>CM021101.1:782598945-782616197 GCA_007115665.2 Sequoiadendron giganteum | reverse complement strand
AGGGCAATTCAGATCAAAAGAAGTTCCCATTAGTTAAGTGGCAAAAGATTTATGGATTAAAGGAGGAAGATGGGGCAAGTCTAAAAAAACCTTCTATTACAGAATAAGGCACTAGGGGCGAAATTAGTTTGGAAAATACATTCTTAGCCAAATCTCAAATGGGTTAAAATTGTTCGGGTGAAGTATTTGGATGTTGATCCAAACTATTTTTTTATGGCATTGTCCCTTCCTTAGGGTTCCAGAATTTGGAATTTCATTTCCAATTCTAGGGATCTAATTCTGGATTATTTAACTTGGGAAGTAAAAGATGGTGGTGATGTTTTGTTCTGGGAAGACTCTTGGGAAGGATTTCCTAAGCTAGCAGAGGTTCTTGAGCTCGGTAGAATCAAGGAAGAGCTAAACAAGTGTGGGGTTCAAAGGTTAAAGATTATGTGGATACTTCTTTGTTAGGAGCAGGTGGTCTCATCAAGTGTAAGTCTTTTAGGTAGCTTGGTTTTACAGACCAAGAGGTAGATTTAGTGGAGAGACTTATAGCATAAAAGCGCATTTGGTGAAGAGGAGGTAGGGATAAATTGAGATGGAATGCCTTGCCAATAGGGGAATACTCTATCAAACATGGTTATTCCATTTTGGCCTCATCTGGAGTTGAGGTTTCAACTCTTCCAACTCACCTCTGTTGGAATAAGGTGTGCTTACCTAAAGTTGGAATGTTCACTTGGGCAGTGGCTCAAGGTAGAATTTTGATAGGTGAGCGATTTGCTAAGTTATGTTTTCAGGGCCCTTCCAGATGCCCTCTTTGCTTTGCAAATGTAGAAATGGTGGACCATTTACTATTAAATTGCAAATACACACAAGCGATTTGGCAGTGGTTATGCTCCAAGTTTCACTGGAAATTGACACTTCCACTCAAGCTATTTGATTGGTTAAATTCATGGCCATCCAAGGGGATGTACTCTCTCTTTAGAGATTTATGGGTTTCGATCCCATTGATTGTTTTATGGGAGGTAGGGAAAGAGAGAAAAGGGTGTATTTTTCAGGGGAAGGAGATCTCAATTCCCAGGCTACAGGGTAAATTTGAGGCAAGTATAATTGAATTGTTCAATGCCAGATTGGTAGATCGAAACCTAAAGTCAGGCAATTTTTTAGAATGGGCTTCTTGGATTTTGAAGAATTGGTCGGGTTTGAGAAATCCAGCTCTTGGAGGTTTAGGAAAGGCTACAACGGTAGAAGATAGAAAGAAGGTTATTTGGTTACCTCCGGATCTAGGTTGGGTAAAATTGAACTTCAACAGGGGCTCTAAAGGAAATCCTGGCCCCTCAGGTGTAGGGTGTATTATCAAAGATTCTAAAGGAGTCACTCTAGGGAGGTTAGCAAAGTCTTTACCGTCCAAATGAAATAATGTTGTGAAATTTCAAGCTCTTCTTTTGGGGTTAGATTTATGCACAGATTTGGGGGTGGGATGTGTAATTATCGAAGGGGATTCATCCTTGGTAATTAACTCATTGAAATCCAAATAGACCCAAAACTAGAAGCTAGGGGAATAACTAGATGCTTCTTTGGATAAGGTAGGGAAGTTTTATCAAGTGATGTTTAATCATGTGCTAAGGGAAGGCAATTTTGATGTAGATCTCTTGTCCAACATTGGTGTATCAGGCCCAAAAATTAGAGAGGTGGGTTGAGATGCTAAGATCCTTTGTGGGTGGTAGGGAGGGCTACCTCCAGGAAGGCGAAGGAAGGTGGCATGTATTCCACAATGGCGTTGGTTAGGAAAAATATATGCATGAGGTGGTCGACTGGCTATTAGGGTGGCAAGTGTTGGTGTTGCCTTAAAGGCGGAAGTACGGGATTTGTCAGTGTTTTAGCTGGTTGCAACTTTCTTTCATGATGATTTCTAATGGTTTTTGTGCTTGTTTTATGGAATGACATCTTGCTTCAAGTGAATTGGTATGATTTGAAATGGTGGCGGCGTTATCAAAACCTAGGTTTTTAATGGTTTGCTTGGCTCTCTTTTGCATTATTATTGTTTTCTGATGTGAGAAGTTTGTGGTTTCTTGCCTCCCCTTCTATCAAGTGTCTCTGATAGAATGTTGAGGATGGAGAAGTGCACAAAATTTGTAGTGAAGTTTTCTATTGCAGACCTTGCTCATTTCAGAGCGGACACGCCACTATCCCTGCGTTCATCGGAGAGACAAGGTTCTTTCAGGTAAATCATTGACCAAAGTTTTAAAAGGATCTTAGTGAAGTATGATATGTTGGTGCTTGCGGCAGTGAAGATGGTGTTGGGAATGAGACATTTGGAGGCTAAGGAGTATGGGAGACATAATCTACATATCTCGTCCCATTTCCTTACCTCTCTGCTTGATAATTTGGGGCCAAAGACTGAGGCTAAGCAGTTGTTGTTGAAGTTATTCAAAGAGGACTTGGTTGAAGGCATAGATGAGGTGTTGCATGTGGTGATTGAAGGAAGAGGTTTCCCTCATCCTTGTGATGTGGAGCGGGTCTGATCGAAGGACACAATTAAAATCTACCTGTTCCTTTTGGATTTTCAAGGTCCGGGATTGATGCAGCATAGAGCTATTGTGGTAGTGGCCATTATTTTTTTGAAAAGGTTTTCAGGATGACGACAGTGGATAAAGAAGACTGGAAGGAGGATTTTGAAGACTTTATAGTTTTAAACAAATTCCTGTAAGCTGGGGGTTAGTTCTTTCATAATAGGGGTAGTTTTTTGGCTGGTCTAGTCATGGTTGCTCTAGCATCTTTTTGCCATTTTAGTGGCTAGAATTGTTAATGTTGTAATGGTTTCAGTCATCAATTTTTAGATGTTTACAATATCTGATAAACTCTTGGTTTGGCTTATTTTGGTGGCCCTAGAGGGTTGGTTTTCTTGGGTTTTATGTTAACTCTCTCTCTTGAGTAGTAGATGCTTGTTAATCTGAAGTGTTATTATTATAAATAAATAAACTCTTATGCATCAAAAAAAAAAACTAGCGGCTTCAAATTTTGTAAGGAACCAAAGAAATACATAGCTCATGGTTGTGGTAGGGTTGATGTCCTCCCTATGGGAGGTGTTGCTTGTGGGAGGCAGCGCCCCATCCCACAGGTCGCAGCCTGTGGGATGGTTCACTGTCCCCACAACACCCTCCCATGGGTGCCAATGCATCCCCCACCCAGCATGGCATAAGTTTTCATTCTGAAACAAACAAAGACCCATTCCAAAAGCACAATCTGGTATTAAATCAACTACCAGAATACTGGATAATAATATTATATTTGTATAAATATACAATGTAGTATATTTACATATATATATTATTATTATTCAAGTACAAAAACTAAAAATTAATCTAAAGGATAAAAGAATTTACAATCTTATACAGGCATGATTTAGCTTTCCTATTTTTAATTTTTAATTTTGCAATTTAAATATTTATTCCAATTAAATAATAAAGAAATATCACTTACTTGCACATAAAATAATTTTCCTAAATAACAAGGTATTTTCATTTAATTGCAAATAAATAAATTATTCCAAATAACAAGAATTATCATTTAATTGTAAAATGAATTCTCTAACTAAAATATAATTAATTCCTTTTTGGTTTCATGGAAATTTTAATTCATTATAAATTAATTCAATTAAACATTATAAAATTACGAACAATAAGACAGTTAGCTAAATTTAATACTAAATGCATCTACATGATTCTAAGTGCTCATGTGTGATCAAGAGAACCGTTCCTCCTTTACCCTGTCAAGAAGCTAACCTCCTTTACCTTAGCCACACCCTTGGTCTTCGACAATCTTGCAGTTCATGTACACTCAGACACCCATTAATGGATTAGTATCCAGGTAAAATATAAATCAAAGCGATGTAATTCATTAATTCAAATAACACTATTCTATTTTGTATCACTCTCAAAATTAAATTAAATTCAATACATTTTAAATTTTTCAAAATTAACACACATATTTTCATATTTCATCTCACAAAACACCATATAATTCATTATTTACTCTACTACACATACAGTCATATATCAAAACCACATAAAGAAAAAAAAAGTTGCATCATAGTTTGAGACATGACATCCTTCCCCACTTGGAAGAGACATCATCTTGATGTCTTATTAGAAAACATCCACACAACAGAGTCTTAAACATTCAATGTATCATAAGTGATAATATGCAGGAAATAAAAAGTATTCTAGAATCTCAAATTTGAAAAAGATTTGTCAATATCTTCTACATTCTCCCAAGTGGCACTATCCATCGAATACTGGCCCCACTAGACCCTATACTACACAATATCATGGTTCTGTAACTTAACATTGCACCTTTTGAGAATCTTGATGGGCTCCACTAGCACCACCCTTGGATCCTACACTTGGAATGCATGCTAGTCAAGAATATGAGTAACATCTGGATGGTATGGCTTAAGCACATAAACATGGAAGACATTATGTATATGAGATAGAGCCAGTGGTAGAGCAAGCCTATATGCAACTGGATCAATAACTTCCAAAACCTCAAAAGGCCCTACATATCTAGGAGCAAGCTTAGAGCTCTTGTCGAAAGAGATTGAACTCTTTTGCGGCCTAACTCTCAAGAAGACCTTATCTCCCATTGAGAACTATCTAAAAGTTTTGTTCCTATCAGCAAAACTCTTTTGACGATCTGAAGCTAGTTTCAACTTTTCCTTGATTAGCTTCATTTGATCCTCTATCTCTTTCAACATCTCAAGCCCAATAACAATCATGTATTCCACCCTATCCCAACTAATAGGTGTACAACATTTGCGGCCATACAATGCCTCGAAAGGTATCATTCCTAAAGAGGAGTGATAGGATTTATTATATGTGAACTCCACTAAAGGTAGGTACTCCTCCCACTTATGTTGTTCCATACAGTACATTCTGAGGAGATCCTCAACAACCTAATTTACCCTCTCCGTCTGACCATCGGTCTAAGGATGGTAAGTTGAGCTAAAGTTTAGCTTGGTTCCCAAGAAATAATTTAATGTAGTCTAGAACCTAGAGGTCATTCGAGTGTCATGATCTAAGATGATCATCTCTAGCACTCTGTGCAACCAAAAAATCTCTTGCACAAACTTCTTCGCTAAAACCAAGGATCCATCCTTAAGATTCCCAAGGATGAAGTGAGCTAATTTCATCAATTTATCTACCACAACCAAGATGAAATCATGTTGGTTCTTGTTCATAGGCAACCCCTGAATAAAATCCATAGTGATTTACTATCATTTATATTCTGGCACTCTATGTGGATATAGAAGTCCCACCTATTGCACATGCTCAACCTTAACTTGTTGGAATTATTGTGGATGCTAAAATCTGCAAGATAGACTTAAACAATTTCATGTTGTTAGCACAAAAGTTAGTTCAAATCAGAAAACTTAAACATCTCTATGAAATATTTAACCATGTTAAACAATGCCACTAATGAAAATAATGCAAGCTAAACAAAAGCATATGCAAACATGATTAACAACTATCTCATAGTGGATTGGTGCTCTTTGAGTATGTGAAAGAGCCCTTTCCCAATCCTTGATAAGCTTAGTGATATGATAGACAATGAGATGCTTGAACTCAAGTTGTCTATAATGTAGATGCTTTCAAAAAGTGTGTAGATTGTAGATGATGAAGAGCAAGATTGATTCTCAAATGAAGAGAGTAACCTTGCAATGAGAAAGTGTTGTGTTGTGGATGATTTGTGTTGAAATGCTTTGCATTTTATAGATTCAAGATTAGGAAGAGTGATAGATTTGGATGAATATGGGATCATTCATGAGCCAATGACAAGATGCCACTTGTCAAAGTGTGAGAGGGTGAGGAATGTGCAAGTCTTGGCCAATGTGCCAATTTGAAATTCAAATTTGGATGAAATGACATGTTTAGGGGGGATGAAAGGTGCAATAAATGCCATGTTTGACTTGTGCAAATAGTATTTAAAACCTTGTTGGAAGGGACAAGTCCCTTTTGTGGGGAAGATTCAAATTGGAAGAATATTCCATTTTGATGCCATTTTGAATGTAATTAGAGGAAATAATAAATCAAATAAATGATTTATTGGTGCAAGTGGGTGGGCTAGTTAAGAGTTTAGATTTGACTCTAGTTGAGTCAAAAGCTAGAGAATGGCAATTATGTTTAGAAGTTAATTAATGTAGATTAATTAACTTGGATGATATTAGGAGGTGACATTTGATTAAATCACTTTGATTTATTAAATCAAATGAGAAGAACATAAGGATTAAATAATTTGATTTATTTAATGAACCTTAGGAAATTAATCAATAAATTGCTTTAATTGATTAATAGGATAATTCGATGCACGATGTTAGTTTTGCATGTCTACAATTATAAACATTGAGCAACAAAAGATGTAATGTCTCTTTCAATTCCTAGCCAAAAATACAATGGTTTGAGTCCCTCGACCATTTTTGTCACACCGAGGTGCCCTGGATATGGTACATTATTAAACTCCTCTAGCACTAGCTCCCTCAATCTTGTTGCGTTAAGAACATACATCTGTCCCTGGAACCTCAAGAGTCCATCAGTCTCAAACACATATCCAGCATATCTATGATCCAAAGGATCCTACTCAAGGGCTTGTTTCACCCTTTCATGATGCTCATCTCTAGGCAAAGCTTGAATCACCTACTGTCTAAAAGTTGATCTTATGGTGACCATAGCTGCAAGATGTCTCCTCCTACATAAGGCATCTGCTACTCTATTTTATTTTCCTTTAATATACTCAATGCCAAAATCATACTCAATCAAAAACACCAACCATCATCTCTGACGAGCATTCAAGTTGGGTTGAGTAAAGATATATTGCAATCTTGAATGATCTATTTTCAGCTCAAAAGGCTTCCCCAAAAGGTAGTGCCTCCACATTTGAAGAGTGTGCACTATGACATCCAACTCCAAATCGTGTGGTGCATATATTAATTCATGTTGTTTCAATTTCCTTGATTTTTATGCCACCACCTGTCCATCATGCATAAGGATTGTTCCTACACCCTCACCTGAAGCATTTGTTATCATTGTGAAGTGCCCGTTTGGATCCGACATAATCAAGATAGGTGTAGAAGTATGTTTCTCCTTCAACAACTTAAAATCCTTCTCACACTTGTCACTCTATTCAAATTTATGTCCTTTTCTTTGAAGTGTAGTGATGGGTGTTGCTATTTTTGAGAGCCCCTAGACCATTTTTTTGTAATAACTGGCAAGCCCCATAAAGCTACAGACTTCTAAAACATTCTACGATGTTGGCCACTCCATGATTGCCTTAATCTTATCTAGGTCCACTGCCATCCCATCCACTAAAATAACATGCCCTAAATAGTGCACCTCAGTTTGGTAGAAAGTGCATTTAGACATTTTCCCATAAAGCTTATGGTCCCTCAAACATTGTAACACTATCCTTAGGTGTTTGTCATGCTCTTCCTCTAATTTAGAATATATTAGGATATCATCCAGGAAAACCAAGACGAAGTCATCTAGGTGATCTCAAAAGATTTTGTTCATCAAATTCATAAAAGTTGTAGGGGAATTAGTTAACCCAAATGGTAACACCATGAATTCATAGTGCCCGTATCTCGTCTTGAAAGCAATTTTGAAAATATCTTCATCTTTTATCCTCAGTTGATGGTATCCTGACCTCAAATAAATCTTTGAGAATACCTTAGCCCCTTTCATCTGATCGAACAAATCATCAATCCTAGGGAGCGAATACTTGCTTTTAATGGTAACCTTGTTAAGCATCATGTAATCAATGCACAACCTTAAGGTCCCATCCTTCTTCTTCAAAAATATAACAGGTGCTCCCCATGGAGACACACTTGGCCTTATAAAACCCTGGTCAAGCAACTCCTGCAACTGGGCCTTCAGCTCTTGCAATTCAATAGTGTTCATGTTGTATGGTGCCTTAGACTGAGGCTTAGCTCCAAGTATCAAATCTATTGAGAAATCAAATACTCACTTAGGAGGGATTTCAGTTAGCTCATTAGGAAAAACATCTTGAAATTCCTTCAGAATAGGATGATCATTAGCTAATGACTCTAAACTATCAAGACCCCTAACCTTTATTGCATAGATAGTGCACCCTTTTCTATGAGCCTTCTTTAGCTGCATGGCAAAGATCTGCCTAAGTTCTAAGGACCTTTTTAAACCATGAATCTCAACACGGTTACCCTGATCATCAAAACACCTCACTATTTTCTCTTCACAATCAATGAGGACCTTAAGTTCAATAAGTCAATTTATTCCCAAGATTATGTCATATGACCCCAGAGGTGTTACATACAAATTGACCTACGTTTCAAAAGTAGGAAGTTCAAGTTCGCTGCAGGCTAGGCATTGCTCCACTATTCTCTCTACCCGATTTCCATATTGAACCTTTCATGAATTAGCCATATATCTCGACTTAATAGATAATTTAGAAATAATATGAGGATCTACAAAACACTCAGTGGCTCCAATATCAATTAAGATAGAAACAATACACAAAAGTTGGATTGGTGTAGCCTGGTAATCTACTTGGCGATTATCAATCGCTGTATGGATGTGATGGTGATTCCTATTCTTCGGATTATTCACTCTCTATGGACACACACTGGCATAGTGCTCACCGCCACATGTATAACATCCTCTGTGGGATGCTTTGGGTCTATCAGAAACATCTCTCTTGTTATTGTTGTTGTTATTGTAATTTTCCCTCTTATTATTGTTCTAATTTCCATCATGGTGATCCTGAGAATTGTTACCCCTCTTGAGATTCTTGATCTACCTGTTATTATTATTACCTTGATTGAATTGAATCTGATTACTGTTATTCTAATTGTTCCCTTGAGACTTCCTATTACCATACTTAGGATCTTTGCTTCTCTTGTAATTTTCAACCTATTGTAACTTTTTTTCCTGCTTGGTAGCTTTCTCAAAAGCCTCATCCATGGTGGAAGGATTATGAATATCCACTTCAACTCCAATTTGAGGCCTAAGCCCCAAAATGAATTTGCATACCCAGAACCTCTTATCAAGCTGGTACTGGGTACATATTTGAGCAAGTGGGAAAATATTTCCCAATACTGAGTTACTGTCATTCCCCCTTCATTGAGAGTCTGAAATTCAATCATCTTTTTATCAAAGTATGACTATGGTAGCCACCTTTTCCTGAACAACTACAAAAATTGTTCCCAAGTCACCTTGCTGTGCAAAAAATACTTTTTGCCTTTTCATTCTCCCACCAAGTGGTAGCTTCACTAGAGAGTTAATATGATCACCATTTAGCCTTAGTCTCATTGGACAAATTCCATAGGGAAAAATACTTCTCCATCTCAATCACCCATGCTTTTGCCCCGTCCCCAAATGTTTTACCATCAAATTTTGGTGGGGTGACCTTTTTGAGGTCCTTGCCCAACTCCTCGACCACTTTTCTTAGCTTGCTAACGTTTCCTTCAGTCCTAAGTTGTTCTACATTTGTATATCCTTCATTTCCACCAAAATTCGGCCCTTGTGGACATGTGTGTCTTTCCTGCTCCAAGCTATCGATCCTGGCCTCATGTTGATTAATAGGGCTAGAATCTAATCCAACATGTCATTTATGTCACCACGAGATCCACCTCCATGATTCTCATGATGGTAAGTTCTAAAATCCATCAAATTTACTCTAGAAACACAAAACATTAAGCATAATTAGGCGTAGGTCCTAGAGTTTAACCTAGATGCTCTCATACCAAAATGTAAAGCTCAAAAAATGCACAATCAAAATAAATAATTTCCATGATCATTACACATTACAAGTAAGGAAAAAGAGATAACATGTATAACATTAATATCCATATGTGCTTGAAGGCAAGTTCATTAAAGAATTAAAAATTACATACACCAAAAAGGGTGTTACAAATCATCTGTTCCAATGATACATAAACAAATTTACATCAGTAATTACATCCATGAAGTAGAGTTACATTTCACAAACTATCTATGCAAGCCATACAGAAATAATACATGAAGTAAATCCATAGAAGATAAAACCTTTGATCCTCATCTGCCTTGACATCACTATTCTTCTTGCGCTGAGGCAAAGAGTGTGGTTAAGGCGCCTTTTCTACCAAACCACGAAGCACATGACTTCCTCGAGTTTCTTCCTAACTTGAAGAAAACCCTGACCCTGCACGAGGAGCCTAGCAACCTGGAGTAATAAAGTAGGAGGGAACTCTCAATGCATGCCTGATGCCTATATGCATTCCCATACTAGAATGACATATTTCTTGCAAACAGGATGTGGCAGAGACATATATAATAAAATTCTAAGCTTTTAATCCATCTATTTCAATGGTTCATTAGCTTGGCCAAGCATTCAAAATAAATGGTAGTTTAAGAAAAGGTTGACTACCATCTCTGGGAGCCCACATTCAACATCCTGTCCTGAAAGTTTCTCGTAAAAGTAGATATTGCATAGTTCATACAAGTTATAAAAAGTTCGATAATATTAAGTATTCTTTCAAAAAATAGTTACATTTCCAAGTTTGCTATTCAATATCATAAGAAATTTATTCACAAGAAGGTAATCTCCATGTCAAGTTTGCATCAATTTGAAATAAATACTCTCCCAGTAGGAATGTATACATTTTGAAGAATAAAACTTTCTCATTCATATAAATGCATATGTATATATATATACACATTTATGTAGCTTACATAAATTCAGAAATAAATAGTCTAATACAAAAATATATTACTTAAAAATAGAAATTTTTATCCTTCTAAATTAGATTTCAATGTTTGTTCCTTTTGAAAATAAAAACTTGTTCTCATCCATATTGAGTTCACGACCGTGTTTTTACATATATTTATATGTGTGTGTGTGTGTGTTTATAAGTAGATATATAGAAAACTCAGCTGAAATAATTTCATTCCAAATGCAAATACAGGCATTATTTTTGTTGCCCTATTATCGAAATGTTATATATATATTGAATATGTATGTGTATATATATATATACATTTATATACTCATTTGTTTATATATCCATTTTCTGAAAAATACATTTACAACCAATTAATAAATACATCTACAACATAATTTTTGTTTTATATTCAAAATAATACACAACAAACATATATATATTTACACATAAATATATATATAAATATTCCAGCGCATTTAATTTATGTTCAATACATAATAGAAGTTTCAAAGAGGGCGACGAATTTAAGAAGGGTTTTCAAATTTTATACAGGCAAACTTTGGCTTAACAAAGCCAGCGGCTTCAAATTTTGCAAGGAACCAAAGAAATACACATCTCATGGTTGTGGTAGGGGCGATGGCCTCTCTATGGGAGGTGTTGCCTATGGGATGGGTTGTTGTTCCCACAACACCCTCCCATGGGTGCCAATGCGTCCCCCACCCAGCATGGCATAAGTTGCCATTTGAAAACAAACAAAGACCCATTCCAAAAGCACAATCTAGTATTAACTCCACTACGAGAATATTGGATAATAATATTATATTTGTATAAATATACAGTATAGTATATTTACATATATATATTATTATTATTCAAGTACAGAAACTAAAACTTAATCTAAAGATAAAAGAATTTACAATCTTATACAGGCATGATTTAGCTTTCCTCAAATAGAGAATACAACATTCAAGCACCAACACAAGATTTCAAGCAACTAGGGGTTTGACACAAGTAATTATCTTTTCCATAATACAGTAATTTGTTCACACCTTGGAAATCAAAATTCAATGGAAAATAATTTAAAAACCTGGAAATCGCTTTTTGGTTGAATTTCTTCTTCTTGTTTTCTCTCTTTCCCCATTCCAGATTGTTGGAGATCTCTTTTTAAAGACTTTCCTCTTTTCCCTTGAATTATTTTCTCTTCTTTCCACTGATTTTAGTTTTCTGTGCTTCAGAAAACCTCTTCCCAACAACCATTTTCAGTTATATTTTGCAGAGCCATCAAGAAAGATTATGAAAGCTTATTGTATCTTTCCGTTAATAATTTTCCTTATTTTAAAGTTTTGTTTTTGTTTTCCAAAAACTAATCTTGAAAATAAAAATAATAAAGTTTATTTCATGCACAATACTAATAAAGAAATCCTATTTTTAAATACAACGAAGTATTTATCCTCAAAAAATAATAAGGAAGCCATTCTTAATTTTGCAATTTAAATATTTATTCCAATTAAATAATAACGAAATATGACTTACTTGCTCATAAAATAATTTTCCTAAATAACAAGGTACTTTCATCTAATTGCAAATAAATAAATTATTCCAAATAACAAGCATTATCATTTAATTGTAAAATGAATTCTCTAATTAAAATATAATTAATTCCTTTTTGGTTTCATGGCACTTTTATTTCATTATAAATTAATTTAATTAAACATTATAAAATTACAAACAATAAAATAGTCAACTAAATTTAATACTAAATGCATCTACTTGATTCTAAGTGCTCGTGTGTGATCAAGAGAACTATTCCTCCTTTACCCTGCCAGGAAGCTAACCTCCTCTACCTTAGCCACACCCTTGGTCTTCGATAGTCCTGCAGCTCAAGGACACTCAGACACCCATTAATGGATTAGTATCCAAGTAAAATATAAATCAAAGCGATGTAATTCATTAATTCAAATAACACTATTCTATTTTGCATTACTCTCAAAATTAAATTCAATTCAATACATTTCAACTTTTTCAAAATTAAAACACACATTTTCATATTTCATCTAACAAAACACCATATAATTCATTATTTAGTCTACTACACACATACAGTCATATATCAAAACCACATAAAGCAAAAACAAGTTGCATCATAGTTTGAGACATGACACGTACAAGCTTCGTTTGACCTGAAATGAGTAGCGTTTGGAATTGTCTCATCAAGCTCTTCAATTTGATGCCATTTTTTACCAATTTCATAACAATCAACTTTTTAACCTTGCATCTTACCTCTAATACCCCTGCTTTGACCCAACTTTGAGTGAGCGTATCTTGAGTGTACAAACTCCTTTTGACTTTGTTCAAGTTGCATTGGGTTCATTTCACTGAGCACTTCGACATGGTGATGATTTATGGAGCATATGGAACACTTCAATTTTTGGTGAAAAGTATCCACTTGGATCATAGTACCATTAAACAAAAACCTACAAACTACATACAATTCAGACTCAATAAAACCTAGAAAGACTTAGCCTCTATTCTCTATGATATGCAATACAAAATTATCTAAAATATTTGTACAAATAGCCTTGATTTCCCTTTTATAAGAACAAGGAAGAAATAATAGCTTCAGGCCAAGTACACATGTCATATTTTCATTTGGCATTTATTTACATTATAAAATATGAGCCAACTACTCGTGGGGAGAATATTCTAAAATAAAAAAGTTGTTATCCTTTGTTGAAGCACTTTATTTCTCCAAATAGGCTTGATGTTGTCAGTTGTACTCTCTTTTCCACTCCATTCTTCTACTTTTTAGTCGATGAAGGCCTAAGAAGATGACCTGGCAAATAGAACAAAAACACTAGCCCACAAGAAGACATAACTCTTGCTTGAGTTGTTGTAGAATATTACTATTGTTGATTATGCAAAAAAGGGCAAAAAGGTTGATCTACATCATCTAAAAAAATTACAAATTAGGAAATTGATTGTACTTTGCATCCCATGCAATATATTCTTCCTTTGTAGGCCGATTGAAAGCTAGAAATTCATCTAGATTAATTTTGTATGTGTCATATTTCCTCACAATGACATATGCTTCCTTATCAAAATCTTCAAGGAATTTGTTTATGTCTCAGATATTGTCTAAGAAACTCTTCATGAACTCAGCATCAATTGGGTCCTTCTCACATATTACTAAGGCTAATGAAGATGTTATGTTCTCCAACGGAGATCTCCAATCATCACAAGGCTAATTAACCTTTCCATCTGCATCCTTAATTTCTTGAAGAATTCCAAGATTGTTGTCATCAAATTCCTTTATCAGCTCCTTAATTCTATCCTCCATGGGACTAACCATTCCCTAATACTCACCAATCTTTTTGACTATTTTGGTATGTTGGATTGATTTTTTCAGGTTTATTAGGATCATAGATAGATCCTTTAATCATACCAATCAATGAATATAATCTAGGTACTCATGTTTGCATCAGAGGAATTACCTTAGTTTTATCCTTTACAAACATATCAATGGTTGCCATTAACAAAGAATAATTCCTATGCACACTATTTTCTTTTTTAATCATCTTTTCCATCAAATGTCCCAATACACTAGAAATTATGTACATATTATCTTTATTTTCTACAAGAATTGGGGTAACAGAAGCGCTTGGTACTTCAGGCCTGGGTTGTCAGACAATATTTTTTGTTGATGGGGATGGTGGAGAAGGTGGTGAAGGATTTGGATGTTGTTGCACTTTTGGCTATTGGAACTATGGTTGTTGTGTCTAAAACATGTTTACCTGCATCTCCGATTGAGTTATCTTCATCTTATATTTATTGTATTCATTTAACAAATCCTAATATTTCTTGATGGTCTAATTATAAACTTCTTGCAAGGATTCTAATTATAAACTAAAATGGGCAACATTCATAGCCAATGTGGTTGCTTCCACTATAGAAGTATCTGGTACTCTTTTTATTATCAATATCTAGGGCAATATCAAATGATATGTCACACTTAGGCAACAAGAGGATGTCACTCTCTCTGACTTGCTTTCTTCCCTCATTAGTTGCCATTTCCTTTTGTTCAACCTTCATTTGAATCATCAGTATCTCAAATATTTCTTTTCTTGATTGATCTAGGAGCTAACTTATCTCCTCATTCAACATTCTTTCAAATTCATCTCTTTTAATCCTCCATACAAATTCTTTGAAAACATCACTTTTGAAAAAGGTGTCATCATCCATAAAATTTGTGCAAGCTTCATCCCTTATGTCATTTGTATTATCTCTACCTCCAATGATAGCCTGAGTGACCTTTCCTATTGGAGCTGGTAGATCGTCTCTTTGAGGAGATGATATTTCTTGCATTATATCATCTCCAGTTACAATGGCATCTTCATCAGAAGGGTCAAGAGGGTAATCAACCAGTTGTGCCTTCTCAACTCTTCTCCTCTTTGGTGAGGACTCCCTTAGTGGTGAGTCCAAATCAATTATATTTTGTGGAGAGGAGGGAGGTGCCTACCTCACTAGTGATGAAGCTCTTGATTCAAGAGATGGAGAAGGTGAAGCTCTTATTTTTTCTTTCATTATAATTCCTTTGGGACTCCTTCTAAAAACATAAGGGCTCTTTGGAGGCTGATAAGTTGGCCTTTCTTCCACTATGGGAGCTTTTCCTTTATCTTATTTTTGGACCTTTGGTGCATCACCAACAATCTTGTCATTTTTTTATAGAATGGTCTAGATCCTCAAAACTAAATCATCCACATCAACATAGGTTCCCTTGAAAGAAGGGCCCCTCTTCTTCTTTGCATCTTCAAATTCCTTAAAAGTTGTCCATTTAGCTTTTCTATTCTGCACTTCCTCTTCATTTAAGAAATTTTCAATTACATCTTCAATGTAATCAATGCCATGATAGAACTTTACAAATATTTATCTTAATTCTCAACTCATTAATAAATCCCTCAGGTTCAAAGTTTTTGGCCCTAGATGGCTTCATCCTATATGGCCTAACAAGGTCTGGAATTTACATCCAACCCATCCTTGTTCATAGAAAAATCAGAGAAAATAATGAGGTATGGAAAGAAAGATCCTTTCTTTTGATTGGCCAAGTGGGCATCCTCAGCATCTGATAACTACCACATCACTTCTAGAAATTCAATTCTTAATGGCACATATATTAGGAGAATGTGGGGTGATAAAGGGAATCCATACACTCTCAAAATAGTGCAATCTAAGTGAGAAATGATATCACCCCAATTATGACCAATCCTCAGCTCAGGTTTCCTCTTTGACGGCCTTAAGAAATCATGTAACTCTATTGGGATTCTTGATATTTGACCCTTCAAATAACACACAATCTTAGAGGCAAAAATATTTTTGAAAGTTACATAGTTTGATTGTTGACAATACCTATCTAGTAGGTGTGTCCACATTTGAACTGGGAGGTCATCACCCTTTTCATCCTTAAGGTTGCATTGCGTTGTAGAACCAAAGTCATTTCTACCCCTGAATAGGAACATATAGCAGAGGATTGAGTATCACTAGAATTTTTCTCCCTTTTCTCCTTTCTTAATTCTAGTCAATCCCTTGTGGATGGCATCTGATAGGTATGGTGCAAAATAAAATTCATCATTTACCATTAGGTTTTGAATGTCTATTTCCATGAACATGAATTTAATTGGTATCCTCTCCAAAGGTACAAACCCTAATACTTGACACAATGAATGATAGGTCTTTGAAAATTACCCTTCAAAATTTTCCACCTAAAATGGTTCTTACTCAATTAGAGATATTCTAACAAATTTTTGTTGTGGTTTCTTAACTCTAAATCTTGGTAGCAATAGGGCTCTATATGTTCTCTTATTCTTCTCATATTGCTTCTTGAAATTAGCCAGGTCATGTTGAATGCACAAGACAATTGAGAGGGGGGGTTGAATCAATTGTACCTTAAAACTTCAAAACCCTTACAAACATTTGGATCCACATTAATTCAATTAACCCTTAATCTTTTAGGATGATTAATCATGAAAGCAAATAATAGAAATAGAACCAAATCAACACCATGCACGAATAAACACAAAATTTATTTGGAAAAACAAACAAGGTAAAAACCATAATGAGGATTAGCTCACAATAAAAAGTAATATCAACACTGATTGTAAAAGGCTCACTACCAAAGACTCACTGCTAGAATAGAAAAGAAGATAGAGAAGAGTGTTACAATGGGAAATCCATCTCAATACAATAGAAAATTCCACTACAACATCACCAACACCTTCGCAATCTTACTGAAAATGCTCACGACATCCAATAATCAACACATGAAAGCTCACACTATACTACATAAATTCACACCGCACAACTCCACAATTCACATAATTCACATCACACACATCTATCTTATCATCCCTCAAAAACTCAACACGTATTTATACCATCTTCAACCTTGAAAACATTCTCCAAGGTTGGCTATGCACCTCAACCTTGAAAATTAAAATTAGGTTAGCACCAAAAAATTCCCATGGGGGAAAGGAATGAAGGAGGACCACAA
>CM021101.1:782543945-782598845 GCA_007115665.2 Sequoiadendron giganteum | reverse complement strand
AACTAATTTCGCCCCTAGTGCCTTATTCTGTAATAGAAGGTTTTTTTAGACTTGCCCCATCTTCCTCCTTTAATCCATAAATCTTTTGCCACTTAACTAATGGGAACTTCTTTTGATCTGAATTGCCCTTCTAGAAGAATTCCTTCATTATTCTATTCAAGGATATACTTATACCAACCGCTAGAGGCTGACAGGACATCATGTATACAGGCAAAGCGAATATTACTAATTTTAACAATGAAAGCCTACCAGCCCAAGGGAGCCATTTGTTTTTCCAAGAAGTAATTCTTTCCTTAAATCGATCTACCATTGAATTCCATGTACCTTCACATTTGACCCCCTTTTCAAGTGGAAGACCCAAATACTTACAAGGTAATTGACCTTTTTTAAAACCTAAGATTCTTAAAATTTGCATTTCCTTCACACAGGGGGTATTAAAAAAGAAAACTTATGACTTTGCTACACTAACCTCTTGCCCTGAGGCCCTAAAATAAACATCCAAAATACCTTTGAGCCTTTTGGCTTCCCTAGGTGAGGCCTCTCCAAACAACATCGTGTCATCAACAAACTATTGATGTGTAATTGAAGGCAAACCACTTGTTGCCTGAACACCTTTCACCAAACCTAAAAACTTAGCATTCTCAATTGCCCTCCCCAAAGCTTTAGCCACAATGATGAACAATAATGGGGAAAGGGGATCCCCCTACCTTAGACCTCTTGATGCAACAAAAAAACCTTCAGGGGACCTGTTCACAAGAAATAAATATTGAGGCGACGCTATCCAACCAAAGAGCCAATCCAACCAAGCTTTCTAGAAACCAAAAGCTTCCAGGACTTTGAACAGAAACCACCAATCAACTTTGTCATAAGCCTTCCTTATATCCATTTTTAGAAGCATAGTAGGTTTTTTCAACCTTTGGATTGAGTGAATAACTTCCTGTGCTATGATCACCCCATCAAAAATCGATCTGCCCGACACAAACCTTGTTTGCTCTTCAAAGATAATACTCGGAAGGATCTTTTTCAACCTATTCGCTACTGCCTTTGCCAAGATTTTATAAACTGTATTGCAAAGGGAAATTGGCCAAAACTCATCCCATGTTTAAGCTTTCTCCTCTTTCGAGATTAAAGCTATTAAAGGGTTATTCATCTCCTTTAGAACCCTCCCCGAACTCCTTGAGTCTTCAATCGCCTCAAACACTTCTAAACCCACAATCTCCCAACATTTCTGAAAAAAAATCACTGGAAAACCATCTGGACCCGGAGCCTTCTTTGGGTGAAGATCAAAAACCACTACCTTTATTTCTTCCTCTGTGAACCTCGCATTCAGACTTTCCATCTGCATCGAAGAAATCAACCTTGGAATACTGTTTAAGCATTCCCCTTGTGCACCCAAGTGCGAGCCTTCCCAGTCATTTAGTAAGTTCTTAAAGAATGTAACTGCCAAGTCATTTATCGCCATAGGATCTTCTAGAAGTTGACCATTTTCTCCTTTTATGCAAGAGACCCGATTCAATTTTCTTCTGCTTTTAGTAGAATTATGGATTTTTTTTGTGTTTTTGTCCCTCACTTTCAACCAAATTTCTTTGGATTTCTATCTCTAGAACACCTCTTCCTTTGCTAGTAAATTATTCAGTTTTCCAGTTAACTCCTTTTCTTTCTCAAAACTCACATCATCCATTCTTTCCTTAATCACCACCTCTGTTAAAGCTTCCAACTCTTCCCCAATCCTAAGCTTTTCTGTGAAAATATTCTTGAAACAATCCTTATTCCATTGCTTAATCTGCTTCTTTATGAATTTCAATTTGGTGACTAAATTAAGCATTTTGGAGCCACCCAAGTTACATTCTTTCCACTAGGAATCTACCAAGCCGAAAAAACTAGGTTCCTTGAACCACATCATTTCAAACTTAAAAGGGCAACGTATTGGCCCTCTATCCCCATCAATACTTAAAAGAACTAGAAAATGATCTGAACCACTCCTCGAAACCACCTTACTATCCAGGTTGAAGGGGAAAAGACACAAATCACCTTTGAATAAAAACCTATTAAGCTTCTCAGAAATACTACAAAAACCTTTCCTGCGGTTGGTCTAGGTAAAACAACCATTACCCGTGAAGATTTCAATCAAAAAATTATGCTCCACAAAATTTTGAAAATCAATTTGAGATTGCAAGGCCCTGCTAACTCCTCCTTTCTTATCCTCTAGCCTTAAGATCACATTAAAATCTCCTCCCATGATACAAAACTCCTAAGCTAGATTATTAAGAAAGAAATCTAGCTCTTGCCATACCGCTCTTTTAAGTGAGGACAAGGAGGGACGATAAACATTAATGATCACAAATTGAAGATTAGAGGATAAAATTCTTACCCTACAAGCATGCTAATGTCTCCTCGCAGACAATTTTTCAACCACCATGATTGAGGTTTCCAAATGGTTAACAATCCACCCAAGGCACCATCAACTCCCACCCCCAGCCACCTCCAGTGTTTTAGCTTCCTGCTGACATTGGAGATATCTTCAACATCCAATTTTGTTTCCTGAAACAAACATATCTCCACCTGGTGTAATTCCATCACGTGCCTTACCAGGCTCCATTTGTTAGGGGCATTTAAGCCCCTAACATTGCAAGTTAAGAGCCTTATTGTTGTTTAGGAAGAGCATCACTCTTCCCTACTTTCATCATCGAGTCAATTTTTTGTTGTTTGTTTGCTTCCCCATCCCATTTCCTCTTCTCTTGGTTAGATATTCTGCCACACTTTTTGCCTTCCACACAATCCAATGACAATTTAGCCATTTCTCTCTGGTGTAACCCCAATTTGAACCTTGCATCAGCAATGCTTTGTGAGAGCCTCCTTTTCTTGGCTGATTGTGGGCTCCCAATCACCTGCCCTGGTGACAACCCACCAAGGAAATCCTCTTCACCCCCATTTTCTAGATCCATTTCTTCCTCAAAAAACCATGCATTGGCCTTTGCTTCTTCAACCAAGACCACTAACTCTTTACCTACTGCAATGAGTGAATCCAACTCCACATTGGTGCAATCTTCCCCAAGGACTTCTACAACTTCTAAAATCTTGTCGTCCAGATGCCCATCCTAATCCTGACACATTTCCTCCTCCGCTCTCGATTTAACACCTTCAGCAAGTTGAGAGTTTTGCCGTCCCTCCTTTTGAAATTGGGGCGAAGGCTATTTATCCCCCTGAATTTCATTATGAGCTTCACGATCTACCTCCTCTTGAGCATAGGAAGAAGAAACAATATTTGGGGAAGAACCTTTTCCTTGATGTTCCTTCTCCTTAAAATGGCTAGGGGATGAACTCATTTTCTCTTCGTGCACTTTTGAGCCAAAACCTTCTTTTTCATCCAAACTCTTCTCATATTGTGCTTTAACAACCTCCACTACCTTTGAGCTCTCTGCCTTGTACTTCAAGAGCCTACTACGCAAAGGCCACACTAAGCTATTCTTCGTGAAGGAGTCTCCTTCCAGCTTTTGAATCCAGCTACCATAATCTGAGATTAATTCAATCTCATCATAGGTATGACGCACTAAGTTGTTTTCCACACAAATGTGCACGTGAGATTGAAGCTGCCCTGGTTTTCTCTAGGGATAAATTTAGTGGTGTATCTTCGCCAATTGGCGAATGCCAGGAATCGGGCAAATTGAATTTGGTGAATTCTAGGTATCCAGCAAGGTGTTCAAATCACCCGAGTTTCACGTACTATCGGTCCAATGCATGTCCATGTCCATTTGCCAGCATTTTTTTTTTACGAGGCATGTTTAGGCAATAAATTCGCCATAACAAACTACGCATTTCCAATGGACCGATCAACATTTTCGCTTGTAATCCCGAGGAGCATCTCATAAAAGACCAACATATTCGCCAATACTATTAAGACAACATTATATGAGGACCCATTTCGCCAATTAAAATTTACAAATAGTTGCTTATGAAGACCCATTCACCAATTAAAATTACAAATAGTTGCTTATGAGGACCTATTTCACCTTGAAAATTTCAAGGTATTGTTGTATAAGCACATGGGATTCGCCAAATTTTTAACATACCATTTCAAAATCTCATGGAATTTGCCAAATATGGATTGATATAAATACAATTGAAACTATTATTTGTTCTTACACATTTTGTTCGGTTTTGAGGTTCTACTTCTCGATTCAGAAGTCAGCGAAACCCGAAAACGTAGACTCAAAGGTGAGTGATCATTTCTTCATACTGTTATTAGTTATTAGACTATTAGTTACAATAATAAGATTTCTTTATCTATTTTCCATTCTTGCTTTAGTCTTAAACATAATTTTAAGTAGGGAATGGGATATATATTCTCCGTCGATCTGTCCTTCTTAAACAAGAAGACATTTTTTTCTAAGTTTTATTCGAAGTGAGATCAATATGTCGAGCAGCAAGGGTAAGACTCCTGAGCAGGTGGGTAATGAAGAGACTGAGAGGCCATCAAAATGCCCAAAATGGGGAGGTACCATACAGTCTTACTTTGGAATTGGAAAAGCTTCTAATGCATCAGATCAAGGTGGAGCTACACCATCAACTCTTCTACCAAATATTATTGAAGATGGAGATACATCATCAACTCTTCCGCCACAGGAAGGTCAAGGTGAGATTGTCATTGTGTTAAATCAAAATGTATCAAATGAGGATGGCAATACCACAAAAGATGTTCCAAGGGATACTCTAGATAGCCACAATGAGATAATCGACTTGGATGAGGATGATTTTGGTAGCAGGAAAAGAAAAGGCAAAGCAAAATTGGGGCGCGAGTGGGAAATGACAAGGAATTTTCAAATTGGTTGGTTGTCAAAGTACCCATTCCTTGAACTAGTGGGGTATCAAACGAAAACAATATTGAAATGGCAACAGAGGTCAGATGTAAGATTTGTAGTTGGAAATGTGGAAGAGACAAGATGATGCAGCTAAAGCTTGACACTATAGAAAAGCATATTGACAAAGTTTACGAAAAATAAATCATAGATGGAAAGGAACAATTAGTCGTACGATGGAAATCAAAGGAAGAATGTCTTCATGTTAAGTATGCCTCAAATTATGGAGAGCATAACCATAGAATGTCAAAGATTAAAAAATGTGAAGGTACACTTGAGGCTCATTTTGGAAAAGCCATGGCAGCAACAAATCTGTCAAAAACTGTTCAGATGAGTGTTATTTTTCATATTTTGTCTAGGGGGCGTCTTATGATAGACTACGTAGAATATTTTGATTTATTATCTTATTTGAGTGTTCCCCACTTTCCCTTCTCACATTGGTCAGTAAACGCTGGATGGGAATGGGCGAACTGTCTTGCTGCAGTGGAAAAGCAAGATTTAAAGGAGAGATTAAAAGAGTCAAATATCATTGCATTATCTTTAGATGAAGTTATTGCGGTAGACAATACTTCTTGGGTTTGTATGCATTTGTATATTTTAGAACAACATGTTCGCCAAGCTCATCTTCTTTATGTTCGTAAAATGAAGGAAAGTTCAACATCGCAAAATCTATTTGAACTAGTCAAGAAATCTTTGAATGAAATTGCAGGTTTGGATGAGTTGACGATTGCCAAAAAGTAGGTGTGTGTAGGAGCTGATGGAGCTGCAATGATGCAAGGTCAAAGGAGCGGTCTTTGCACAAAGTTACAAACTACTTGTGCACCATACATGCTTGGCATTCACTGCATGGCCCACATAATGAATTTAGCATTTAAAATTGTAAGCAAGTTTCCAACAGTATCAAAAGTTGAAAATCTAGTTCGTGAGATCCACACATACTTCTATCGAAGTCCCAAACGTTTCCTTGAATTTCAACATTTTTCTGAGGGAATAACACCTAGAAACAAGCTTCTCAAGGATGTCGATACCAGATGGATCTCCCTGTATGGACCAGCGCAATGAATTCTTTCAGAATACCAATCCTTGATTGGGTTGATGTATGAGCATCACAACACAGTAGACAAAGCTCCTGAACTCTTACATAGGTTAAGCGATATAGAGACACTCTTGACTTTAGCTAGTCTTCTCCCCATGCTGGATGAGATGAACAATCTTGTGAAGAAAGCCCAAGATAGAACTATGTATATTTATGAATATGCCAATCTACATAAACTTACATGCTTGGCCCTCGATCATCTATATCTAGATCTAACACAAGAAGGCACAAATTATTTGATGTGGCGAAAAATTACTGATTTGAATAATCTTGATAATTATTTATAGTTTGATGCAAGCGAGCACTTATGTACTTGTGTACGTGGATATGAGATACCAATGTACCATTGTAAGATAGCCAAGCGCTCTAGAAAAGAAGTACCTGTTAACGAGGAAGATTTTAATGACATTGTTAAATCTGTTAGTGATAATTTGAAGGAAATTGCAAAATCTCTTTCCTCAGAGATTCGTGAAAGATTCCCTTGACATGAAATACTTGAAGCCATGGGTATTGTGTATCCTCAATTTTGGGTAAACCGAGATAACCCAAAATATTTTCATGATCAAGTAAAAATCATGATCGAATAGTTTTTGAAAAAGGTAACATATAATGAGCAGGAAATAGAAGGAATTTTCAATGAAAATAAGCTTAGAAAGCAATGTCAGAGTTTTGCAATAGCTATGAGGGACCAGTCTGATTCCATGGGTAAGGAGAAGGCCTTTGAATCGGGATCAATAAAAAAGGTTTGGACAAGCTTAGGTCAGAGTGAAATATTGCATGGTTCGATGTTAGAATATTTCAAACTTGCTGATTTATGTCAAACAATGATATTGGGGTTAGTGGAGGATGAGAGAATTTTCAATACATTGGGGTTTTTGAAATCAAAGTTAAGAAACAAACTGGACAAGAATTTAGAAAATTGCTTGAGGATGAAAGGAACTGCGTATAGTGTCAAAATTTTTCCTTTTGAAAGGGCACTCGCAATCTGGAGGTCCACATGTGAAAGAAGAGGGGCCGGGTTGTGCAACACAGGCTCTCCAATTCCAAGAGCCGTTGATACTGGTGGTGGTACTAGTGGCAGTGGTAGTGGGCCTAGGATAGATCAAGATGACAGTGATATTGAAATTGACACAAATCAAACAATGAATGTTGATTTTGAGACACAGGCTGAATAAAGTGCAGAGTAGTCTTCGAATCAAGATGACTCTTTTACTTTATCTGAAGATGAGCATCGGTTTGAGGACCCTGACTCCTTTTGGGAAATGAAAGAGAATTAGCAGGTTTTAGGTATTTTTACTACACTTCTTGAATCAGTTTCTATTGTTCCAAAGTCCAAACTATAGTTGATGATATTTTATATTCTATTAAATGAAAATTGTGAATCATTGCACTTCAAGTTCATGATATCTTATAATATTATTTTATATTGCACTCAAGCATTGCATGAATCATATTCCAAACAGTAGTTGATGATTTTTTATATTGTATTCAAATAAATTGTGAATTATTGCACTTCAAGTTCAGGATATTTTATTTAATATTTTATATTGCACTCCAAGTCTCCATAATATTTTATATTATATTGCACTTCATGAATCATATCAGGATTTTTAGTCAAAACATAATAGAAGCTAACAGACTAACAGTTCAACATCCATAACTTAGAAATGAACAAAATAACCCTTGATCATTTTATTAAAAATAATGTTATGTTTATACAATGGAGAGACATGAGTTCAAAATGAGTAATTTCCATTCAGATGGTAGTACTGTCCTAAAACATCAAACTCTAATGAGTTTAAAACCTACTACAGAATGACACAAAATCTAAAACAACATTTTCACTAAAACAACAAGCCCTTTACAATTCGCTCTGCAACTTTACTTAGACTCGACCTAAAATTATCCAACTTGCTAACCCATATTTTTGGCCTTGAAATCCTTCTTATAGAGAATGAAGGAGAAAACAAGCATTGGGCCAGAAATACACATGTCACTGGTCACTTGGACCCCCCTATGATATTTCAAAAATTTGTTACAACAACTGAGTCCCATGAGAATCTTCTTATTTTTCCCATCCGCTGGAAAATGGCTGTTGCACTGGCCAGCCGCCAAACCTCAAGAAACTTGCACCAAAAGTGGCCCAAAACTGTCATCAAGACACAACCAAAATCTATTATAATTTTGTGGTAAAATAGAACAAAGGAAAATTACTTAATGTCAATCAAATTGAGCCAAAAAACATCTCATTTGCCATTAAATCTCACTTGCATGCCGCACCAAAGGCTCCAAGTTTCCAATCGCATTTGATGCGAATTCAAATCCCAACCGTCAATCCTTCACTTTCATCAGAGCATCGAATGACTGCCTTCAAAAAGGCTGATGTAATCTCCATCTCAGCATGAAGGGCCCACCACACTATGCATCACCAAAGGAATACACATGGCACTCGCCCGTGATATCACAATCAATAAACACCTCGCATATTCTGATCATGCGATGACATGCAACCGTTGATCTCCATCATCGACAATCGTGTTCATTCATAACAGTCACTGTTGTTGAACATAACCGTAGAACAACTTTTTCATCAAGATTATAACACCTCTGTTGATTTTGAGCACGTGCATCTCACAACCGCTTTAGTAACCTGCCATATAGTGTATATCTTTGGGTTGGGTCTTTTCTGACGTTACCTTTTTGAGGGTGGTTTCAAAACAACTTATGTCCCATTGAATCATCTAGGCCGGGCCCCTTTTAATAAAAATGCTAAATATTTCACTTGATCTCTTATTTCTCAAGTTTGGGTCGGACTGTGCCCTGTGTTTTAGAACAACTTTGAGCCATCGTTTGTCGTTGTCCTAGGCAGTGTTCCCTTCCCCTCTTTTATTTTAAGTAATTGTATTATTTTGCAGGGGTTATTTTTAGTGACCGTCGATCTCCCTATGATTGATCTTGACCATTCCCCATGATCTCATGATGATATCACCATTGGTTGCTTGGTGATTGCAATATCATGGGCGGGCGCCACGTGTCCCAAGTTGCCGATGTTGAAAAGGAGTAAATACAGTGCTTAATATTTGTATCAGACTTTAGTACGTTATAGAGTGGGTTACTAAACCAAATGTGAGATGCACATGCTCGAGATCAATGATGATGTTTTAACCTTGATGAAAATTTGCTCGACGGATAGGTTTTGGTGCTGCTCACTATTGTGAAAGATCATGATCACCGATGGAGGGAATCAATGGTTGCCCGCCATCGCGTGATCCTAAAGTGAAGGGTGTTTAATGATTGCGATATCACCGGTGGATGCCACATGTATTCCTTTGGCACTGTGTACTATGGTGGGCCCTCAATAATGACATGGAGATATTGTCAGCCTTTTGAAGATGGCCGTTTGATCATTGATGATCTAACAAGAACAAGAGATCGACGACGAGGTTTGAAATTTGCATCAAATATAATTGAAGTCATTGGCATGGCATGCAAGTGAGGTTTAATGGTGGATGAGACGTCTACTAGCCATTTTTCATCAGCTTTAAGTAGTTAATTCCATTCTATCTTCACCACAAAGGCATTCAAATGTTTTTGAAGCAGTGCAGGACTCCAGAGCCAGAGATTGAATTTTTCAAGCAATTACAGCGAGGTTTGGTTTTCTACAAGGCGCGAAATCCCGTGAGTTACCTTCTATGCCACGGTTTTTATAGAGGGTTGTATTGTGTTGGTCAGGGGTCTTGTTGATTAAGACTGTAAGGTTACTGGTTCTTTTGAATTGTGGTAAATTGGAAAGTTCTAGTGTAATTTCTTTTTGGGTAGCCCTAGTTTGTTCAAGAATTTGATTTTAGGAGAAGCCCTCATTGTTTGAAATGGTGCCATCAAAGCAACATTCTAACCATATTGATTATTTGCAAAAGAATTTATATGACGATTTCCTAGATCAATTCCCGCTATCAACGAATGACAAGAAGAGGGGTTTGGTTTTAATGAATGGGAAAGCCTTAGGTGAGGGACTAAGGTGTAAAACCTATAATATTGCAGATGCTAGGGTCCAAATGATGAGCCTAGAAATGTTTAGGAGATGGTATGGGCAGCGAAAAGTGCCTCATCTTTTCTGTAATGGCTGGAAGTACGATATGGGGAAACTAGTTGTACCAAATGTATTTCCTGATATTGACCTATTCAGAGTAGTGGCAGCACGATATGATCCTGTTACAAGGATTATCAAGGATAATGATGGTGGGGTTCTACTGAATATAAATGCAGATGAGATTCAACAAGTTTTCGATTTGAGTGAATATAGACCATTCTTAGTCTGATAGATTTTGAGGAAATGAAGCAGGAATATGCCAAGTCACAACCTTTTCTCAGATCAAAATTGCTTCCTCCTCATTTAGCCAAGGTAGGCAGTTCAATGATTCACATCAAACCCAACTGATCACGAGCCTTTTAGGTTGAGTTGTTTTGTTGATCACTTCTTGGCAACATTTTATTCACTTTGCCAGATTTTAGGTTTTAGCCCTAATACCGTGATGCCCATTGCTTATATGTTTATGTGGGCTCAGATTCAACATCCCAATTTTTCTGTAGTGTATGACTATGCATCTTTTCTTGCTAAAAATATACATGAGGGTTTGTTGAAGTTGCATATGGGGTACACTGGTACTCCTTTCTTTTGGTACTCCCTATTAATGCATATGTTCATGTACAAGAATGCCGACTTCTTCTCAAAGAAAATGGAGTTGAGGCAAGAAGTGAATGGAGAAAGATCACCAGTACAGGTTTGCAGTGCAGATTTGTCTTGCAACAGGGGAGGTGCTAGATTTGTACAGTTTGATAACTATTTTTCTTCCAGACTTAGAGCTATATTGGTGGTAAATGTGCCAAGGGTCCTTGAGGACTTGCATGATTTCCTCTGACCCAAAGTGAGGAAGCCTGATTTGAAGGTGTGCCACAATTGGGGTGACATCATCTTATACCCCGTAAGCACTATCCTAAGGGTTTATGGTTTCTAGGGAGCTCCTCACATTCTCCCATATAATGTACCATCAAGGATGGGATTTGTCGAGGTCATGTGGCAACTAGGTTGCATTAATGAGGATAATTTGACAGGGAAAGGAAAAGGGACTTTGTTCCCTGATTATACTGTTGTTTCAGATTTTGTCTTTCCAAGGGAGGATGGGTCCACTTTGGAATATTTTTTGATGATTATCATTTGAAGAGTGGATCTAAGAGGCAGCATGACCCCGAGGGATTCTTTGCCCTATTCAGGCAACAAATTAAAGGTGGCAAGTTTGTACATGTTTTCAATTTTCTTGAGGATCTAATCAGAAACGAGTTTGATTTGAGGAGGCAAGAATTGAATAAAGAGAAATGGATTGCCTATGAGAAACTATTGGCTATGGTGCATAAAATGGATCCAAAATATGATCCACTGATGGAGTTCACTCCATTTCACAAAAGAATAGATTTCTTAATGAATAACTTCAAAGATATCATGAGCACCTTGAAAACCAAGAAAGTCAATTTGGAAGTGGACTTGGGAATTTAAAGACCAGAGGCGAGGCCTGAAGAAATAAGGCCAACTTATCAGCCACCAGAGGACAAGCCTCTATACAAGAGGAAGAGAGATGATAGCAGTGATGAGGAGGCAAGAGATAAAAGGGGAAAACAAATAATGCAAGCATCATCACAATTGGGTCAAGGGATCAGGGAACCTGGAGGGATAAGGATTGTGGACCTAGATTCACCACCGAGAAATGATCTTGTAGAGTTACTATCAGAGCCAAGCCTAAAGAGGAAAAGGGTTGAGGAAACACAAGAGGCTTTGATGGATGAAATAATTATAACTGATCAAGACATGCAGGTTGGTATCCCTTCTCCTCCTAGATCAACACAATTGGTGTTAACTGATATGGATATAAAGGGGCAATGTGTATAGGATGCCAGGATGGAGGCCTGCAAGGCATTCCTGGATGATGATTCCTTCATGAAGACTCATTATTCTTGCAGTTAATTTGGAGAATGAAATTAGAGGAATATCAGGATAAATGCAAGAGAAGGAGAGTCAAGACTTGATAGGTTTGAATAGGAGAATGATGATGAAGTTAAGGCTGAACTAATGGAGGAATTCAAGAGCATTACTCCTAAGGAAGGAAGGAGACTTGTGACTCAGTCTGGTGTCTTACTTCTGCCTGAATGGGACATAGCTGATGCTGTAGCATTTAATGCTATCATGCAGTCCAAGCATCCTGTGCAAAACAATGAGGAAGAGGTTAAGGTAGCTCTGCAAGACTTTACTTTTAGTGAGGAATATGAAACTCTGGCCATATAGGCATTGGCACCCTAGGGTAGAAAACCAAATGTGGTTGATATTGGCCCAAGTCTAAGGGGAGGGCTCATCATCAAGAGAGCTTCTAAAACCTCAACAACATAAGCCACAAGCTTGACATTGAATGTGACCAAATTGGCCCAAAAGACAGCTGAAAGGGAGGAAGTTGAAAAGAAGAGTCTGATGGAGAAATACAACGTAATAATTGGGGAATATAGTAGAATACAACAAAGGAATGTTGAGCTGCAATCTGAAGTTGATAGACTAAAATATGGGTAGGTAGGAGAATCCTCCAGTGCCCCTGGTATCAGAGCACTACCCACTATTTCAGGGTCGGTTCCCCTTAATATCCCAATTATTTCTACTCCTGGGTCCCCCATTCAGACACCTGCTCTCAGCCCTACACCATAGCCAGTTGAAGAGGAAGTTGAGTATTCTCTGGATCCTACCAAGAAGCAAATGTTGAATAAAATCACAGAATTGCAGGCTGCCTTAAAGGCAAGTGAGGATGACGCAATTGCTAAACACAATGAGGTGGTTGACACTATTTTGAGGCATCTAAATGAGAAGGTTGATTGTAGGTTGCCATATGTACATTCTTTGTATTCTTTGTTCTTGGGTGAAATTAAAAACATTAACAGAGATCGAGAAGTAGTTTTGCCTTTGGTTGAGAAGTGGATCCCTCAGGCCACTGATTTAGATGTTATGTTTAAGGCTTCCAGGTTTGATGTAGACAATAGGCCTCAGTCATTGAATCCTACTCAAATTTTTTTAAAATCATTGAAGGGATTCCAGGCCCTACTTGATGATTTGAGTAGAAAAATTAGAGAACTGGTAAAGAGTTTTGATGACTGGAATGATACTTTTCTGCCAGATATAATAGATGCACATGGAAATATCTTGCCATTATAGTAGTGGCAACATAGGGCAGAAGAGGTTATTGATGCACAAATCAAATTGATTTGTGATGACTCGGACTATGACTTGCTGGTGAGCAGTATGGATAAAATAATTAATACCGGCATATTCTTAGAGTCTTTTGAGAGAGAGGCTAACCAGGTTGTGGTGAAGTACACACCTTATGATACTAAGGTGATCAAGGTGGTGAATTTTAAATGGCCAACAGACGAGGAATACCAGAAATGGGTGGACAAGTACTTAACTGAAGAGGAGTAAAACAATGTCTATTATCAGCAACTAACAACTCAGTGGTTATAGTATAACTGATTATGGTTTTGCTTCCATGACGGCTTTTGGAGCATGTTTTAAGATATATCTAATGCAGCGGCTATTATGTAATGAGTGGAATCAACAAAAAGATGCTTTGGGACTTGGTGGTTTTAATCACATTTTTGAATTGGCACATAGCAGTCCAATTGACCAATGACATGTGTAATTTCTGGCCCCATGCTTGTTTGCTCCTTCGTTTCCTATAAGAAGGATTTCAAGGCCAGAAATAGGGGTTAGCGAGTTAGATATTTTGAGGGAGTCTAGGTATAGTTGCAAAACAGATTGTAAGAACCAGTTATTTCAATATTAATACAATTTAGGTTTGGGGTTATTCGGTAATGGGGTTTTAGGTCTATGAAGATTTGATGTTTCGCAACAGTACTAGCATTTGAGTTATGATGTTATATTTTGAGTTCATGTCTCTATTTTGTATAAACATATCATAATTTTGAATAGTATAGTCAAGGATTATGGTGTTCATCTCACTGCTCTGGTGTGTATGTTTTCCATTTTGGCTTTAATTCAAGGAATTAATTAAAATGCTTGGATGGAATCATGGATGGATATGTTTGTAAAGGGATTTAGTAAGAAGTATTGGGTTAGGATATGGATTGAAACTATTGCAATGCAATATTGACAGGGATCTTATAATTATATGTTATGTATTTGAATCTGTTGTTAAATTTTAAATGTTTGTGAATTTGAGTCCCCAATGGTATATGGCACTGGTTTAAATTGTACAAGTTTGTGAAGTCCTGTGTCTATCTGTATTTACTTAGAGCTTGCTGCCAAATTGCAAACAAAATGACTATAATAAGTTACGAAATAATGTTGTAATCATCCCATGCTCCAAGTAGTTGATATTATTGGTGAAAGGCCAACTCATTTCAATATTATCCTATTCTATTGAGCTATTCAATGGGATTATCTGTTAATTGTTAATGATTATAGATTAGGAGACAAAATTGGTTTATGTTAAAAAACACCAATAAAACCCACCCAAAAAAGGTAACATTCGAATAGATTTTCACCCAAGGTATTACATACAACATTAGGATTTTCATGAAAACCAAAATAAAAACCCCAACCTTAGGTTCTTTCCCAAATAATATGACACATTGACAGACCAGGACAAGGTCAAGACAAAGAGGAATTCAGAGAGAAAAATTAGAAGTTCCATCAAGTTCATTAGTAGTTCAAATGATAAAATAAATAATACAGATAATTGAACATCATCACATTACTGAAGTCTGAATTTGATCTTTTTAATTGAATTTCACATGAAGGAGTACATATTGGCATTGGAAATGCAAAATCTTGCCAATGCTAAAAGACAAGTTTGCACAGAGCTGAGTTGGAACTTGGAAACTCATATTATCAAAGGTTGAAAATAAAAAATCAAGTCACTGTATCACCTTTTCTAGAAACTTCCACTCTTCAGGAGGTGGAATTACCATTTGTTCTAACTGATGTTGTTTGACTTGAAGTTTTGTTAACATTTCATGATTGTAATTAGAAGTGGAACCTGTCTTGAATTCTTCAGTCAATTTTGCATTCAAGGTTATCAGTGTTCTGATTGAATCCAAATAGTTCACATTTGGGTTCTGAGGAAACTGGTCCAAATCAATCTTCCTTGCACCTTCCATCTTCTTTCTGAAACCATCCTTTCCAATGAATTGCTCATTTGTGTCAAAACCCTCTGGAAAACCAAGCTCTATGAAGTTCCTTTCCTTTTCATCCACCACCTTCTTGTCTGCAACCAAATGCAAATATGCCTTTGTTGCACACATTCTCGAACACTTTTCAATGATAGATGACAACTTCATTGAGGTTTCAATCCGATTAGTAATCCCTTTTGATTTCAAATCATTGTCACTGGCTTTGTAGACTATTTGTAGAACTTGATTTGTAGATTTCTCTAATTCTAGCACCTTTTTGTTGTCCACTAAATATTTGTTGAGCTTCTTATAATGTTGTCTGATAGCATCAATCAGTTGAAACATGTCACACAAATGATCAAACCTCTACATTATTTCATCCCAAATCTTTTGTTTCATATGCCTCACTGTATCTCTACAAAATGTAGAAAGCTTATTTTGAGAGGTCTTAATTTCTTCTTTTGCTTCCATCAGCTCTGTCTCCAATCTTTCATTTGTTTTTCTCTGTTTCTCCAATTTTTGTTCCCACTGTGCATTTCCATTTGCAATGTTTAGTCTTAATTTTTCTGAAGTGGATTTTTCCTCATCATATTTCTTGTTGCTCTCATCTAGCCTTCGCTTCAGGTCATTCACTTCTCTCTCATTTGATTTATCCTCTTTGATTGTAGATGTAGAGGCAAATTTTATTATTCTTTTTTCTAATTCATTGCTCTTGTTGTCTGCTGCTTTCCTCTTTGCTTTCTCACTTGTTAGGTCTACCTATAACTTTTCTATTTGGGTCTGCAAACTTTTCTTCTCTCTATCTTGCTTTAGCAATGATGTGTACACCAATTCATTGTTCTTCTTTGATACATTAATTTTGTCAGTATTTTTCTGGCCAGAAAAATCCAATTGAAAATTGGTTACCTGGTATTCAGATTGATCCATCTGATTTGTTGGTTTGTTTTGAACTGTGGGAAAAACAATTGTGTACTCCATGATTTATTTATTTGTGTCAAATATGGGTAATACCATGGTTGTTGCATGCTCTGAAGTTACAGTAGACGCACTCTCCATCAGTTGCTTCTTTTCTTTTTTATTCAAGTTTGATTTCTTTTTAAACTCTTCAATGAAATCATAACCTTGGGAGGTAGGAACAATGGAATGCTTGAATGGCGAAGGAATAGGAGTACTTGCAGTTGCTAATGATGTCGCACACACATTAATTGGAATTGGGGGAGTGCCTGGAAATAACTCCTTTGTGGTACTGGTGGATCCACTGATAGTGTGACTTGGACCTGTCAAAATCCTTTGCCTCTTTTAATTGCCTTTATCACCTGGTGTTTCTGTGGTATCTTTTTTTGTTTTCCTCTTAGTATTGTGTGTAATTTGTTGTTTTAGCACATGTTGACCACTACTAGTACTACTACCCATACCATTGCCACCAATGGCACTCTTAGTTGCACTAAGCTGTCCACCAAGGGCATGTCCTAGTTGTGATTGTATCTGACCATGAGGATGATGACTAGAAGCTCTAACAAATTGAGTTTGTCTTGTATCCCCTTGGTCTACTTGTTCACCTCCAAGCCCAAGGCTAGATTTATCAACTGTTTTTCTATGCTCAACACTTGGTATTGTCCAAGGGCCTTGTCCTTTGGACCCCAAAGGACCACCTTCATAACCAATTTTTTCAATTATGGCTACTCCTGAAGTATATGTTTCAACATATTCTTCTTTTGCGGCCTCACTTAGACCAGGTTTGTAATTGGCATGGCTTTGTTCTTCTTCTTCCCTATCAATATCATCATCAGATTCATCACGTTCATCAGGATGCTCTATATTCCATAATTTGCTAAACTCTTCATCTTCTTCATTAGCATCATACTCTACAAGAGCTCTTGGATCACTTAGGTCCTTCCTCATACACCAAAAGGCAATAATTTTTGATCGTGACCAATTTTTATTTGTAAGTTCCTTCTCTAGAGAACCTAGAATTTTTACTCTACTAGATGGTTTATCACTTTTTTCATAAAAATTGTTGTATGTCCTGATTGTCTTTCGGTGCAATGCCATAATTTCTGCTGACAATTGTTGAAAAGAAATACCATTCTTAGCAACACTTTTCTCCATTGTTATTTTGACCTCATCCCAAGAATCCTTGTTTCTCAAGTTTTCAAGCAAGGGTTTACTTTGATGTTGAATTCTATTTGCAGCATTCCTATTGGCCACAATCATTGATTTAATGATGTCACATGGATCATACTGCCAGTGACAGATAGCATGAAATGCAAAAAATTTCAAAAGATTATGTACCACACTAAATGCTTTTCTCTCGAATGTGAATCCTCCACATGAAAAAGGTAAAGAAGGAAATAAGGTCTTCTTTTGCTAACTGAGAAAGTGTAGTTCATCAACACTCTGCACTTGCCTTACATATTCCAATGTAAAAACCCTTCTATCATATGTATTGGAAGTTTGTATGGCTGTACTCCCGATCCATAAAATCTTAGCATAGTATATTGTTCCATTAAGTACCAATTAGCCAATTGTATTTCTTTTCCTAGTTGCATGCAGTTTCTACAAGACATAGACAATCTAGGCATTGGATTATTTGTAATTACTTGATGCAATGGAGCCAAAAAGTAGTCTACAAAATGACTGTAGTTCCTTCGAGAATCATGCATCCTTATCTCAGTGGTCCATTCATATACTAGAGCCATTTTATTTTCCTCTGCATTACTGTAGGGCTGAATCTGAAGCTTGTTGGTCTGAAACATTCCTCTAAATTTGAATAGAAAAAGATAGCACAAGTAGGTTGTGAACCTAAATGTCTTCGTGGAACAAGCTTTAATCATTAAAAATTGTTTATGCATGGATTCTACAATGTGTTGAGTATAATTATATTTGACATGTTCATCAGCATAATGGATATTATATACCATTTCAAGGAGGCTTGCACCCACTTCCAAATTGCTATCCAGATCGAGGCAAAATTCTAGCATGGAAATAGTATCCTAAACCCATGGTTTAAAAAAATCCAAATTATAAGGAGGCTTATGATCACCTTTCAATTTGTTTCTATCCTTAACTATTTGATTTAAGAAATCATTTTTCAGCCTTTCTTCCACTGCTTCATAATCACTAGCAAGCTTTTCTAGGTCAATGTGGTGGTTTCCAAATTCTTTGGTTGTAAACCCCAACACTTTTCCAAGTTCTTCTGCATTAATGGATAACAATTATTCTTGGTTATCTTTATTAACAATTGCTCTTTTCTTATCATCATAATTTTCGGCATAGACCATGATAAATTCTGGGCAAGGGAAAACTTCATGTAACATCATGAGCCCTAATCCAGTTACCCACGGTGCACTGATACTATCAAATTTTGTTTGCTTTGTAGCCTTATTCTGAGATGAAAATCTAAGTTCTGAGGTACACCTACCATAGATTTCAGGATCATAAATATCATGGTACCCATCGGTGAAACTTGGGGTTTTAAGCAATTCTGCATAATGTATTTTTTTATCGGACATTGCTCTAGTGGTACTGGTGGTAGACATGCTTGTACAAATGTGAAGTTGTGAAATTTGAATTCCCTAATAAGTAATACCTATTAGTCCTCCTTAATTTTAATGAATTCTTGAGTCTCTAAAGTCTAAAACCAAACTTCAAACTTTGACAAAATAAGATTTTAAGAAATGTCAAATGATGAAACGTAGCCGCAAGAATTCTTTCACTTACCCAGATTTTGAGTCCCGACGCTTGAAAAATGGAATGGCATTGTTGGAAGTGGAATTGTGGAATCCAAATTCAAAACAAAGTGGTGCACTGCAATGGCTAATGAGAAATTTGAAGATTGAAGACTTTAAAAATCACTGTACAATTTCAAAGTGCAAAGTGTTTTAAATGCTTTTTTTCTCGTAATTGGAATGTTAAAGTGAATGACACATCTTAGGAGTTAGGTCTACAAGACTACAAGTTGAAAATTCTTAACCGTTGATCTTTCTAAATCTAACGGTTATAGGGTGATTCCAGAGGTTTAAGTTGGAAGCCCATCGCTCTGTGCATTTCATTACAGAATGCAACTACAACCATACATCAAATGTTTGTCCAACGGTTGAAACTTGAGTAATTTATGATATTAAATTTAAAGTTTAAAAATAAACATTAATCACTTGACAGTTGACACTTAGCAGTACAAAGTGCTTTAAATGCTTTGTTTCTCAAAATTGGAACATTAAAGTGAATGACACGTCTTACGTCTACAAGTTGCAAATTCTTCACCATTGATCTTTCTAAATCTAACGGTTATAGGGTGATTCTAGAGGTTTAAGTTGGGAAGCCCATCGCTTTGTGCATGTCATTACGGAATGCAACTACAACCATACATCAAATGTTCATCCAACAGTTGAAACTTGAGTAATTTATGATATTAACTTTAAAAATAAACATTAATCACTTGACAATTGACATTAGGCTTGGAATTTGATGGTCTATTAAATATTTGACTATTTTTTCAATTTTAGATCGTATATTATAGCTATAAAATTTATTAGACCGTATAGTTTGACTTGCTATATTTTTATTAAACCGTAAAAAATTATTATATAGTATTTTAATTTATAATATATATCATTTTATAATTCTTATTATAAAAAGAAAATAGAAGATAACTTTTTTGAATATTTTTAATATGAATTTAGAAACTTTTGACTTTTTTATAATATTAATAGCTATCATTTTTTATATTAATATATGTGATTTATAATATTATTATAAAAATATATATTAATTTAGAATCTTTTCAAAATAAAACATAATTATTTTTAATTTTTAGAATATATTTAACAAGATTTATTTTTAATACGATTTTAGAAACTTTTGTTAATTCTTAATTATAATAGTAGATTTTTATATTTATCACTAATAATTATCATTGTTTTCTAATTTTTCAAGATATTCCATTTATAAAAGATTTTATATAAAAATTCATAAATTAAACAATTTTTTTGATAGGCATTTAAATGACGAAACAGTCATAAAATTTTCATATTGATTGTTTGCTATTGTCATAATCTTAACCGTTGATCTTTCTAAATCTAATGGTTATAGGGTAATTTCAGATATTTAAATTGGGAAGGCCATCTCTCTATTCATTTCATTACGGAATGTAACTAGAACCATACATCAAATGTTCATCCAACGGTTGAACTTGAAACTTGAGTAACCATGAATTCTCAAGTGCATATTGCATAGAGTATATTACTTAATTTCTCAAAAAGAAAAAAACTGATTTGAATATATTAAATTATTAATAGACACTAAAGTTCCGAACTCAGAAAACAACTCTTTACTCTTAAACGTAAATGAATAATGAAGATTCAAGAATAACACAACAAAACCATTTATTTTATTGCAACTGAATTTCAATGTCACATTATTACATATCGTTTTACAGATGAGTAGCACTGTAGCTCCTGTTTTGTATAGATAACATATGTCAGTGTGCCACTTTAGTACTTTACATAGACAAAATTTAATAATTTATTCCAAGTTGTTGCTCATTACAATGGATTACAAATTGATTCCAATTTCCAAGCTTTGTTGCTGAAAACTTACTACACATCTATCTCTAAAAATAAATGTGGCTTTGAAAATAAATTCATGATTTCAAGCTTCTACTGGTGGATTTTCCAACCATGTTGGGCAAAGGGGGTTCCAATCAATCCTGGGGAAATGGGAGCCATGAAGATACAAAATGTACTTATCCCCTTCGAGAACTAGAGTCATACAAAAGATGAAATACAAATGTCTCTTTGAAAATAAATGCATGGGGCTTGCCTGGCCAACCATGCTAGGGAAATGGGAGCTGTTAGAATACAAGAGGAGAAGCAAATATACTCCCATCTTTTACCTACAACCTCTATGCATTAGGATAACACTTATCTTCATCAGAGCTCCTCATCTTGGTTCAAAATCCGTCTGAAAAATTTAGGTTAACCAAATCAACTTCTTTCCAATTCCACCCATTCTGAACTTGAAGGAAATTCGTCTTTTATTGATTACTCTGTAACTACATAATTGTAGGTTGGAGAATTTACAATATCCCCAATACTGCATCATCTTCTTCATGAATCCTTATCAACCCTAGAAAATAAAAACCCTTATGGCACTATCTACTAATCATTGAATCACTATCCCTATTTAGGGGCCACTAGTGCCGCTACCATCCTGTATAATTAAAATTTCTAATTTGATTGACGTCTTGCTACGTGCCAACTTGAACTCTACCTCAAGCTGACAAGCTGTCAAAATCACTCATTCAAATGATATGAAATCATTACAAATCTTTTTTCATTAAAGCTATGAGTTGTCCAAGAAATTGCTTCAAATGTTCATATCACATATGGCATTAATCACCGCCACTGCCTGCACTAGCAGTACGACAGCCACACTTTCTTCAAAAAGAATGAGAATTTCAATTAAATGAAATGTAGAATGTCGAGGCATTGAAAAGATAGAATGAGTGATGAGCAATGAGCCTTGATCTCACCACATGTCCGCATCTAACGGTTATAGTGTTATTCTAGAGGTTTCAAATCGCAAGGCTAGTGCTTCAGAGATTTACTTCCAGCATGCAACTACAGTCGTCCATCAAACATTCAACGAACGACCCCTATGATTTTTTCGTTGGCATATCTGTTTATTTTGCCAATAGATTTTTTTACTATTTTGAGATTCTTTTTAATTTGCCAATGAAAATATATTTTTTTCTTTGAAAAAAGGTTTTAATTGCCAATGGAAAAACAATTTTGGTTTGAAAAATAGTTTTATTCGCCAATGAAAAATATTTTATTCTATTAAAAAAATTTGCAATTCGCCAAGATTTTCCACGAACTTCCAGGGATTATAAAAGATTCGCCAATTGGGATTTTTTTTTTCCCGTCAAACGAAAAAAATCGCCAATAGAAATAATATTTTTCATCGGGAAGTATACCGGATTCGCTAGGATTTTACACCTATGCCGAGGGGGGGGGTTTCTTAAAGTTATCCCTGGTTTTCTCCTTTCTTCAACATAGACAAATGTGCCCAAATGATTTCCAATCTCCTCAATGATGCTCGGTTCCCAAAACTTTGCTGGGAGATTTGGAAGACTAAACCGTTCCTGAACCGTCTCCATAACATCCACAACTGGATGAAATCCTACCTTCCAGTGCCATAAATAAAAACCACTTCCATCCAAAACCCATACACCCTTTACTATTTCTTCCCTGAACTCCTTGTTCAGGAAAATCACCAGGAAGAAATCATTTTGCAAAGGTTTGAAGTGCAACTCATTACCCCAACGTGATTTCCACCATTTCATCAAAAAATCCCAGTTCAGGCCCTTGCCATACCACTTTCCAAATAAACCCATGTTCTCCAAACGAAGGACTTCAGCTTGAAGTTTCACTTTGCTTACCACCAGTGTAGCCTTTCCACCAGGAATCCCATTTGCTATTTTAACCACTGGTCTCTCAGACCCATTTCCCTAAACCACTTCCCTAACCTCCTCCCATTCCATATCAGACTTTTTCCTTTGCCAGACCTCCTTGGTAAAGCTTTTCTTTTTGATAGGGTTTCTTTCTCGACCCTCGGCCTCCATCCTTGCCTGACCACCATCTCCTCTTCTTCCTCCCTCAAACTGCCTTGGCCTATGAAAGGCATCATTTCTGCAACCACCTTTTCTTTGACGACCCCTAAAGCCTCGTTTGTCATTTTCCAATCTTCTTCCCTCACGGTCCCACCCCTTAGCTCAAGAATCTTTTTGGGCTTCCATCTTTGGATGGGACCATCTGTCTGGATTCCAAAGCCCACCATGATCCACCTATCGGTTTCCTCTGAGGCCATCCTAATTTCCTGAGGAACGCCTTCCTATAGGTGACCATTGCAGACCCTGATCGCACACCATTAAATGTGTGAGCAAATTTGCTGTTTTGGGAAAAATGGAATTCTTCTTATAAATTTTCCCAATAGAATGAGCTAATTCTGAAATTGTAGACAAATCTTGTGCATATCTGAATCTTCATTGAAGCCGCTAGCTTTGTTAAGCCAAAGTTTTCCTGTATAAAATTTGAAAACCCTTCTAAAATCCGTCGCCCTCTTTGAAACTTCGATTCTGTATTGAACACAAATTAAATGCGTAGGAATATATGTATATATATATATATATTTATGTGTAAATATACATATGTCTGTTGTGTATTATTTTGAATATAAAAGAAAAATTATGCCGTAGATGTATTTATTAATTGGTTGTAAATGTTTTTCAGAAAATGGATATATAAACACGAGTATATAAATGTATATATACACATACATATTCAATATATATATATATATATATATATATATTCGCTAATAGGGCAGTAGAAAGCATGCCTATATTTGCATTTGGAATGAAATTATTTCAACTGACTTTTTTGTATATTTACTTATAAACATACATACATACATACATACATATATATATATGTAAAAACACGATTGCAAACTCGATACGGATGAGAACAAGTTTTGATTTTCGAAAGGAATAGACATTGAAATTTGATTTAGAAGGATTAACATTTCTGTTTTTAAGTAATATATTTTTGTATTAGACTGTTTATTTTTGAATTTATGTAAGCTACATAAATGTGTATATATATATACATATGCATTTATATGAATAAGCAAGTTTTATTCTTCAAAATGTATAAATTCCTACTAGGAGAGTATTTCTTTCAAATTGATGCAAACTTGATATCTTTAAACCATTTAATTTAAAAGTGACTTACTGGATATTTTGAGAAAAAGTGGATAGATACGCACTTGAGTTTAATTAATATTATCCATTGAAATTATAGAAGATGGACTAAACCAACACAAACTTGATGTGGAAATTACCTTCTTGTGAATGAATTTCTTATGAAATTAAATAGCGAACTTGGAAATGTAATTATTTTCCGAAAGAATACTTAATATTATTGAAATTTTTGCAACTTATATGAAATATGCAATATCTACTTTTATGAGAAAATTTTGGGACAGGATGCCAAATGCGGGCTCCCAAAGACAGTAGTTAACCTTTTCTTAAACTACCATTTATTTTGAATGCTTGGCCAAGCTAATGAACCATTGAAATAGATGGATTAAAATCCTAGAATTTTATTATATATATGTCTCTGCCACATCCTGTTTGTAAGAAATATGTCATTCTAGCATAGGAATGCATATAGGCATGAGATATGCATCAAGAGTTCCCTTCATTTTTATTGTTTCAGGTTTCTAGGCTCCTCGTGCAGGGTCGGGGATTTCTTTGAGTTAGGAAGAAACTTGGGGAAGTCATGTGCTTCATGGTTGGGCAGAAAAGGCACCTTAACCACACTCTTGGCCTCATTGCAAGAAGACTAGTGATGTCAAGGTGGATGAGGATCAGAGGTTTTATCTGCTATAGATGTACTTCATGTATTATTTGTGTATGGCTTGCATAACCAATTTGTGAAATGTAACTCTACTTCATGGATGTAATTACTGATGTAAATTTATTTATGTATCATTGGAACAAATGATTTGTAACACCCTTTTTGGTGTATGTAATTTGTAATTGTTTAATGAACTTACCTTCGGGAACATATGGATATTAATGTTGTACATGTTATCTCTTTTTCCTTACTTGTAATATGTGATGATCATGGAAATTATTTATTTTGATTGTGCATTTTTTGAGCTTTATAGTACGTCGAAGATATGGCCGATCAAAGTTGAGGGTTGACTATGCTGACTAGGTAGTATAATGATGACGTCAACATGTTGACGAGGCAGACTATACTGTATGAATGATAATGTGGATGAACCAAGATTTGACATGTGGTAGCTGATGAGGCAGATGGGTCACCATACAGATGGTTGAGTTGGACAAATCACGTGGTGACACATGTCTCAGGCTGTTGAATTAGAAAGTGCCATGTGGCACCCCTCCTTATCTCCTCTGGTGGTCGAGTGATCCATTACAAATGTTTACCAAATTTTTTGGGATGGGTTTTTGACCCCCTAACCTCCACATTACAAGCCATGCACTCCACCATTAGACTGTGCATTCTTCTCTACCTATACAATGCCACTAGTTTTATTTAATGGAGATAAATACTATTTTGGAGGGGGAACGGGTCAAAATATCGACCTCTCCACCCCTATTTTTCCTCCTCACCACTACACTAATCGACGATGTTGAGAGAAATGCGGGGACGAGTTTATTTTAAACAATAATTAAAGGTCGAATCTCCTATAATTAATATATTAGCCCCTATAATTAAAAAGTTAATCTCTTAAAAACTAATAAGCCTAATTCATGAAATAATAAGGGGCTAAAATAATATTCTAAGATGTTTAGAAAGATATTTAAAAGATTATTAAGGATTTTAGGGGGATATTATGAAGATTTTTTTGTAAATGGGTGATTTGTAAACCATATGGTTATGAACCATATTGGGTAAAATTGATGTATAAAAAGGGGGGTAGCTTAAGGTTTGGGGTAAGTGTTGAATAATGAGAGAATTATACTTGGAGAATTGAGTGTTCATCTCCGTGCATTAGAGGAGCATCATGCCACTGCACTTGAAGGAGACGAACTTTGTAACTCACAAGAGACTCGACACTTTTCCTAGTTGAAGCCTTGTAACCGTTTTGGATCATAATCAAGGATCGGTCACTTTTTTGGAGAGGGACCCAGAGACGTAGCCATATTGGCAAACTCCATTATCAACTCATGTTTTTTCTTCTCTCTTCTTTCTCTCTGCTATCAATTTCATCACTTTATTATTGTTGTGTTTATTTAAGCATTCCAATTACATTTTAAAGACCTTCAAATTAATCGTTGTAATCGTTAAGAATACACGTGTAATTTTCATAGATCCTAATAAAAGATGAAGTTGGTATCAAAGCTTTATTTGACTAGTATTGCAAAAGTGGATGTTAATGCAATCCAAGAGCTAGCTAGGTGAAGGGATGCTTGCAGAATGCAATCCTGAGATTGATAAATGAAGAAATTTTCCATCATCAAATATGGAAGAAACAAAATCCAGAAAATGTTTTGAGCTCAATCAGAAAAGCTCTCAATGAGCCTTTATTGACATGAAGGCTATGGTGGAAGAGCTCTTTCGAGAAAAGCAAGATCGAAAAAAGCATGAAAAAGGAGGATCGTCAAAGCAAGAAAAGCATGAGGATGATGAAGAGTGGAAGGACAAAGGGAAATGAGAAGAAGGTGATGAAGAGCCTCCAAAAACTCCTCCATCTCCATCTTCTCCATCTTCTTCTTCTTCTTCTTCTTCTACTTCTTCTGTTAATCCTTTCAAAAGTGCACAGAAGCCTGTAATTAAATTGGATGTATAATTTGAACTACCTAAATATTGTGGAGAGTTAAATGCTGAGAAATTAGATGATTGGGTTCAACAAGTGAAAGTGTACTGTAGGATTCAAGGCCTTTTAGATGATGCTTCTAAAATCCAATTAGCTACTCTTTGGTTGGGAGGAACTGCTCTCACCTAGCGGGAGAGTAAAACTCAGGAAAAAATTGCTCGTCATGGTAGTGTCAATTTAACTTGGATGGAATTTAAAGTTTCCCTTAAAAAATAGTTTTATCCCTCGGGTCATATGCAATAGTTAATTATGAACTGGAAAAATTATAGGTAGGGGAAGGGTCAATTTGTCCAGGACTATACTCATGAATTTAGAAAGCAGGCTATTGCACTTAATGTTCCATTATACACCTAAGACACATTACTCAAGTATATAGGTGGTCTTCATTCTTACTTAAGGCATACCATTTTGATTTTAAATCCTAATAATCTAGATGAAGTATGTGTACAAGCCACACATTTGGAGTCAAGAGGTGAGAATAATTTCAATGAAAATTTTGATAAGAAGCCATCTAAGCCTGAAGGTAAATCAAAAGGCAAAGAAAAGGGGAAAAAGACAACAACCATCAAGGAGGAGGGTGAGAATCCCACATGCTCCCATTGAAAGACGGAGGGTCATGATAACTCAAAGTGTTGGAAGTTGCATTCAGAACTAAGGTCAAAGAAATATGGAGGAAACAAAGGCAAACAAAATATTGTTGCTGTAGTACAACAGGATCTTGGATCTGAATTCGAAGATGAGACAAAGATTGTTGCTACTAGGATCCAAGGTAAAGGAAAATGTATATCTCTTTATTTTGATACAAGTTTTTAAAATGCAAGTGCAAGTGCAAGTAAAGAATCTTCTCCACCTAATATTGATAAGCAAAGGAATGAATTATTTCACATTCGGGTTGTAAAAAAGCATACTAAGGTTGACACTTTATTTGATATGGGATCTCAAGTAAATCTAATATTTGAAGAAGTTGTTAGGAAACTTAACTTGGCCACAACACCTCATCCGAAGCCATATCCACTTGGATGGGTTTGCAATGATGCATAGTTACAGGTAACAAAGCAATGTAAGTTAATATTTGCTATCACTGCAAACTTCATAGATCAATGTGGTTCTTTTAGATATTTGTGGTATTGTACTAGGGAGTCCCTATCTTTATGACTGAAAGGAAATATTTTATAGGGGGGAAACAAATATCACCTTTTTAAGGATGGTAAATAATTTATTGTACGAGCACATAAGATTAAGACTAATCTAACACTAGTGAATACTGGGAAAATGAAGAAGTTAGTCAATGCTAGTAAGGAATTTGTATTAATGATTATAAAAGCCAAAAAAAATAATAAATCTGAGGCATTCAAAGGGTGTGATCTAGAGCATAAAGTTGAATTGGTCAAAGTAGTTTATGCCTATGATGACTTATTTCAGGAGCCAAAGGGATTGCCACCAAAGGGAGAGATGCAACATGAAATCTAGTTACAACAGGATGCACCTCTTCCAAACATCGACATGTACTATCTATTAGTTATGTAGAATGAGGAAATCAAGAAGCAGGTTCAGGAGTTGGTTGAGAAAGGAGTTATTCGTCTGAGTACCTCTCATTGTGGGTCTCCAATTGTGTTGGTGCCAAAGAAGGATGGGTCTTCAAGAATGTGCATCGACTATAGAGCCTTGAGCAAGATAATGGTAAAGAACAAGTATCCTCTTCTCCAAATAGATATTTACTTGATCAATTGAAACATGCAGTTTATTTCACTAAGTTAGACTTACATAGTGGATATCATCAGATAAGAATTGTAGAAAATGACATTTGGAAAATTGCATTCAAGAAAAAATAGGGACTGTATGAGTGGTTGGTCATATCCTTTGGGCTTTGTAATGCACCAGCTACCTTTATGAGAGTCATGAATGATGTCTTTCATCCTTTCATTGACATGAGTTTGTCATAGTTTATTTGGATGATATAATTGTATTCAGTCAAACTTGGGAAGAGCATGCAATTCATGTAAAGAAATTTTTTGATGTTTTGAGAAAATAAAAACTTTTTGTAAAGATGTTGAAATGCAAATTTGCAAAGAAATCCTTAGTGTACTTAGGCTATGTCATAGGAGGTGGTCAATTTAAAGTAGACCCTATGAAGGTTGAAGTTATCATAAAATGGCCTAAGCCAAGTACTTTCATAGAAGTCAAAAGTTTCTTAGGTGCAATTCAATATTGGAGGAAGTTCATCACCAAATTCTCGTACATTGCATTTCCATTACACACATTAACTAGTACGAAGAAAAAAATCCAGTGGGAAGGTCCTCAACAAAAGGCCTTTGACACTTTAAAGGAAATTTTGGGCACCACACTAGTTATGACTTTACTAGATCTACAACAACCATTCGAGATTGAGATAGATGCAATTGGGTTTACCATGGGAGCAGTACTCATGTAAGGAGGTAAACCAATCTACTATCACTTTGAAGCCTTTATAGCTATAGTAAGTAACTATCCTACTTATGATAAGGAACTGTATGCATTAGTACAAAGTGTTAAAAAATGGAAACACTACTTAATGGGTAAAGAAAATGTAATCCACACTGATCACCAACCATTTTAATACTTGCATTCACAATCCAAACTGCAACAAAGTAGGCACTTTAGGTGGATGGGTTTTCTTCAACAATTTCATTTGGTTATTAAGTATAAAAAAGGTGTCCACAAGAAAGTAGTAGATATGTTGTCTAGGCCTCTCGTCATGAATGCTATGATTATCCTTCAAGGTAGTTCCATGGTACATGATTTTTTTTCAAGAACAATATGCTAATGGCGAAGACTTTAAGGATATTTATTCAGCTCTAATTGCAGACAAACATGTAGAAGAGAAAGACTATTATCTACAAGATAAATTTTTGTATTATTTAGAAAAGTTATGTATTCCAAAAATTTAACAAGCATAGGTAATCAGAGAAGCACACATGTCATTAATTGATGGACACTTTGGGGTAAGCAAAACAATGTCCAAACTGTAAAAATATTTTTATTGGCCTCGTATGCAAGAAACTGTAACCAAGTACATTAGAGGATGTGTAATGTGTGCAACAATTAAGCCTAACAATAGGAAATCAGGGTTGTACACACCTCTACCTGTACCATCCCATCCATGGGAGAGTGTTTCTATGGACTTTTTTGGGGGACAACCATTGTCTAGGAAAGGTCATGATTATTTGTTTGTGGTAGTGGATAGGTTCAGTAGAATGTGCATTCTAATGCCTTGTAAAAAATAGGCCATAGCTGAATTGACAACACATTTGTACTTTTAAATTGTATGGGTTCATTTTGGGCTTCCTACTTCTATTATATTGGATCAAGATTCTTGATTCTTGGGGGAATTTTGGTCAAAATTGTGGGAACTCATGGACACTAGACTGAAGAAAAGTATAGCTTTCCATCTATAGATTGATGGAAATACAAAGGTAGTTAACATGATAGTTGTGCATCTCCTTAGAGGTTATTGCTGTAAACATCCTAAGTTGTGGGATGAAAGTCTACACTATGTGCAACAACAACACACTATTTTACAAAAAGATCTCCTTTTGAAACATGTTTTGGGTATCTAGCAAAAACACTGATGGACTTTTCTTTCGGGAAGGATGATGTTGAAGATGGATGCCATGATGCAAAGAAGGCTTCAAAGTTCTCCAAACGTGCAAGAAATTCATTAGGTAGTTAAAGCACAATTAGAGAAGAGCCAGGCAAAGTACAAAGCTTGACATGATAAGCATCATGTTGATCATAAATTTTAGGTTGGTGAAAAAGTTTGGTTACATATCAACAAGGAAAGAATGCAAGGTGAAGGAAGGAAGCTCAAGACGATTAGGTATGGTCCCTTTGAGATCCTTGAAAAGATCGATACCAATGCCTTCTGCATAAATCTTCCTCCATACATACACATCTACCTAGTTGTAATTGTAGAGAATCTGAAGTTGTATGAGCTTCCAATTATACTAGATGAAGAGACTAATGTTTAGATTCCATCAGTTGATGATATTTCACCTGAGTACATCATAGAATTGCAAGAGGATGTCATCCAAGACCAGAATGCCAAGACTTCACGAAGAGGAGTTGTTGAGTACCTCAGAGTGGGATTAAAGGGGATGAATCCAAGCAAGGTAAAATGGATGGAGATTGGTAAAGTGAGGGAACTTTACCCTCACTTAATTTTTGAGTAATCAAGATTTTAGAGGTCCAAAAGCTCTCTAGTGGGGAGGACTGATCTAGGTGGATACTTTTCACTAAAAAATGAAGTATTCCATATGCTCTAGAAATCATCACCATGTTGAAGTGCTCAGTGAAATGAACCCAATGCAACTAAACAGAGTGAAAAGGAGTTTGTATGCTCAAGATATGCTCAATCAAAGTTGGGTCAAAGTGGGGGTACCAAAGGTAGGATGTAAGGTCAAAAATTAATCATTCCAAAATTGGTAAAAAACAACATCAAATTGAAGAGCTCGACGAGACATTCCAAATGCCATTCGTTTCGCATCAAACAAAGCTTGTACGTCGAAGATATGACTAGTCAAAGTTGAGGGTTGACTATGCTGGCTAGGCAGTAGAATGATGATGTCAACATGTTGACGAGGCAAACTGTATCATATAGATGATGATGTGGATGAACTAGGATTTGACATGTGGCAGCCAACAAGGTAGATGAGTCAACATATAGATGGTTGAGTTGGACAAATCACGTGGTGACATGTCTTTTAGGTTGTCGAATCAGAAAGTGCCACATGGCCCAGTCACTAGGTGCCACGTGGCACCCCCTCCTTTTCTCCTCAGGCGATCGAGTGATTTGTTTCAACTATTTATCAAAATTTTTGGGATGGGGACTCGACCCCCTAACCTCCACCTTACAAGCCATGCGCTCCACCGTTAGACCGCACATTCTTCTCTACTTATACAATGAAACCGATTTTATTTAATGGAGATAAATGCTATTTTGGACGGGGCATGGGTTGAACCCCGACCCCTCCACCCTATTATTCCTCCTCACCACTACACCAACTGACAGTGTTGAGAGAAATATGGGGGTTAGTTTATTTTAAACAACAACTAAAGGTCAAATCTCCTATAATGAATATATTAACCCCCTATAATTTAAAAAAATTAATCTCTTAAAAACTAATAACCCTGATTCATGAAATAATAAGGGGCTAAAATAATATTCTAATATGTTTACAAAGATATTTAAAAGATTATTAAGGATTTTAGGGGGATATTATGAAGATTTTTGTTGTAAATGGGTAATTTGTAAACCATATGGTTATGAACACTATTGGGTAAAATTGATGTATAAAAGGGGGGATAGCTTAAGGTTTGGGGTAAGTGTTGAATAATGAGATAATTATACTTGGAGAATTGAGTGTTCATATCTGTGCGTTAGAGGAGCATCATGCCACTACACTTGAAGGAGACAAACTTTTTAACTCATAGGAGACTCAACACTTTTCCCAGTTGAAGCCTTGTAACCATTTTGGAGCATAATCAAGGATCGATTGCTCTATTGGAGAGGGAACCAAAGATATAGCCATATTGGCAAACTCCGTTATCAACTCCTGTTTTATCTTCTCTCTTCTTTCTCTCTGCTATCAATTTCATCACTTTGTTATTGTTGTGTTTATTTAATCATTTCAATTATATTTTTAAGACCTTCAAATTGATCATTGTAATCATTAAGCATACATGTGCAATTGTCATAGATCCTAATAACAGATCATTCTAGCATCTTTTGAATACAATGGCATAATTATTTAGCCAATTATCTCTTATTGTATAGTTCATATGGATTATGAATGGAAAATGATCAAAGATCTTTCAATTCATCGTCATTTTCTTTCCACTAAATTTATGTTCTTATTGTAGCTCTTGTTTAAAGAATGAGTTAAAATGATTTAGCGAGAACATAGATTTGTGTGAATGTATGTAGGGATCTCATAAGTAGAATTGGTTGGGAATTTTGAATGCAATATTGTAATGCATTATTGTAGAGCTCTATGATTTTGGGGAACAATACTATGAAGCAAACCTTAATTACATCAATTCTAACTATTTGGCCTAGGTTAAGGCACCAGTCGTTTATATCTAATTACTAGCTCTAGGGTCACACATATAAAAAAATTTAAAAAATTTAAATTCAGTTGAGTTATTTTTTAAGTTTGGAATCATTCCATGTTCTCTTGCTTTGAATTTTTAAAATTCTAAAGGGATATTTCCATATCCTTTCATTTTCATAATCATCAAGAAAATTTACTTTGCTTGGTCTTTAAATTTTTACAATCCTCAAGGAAATTTGTAGAGAAAAAATTTGTTATTTATAGTATTAGGGATAATTGGCACAGGAGACCTTAAAAATATTGTCAAGGATCACCCTCTCAAGTTTTGTAGAGCCCGAAGTGAAAAGGGAAAGCATTATCCAACTTTCTTGTAGTAGTTGGCCAATCCCTCCAAGCAATTGATCATTAGGAATGACAATCCTATAGATTATTTGTGAGATCTACTTAGGAATTCAAAAACAACCAACATATTACTCTGTTGGGGAACTAACTTGATAAATCTCTAGTTATAGATCAATTATAGTCATAATCAAAATAAATTTCAAGTTATACGTGAAAAAAATGTGAAATTCTAAAAATAACTCACCATTTATTGGTCTGAAGTCTGATGTTAAAAGTTTATGCTCATCTTTGAATAGTTGTGTGAATTTCATTGCAATTTGTCCTAGGTTTTTCCCAATTTCTCTTTGCATTTGAAAATATCTTAAAATAATTATCAAATATTTTCAAATTCCCATACAATTAGGTGGCGACTCTAAGTCTCCTATTCCAGTACACAAATAATTTAAAGAAAGAAAGAAGAAAAGAGTTATGAGAAGTTGCAAAATCTATGAGAAGAACCTAAGGACATCTCAAGAAACATCCTGAGAAGAAGTTGGAAGGTGAACTAACATGAAATACTGTGTAGTCGTGGAAACAAAAAAATACATATACAAGTAAGTTTGTTTCTCCTCCTCCTTTAGGTTCTAGAAATCCGCATGAGATTAGTCATGAAAACTTGCAAGGAATGTATGAGTTTGGATTTCATCCTATAAATGAGGATAACTCAATTCTAAGAGAGCTTGATGATGGAGAGTGAGCCCACTTAGATGCTTTGGCTACAAAACAAGCACAAGGGAGATTCTAGGATCGTAATTTTGATACTAAGTTGGCATCCCCAAGATTGAATCCTAGAGCTTCACATAATCCTAATTCTCTAGGATATGGTCTATTTGGAGACCCTTGTAGTAAAACACCTACTCCTACTTTCCACATGGATGTTTCAAGTCTTGTAGATAATACTCTTGAAAATTCAAACTTTGATATCAATTTTCCAAATGAAGATGAGTTGTTGCAAGATATCTTGGGACTCCAAGAGGAGGCTCAAAGACTTGAAGATTTGATGATCAAAAAGGAAAAGGAAAAGGAAAGAGAGGAGAAAATAAGAAATTCTATGTATGAGAGAGACCAGTTGAAGAGAAGAGTTGAACAAATGAAGTTGATGACCCAAGAAGAACCTTCTTTTGCCCTTACTTTATCTTATGGTCCTATTCTTACTCTTGTAGTTAGAAAAAAATCTTTAAATTTTCCCATAGGAACACTCATACCGATACATGGACAAGTTTTGTTGTCACTAACTTAGTTGAAATTCCTTCTACCACTAATAAACCATCTCAACTTGTAGATATAGGAAAGAATCCTATAGGTTGTTTCAAGGGAGTAACCATAAATGAAAATGCATTATCTCATAAGGATTCCACATTACAATACCCGACTCATTGGATCTTAAATTATAAAATGAAAATGATTAATTGCATAAGGAATTGGAGAGAATAGATATACTAGCTGCTAATGTTGAGTTGCAAGGAAAAATCGCATTTCTAAAATCTTCATGTTGTCTTGGAGATTTTATAACCTCTAGTTCTTAGAATTCACCTCCTTCTATATGCCAACCTACCCCAATAGTTGACTTGAATAATTCATCTCACATAGGTCAATCTATCCCCCATTCTCAATATCAAAACATGAGTGTATTTGGACAATCTTCCTAGTACCAAGGGAATGTCAACACGGAATTAATGCAAATGAAGGAAACCAAAATGTTGGAGGGAATAATTCAAATCAAGGAAATCAAAACATTGGAGGGTAGGGTAATGTTGAGCAACAAAATAATCAAGGAGATCAGTTTTCTAGAAGGCCTTTGCAATTAGAAAGGTATATATAGCTATGCTTTGATGGTATCCATGGTTACCCTAATCCTATTCTAGCTAATATAAGAAATGTTTATATCAGATTTTTTGGGAATAATTCTATATCATGGGAAGACTAATTTGTTGGAAAATGGTTAGTGCTCCCCTCAAGATTCATGAAAAGGGACTAACCACCTCCCTATGATCCATGTCTCTACCATTTTTATCAGGTGTTGATAGATCAATCTTTTGATGCAATAAAAAATGTGCGCCAACAATTGGTATGAGAGCGTTCAATCATGGGTTTGAATCCCCTTAGGTAATGTTGAGGGGGAGATTTTTGGAAAATGGTTAGCACTTCCCTTGGGATTTGTGACAAGGGACTAATTGCCTCTTGTGTGATCCATGTCCCTACCATTTGTATTGAGCATTGATAGATTGATCTTTTGATGTAACAACAAATGCGGGACAACACATTTGAGATCTTTCAATAACATGATGTATGAATTTGAGATTGAGAATGAAGATGTGATGATGAATTTTTTCATGCAATCATTGATTAATGATGCTAGAGATTGGTATAGGGGTTTACCCAATAAAAGCATAAGGTCTTGGGAGGAATCCAAGAGAGTGTAGAGAACAATATGGAGACAAAATTAACCCTAGGATCATGCTTAATGAATTTAACACTATCTCAAAAGGGAATAATGAAATGGTCTCTGAATTCAATATTAGATTTCAAAAGGCAATGTTTAGAGTTCCTACAAATTTTGAGACCAAATGAACAAGTCTATATTGTCCTTTATTGTAATGCTTTTTATTTCAAGATGGAATATCTATTGAGAGATAAAAATCCTTAGGATTTAAGAGATTCTTTCAGAATTGCATTACATATTGAGAATAACATAAAAGACTTTGGTAAAGTTGGAAAGAGGGATGATGTAAATTTTTTGAATAACCCTAAGGGTCATAATGAGAAAGCATCAAACCATGAAGACAAAATGGATATAGTTATGAGTATCTTAAAAGACCTAAATTACAAGGTTTCTAGGAATGAGAAGGGCATGATAAATGAGAAGCAAATATTTCAAAAAATGAAAGACCACCTAGATTACATGATTAGTCGTATAATACAAACTAGCATAATGGTAAGCCAATATTCAATAATCAATAAAATTTGCAGAGTAAAGAAACTCTAGATCCTTTGAAGAAAAGTTTTGAATTTTTTGTGGATGAAACTCCATGTTGGCAGATGGTCAACACTCCCCTTGAGATTTGTGACATGGCTTAAGCACCTCTTGTGGATCCGTTAACTCTCACAATTGTATATGGAATTAATAGGTTGATCTTTTGGTGCAATGACAACTGTGTTTCCAACAATTGGTATCAGAGCCAAAGGTGTCGGGTTTGAATCCGCTCGGGTAACGCTGAGGGGGAGATTGTTGGCAGATGGTCAGCGCTCCCCTCGGGATTCACGACATGGCTTAACCACCTCCCGTGGATCTGTTAACTCTCACAATTATATTAGGAATTAATAGGTCGATCTTTTGGTGCAACGACAACTGTGTTTCCAACATACCAACTACCCCATTTTCCTCACTAATGATTAGTAGCACAATCTTTAGAAGAAGAGAAAAACACATGTGGTGATTGTGATCTACCTTGTGAGAAATATGGGAAGATCAATATGTTGTTTGCTGATGAAGAATGTTCCTCTGGTGAAGAGTCCAATGAGGTTGATGTAGATAATCATAGGCATATAGAAAATGCATATAAAAAACAAGTCTTCTCTAAGGAATATGATGAAGAGAATTACACTATGAATGCTCTTGAAAAAGAAGAGGATGATGTGAAATTAAGAAGACCATCAGAAGAAGAGATCAAGGAATTAATGGCTATTGCAGTTGCTCAGTTGAAAATAAATTACCAATAAGAAATAGAATTGTGAATAATGATTGAGGAAAAGTAGGTAGTGTATTCATCAAGGAACAAAGAAAAGACAAGGATAAGTGTCAAACAAGTAGGAAAAATTAGGAGCCTAAGGAAAATAATGTCAAAGTGTGGGGAAAGAAGTCTAGAGCAGTGCACATTGATGAACAAGTGGTTTCCCCAACTATTCAATCCAAGTCTCACGAGTTAAAGGCTGAAGGTGAAAAGAAAAAGAATGAAACTAAAGGTGGAGAAACATTTGATACGAACAACGATCAATCTGAAGAGAGCATTGTGGTAGCATATGAAATGCACAAATATAACTTGGTTGATATGTACCAATTATTGTCATAGGTAAAAGTATCAATCCCTCTCCTTGAGATGATGAGGATTGAGGAGCATAAAAACAAGGTAGTTTCCCTTGTTAATGGTGTAGCTACAACCTTTACTAAAAAGGTGGTTACTTAGCTTGAAATGAGTAAAATGAAGTCAAAAGTAGAAGAAGAAGAGGGGATTGAAGATGATTTACCTCAAGTATTCTTGGGTGCCACACTTATAGCATGTCCTAATCAGGGGGACCCTTTTTATGTGACTCTAATCATTGATGATAAGATATTGAAAAACTGCATGATTGATTCATGAGCATCTTCTAATATCATGTCAAATAGGATAATGCAAGCATTAGGATTCAAGATTACCAAATCATATGGAAAACACTATGCCATGGATTCTAGAGAGGTTCTTGAAATAGGAATGATAAAGGAAGTGCCTTATAGGCTGGTAACATATCCAAAGAAAGAATTCAAAATGAGCATAATTGTGGTGGAAATCCCTCCTACTTATGGGATGCTTTTATCTAGAAGATGGTTTTATGTTGTTGGAGGAAATATGCAGTTGGATATGTCTTATGCAACAATCCCTATGGATGGAAAAGAGGTGAATTTGTTTATGGAATCAAGGTCTGCATACTTGATTGAGGAAACAAAGCCTAAAGAAAGCATCCATTTTATGGATGTAGACATGGAGAATTTTAGGATAGTAGAGTCACAAGAGGAAGAAGAAGAGAAAAGACCTACACTAATAGAGAGAGAGGTTATGGAACAAGTAGATACAAATGATCTCTGAACTATGTACTTTGATGGGGCTTGTTCTAAAGAAGGATTGAGTGCAGGAGTAATATTTATTTCGTTCAATGGTAAAACCTTTAAATTCTCATTTTCATTGATGTTTGTTTGCATGAACAATGTAGTTGAATGTGATGCCTTACTATTAATATTAAATATGGCTATAAAATATAAGATCAAAAAGATCAGTCTTTGGAGATTCTGAATTAGTTGTATCCTAGGTTAGGGCTAAGTTTGTGTCAAAAAAGAAGAAGACTGAAACAATATAGGAATACAGTCTGGGATTCAGTTGAGATGTTTGATGCCTTTGGAATTGATTGGGTTGAGATGAAAAAAAATGCAATGGTTGATCTATTAGCCAATATTATATTAAGGCTAGATGATGACATATGTTGGCATTTCAAAAGTTGAGATGCTAACTAGGCCTTCTGTTCTTGATAATGTGCAAAACTGGCAAGTGTTCAAAGATGATGAAGACATATTGAAGTTCCTATAGTGTGTTGATAAATATGAGAGTTGAGAAATAGACTTCAGAGCCTTTGTAGAGGAAATTTATGGTAAGGATACAATATTTGGGAATGAAGTGATTCAACTAAAGACTAACAAGATTCTCAAAGGCCTAGTTACATTAGAAAGAGTGTTTGATGGCCTTGATAAGATCAACATAATATAAAGTTCAACTCCTCAATATGATTTGGAGGAATTCAATTTAGGAATAGAGAATGTACCCAAAAAGGTGTATGTTGGGAAGAAAGTGAATCCAAAAATCAAATCAAGCCTTATTTCTTTGTTAAGGAAATACAAACATGTCTTTGCATGGTCATACGATGACCTAAAGGATTATAGAGAAGAGTTATTTCAACATGAAATACCATTGAAGGTAGATTCCAAGCCCTTTAGACAAAAGGAAAGACCCATCAATCCTACACTGCCACCCAAGATGTAGAAAGAGTTAATGAAATTGAGAGATGGTGGGATCATTAAACCCATTAGCCATTCAACTTGGGTATCTAATCTTGTGCCAGTGAAAAATAAAAATGGTGATATTAGGTTGTGTTTTGACTTCAAAAATCTCAATATATCATCACTAAAAGAAAACTACCCATTCCCTAATATGGAGGAAATGCTTCAAAAGGTAATGAGTTGTGAATTAATGTCAATGATGGATGACTTTTCAAGCTACAACCAGGTCAAATTCGAGGAGTCTGAGAAGTACAAAACTTCATTTACAACTCCTTGGGAACATATATTTATTTTAGGATGCCTTTTGGCCTAACAAATGTAGGTGCAACCTTTCAAAGGGCTATGGATGTAGCCTTTATTGATTTTATAGAGATCTTTATGGTGGTGTATTAGGATGACCTCATTGTATCAGGATTTTAAATGTGTAAGAAAAGCAATCAAGGAGGAACTAGTCCTAAAGCCTCTTGATTTCTCAAAGATCTTCTAGATATTTTTTTTTGCATCTTTCAATACTATTGTTGTTGTGCTGTAATAGAAAAATGGAGAAGGGTATGAGAAACCAATTGCAGTTTTTAGCAAATCCTTGCAAGTTTCTAAACTAAAATATGATATAATAGAAAATAAGGCTTATGCCTTGGTGAAAGAAGATAAAAAATTTAGATCATATTTTGTTGGTGCAACAATTGTCGCATATGTTCCTACTACTGTAGTTAAGGATATCTTCACACAGCAGGAGGTCACTAGAGGAAGGTGCAGGTGGATAAAAAAGATACAAGAGTTTAATATAGATATCCAGATTACACAATTGGTGAGAGGACAAGGGTTAGAAAGGATAATAGAAAAAACAAATTTGGATGCCAACCAGGTAAATCATGTTGAAGAAATAGACGTATCTCCCATTTATGATATGCAAACTTCCAAATGGTAAAAGTACATTGTTTATTACTTGCAAAATATGTCATGCCCTGAATGGATGACAAATAATCAAAAAAAGAACTCTTAAATTGTAGGTTGTAAAATATGTAATAATTGAAAATGAACTATGGTGGAGAAATATATATGGAGTATTGTTAAAGTTCATTAATGGAGAACAAGCAATGGAAATATTGATTAAAATACATAGTTGTGTTTGTGGTGGCCATTATATGGCCAAAGCTACTGCACATAAAGTCTTAAGGGTAGGGTTTTGGTGGCCAACACTCTTCAAAGATGCACATAGGTTGGTAGGGGCATTTGATGCAGGCCACAAATTTGTAGGTAAGTTGAAATTCTTAGGAAACTTTCCACTCTGATCAATAATAGTAAAATCCCCTTTTCAATAGTGGGGGATTGATTTCATAGGAGAAATTGCAAAAAAATCTAGTGGAGGAAACTCATGGATTCTAGTAACTAGTAATTATTTCACAGAATGGGTAGAAGCAATACCAACCAAAAAGACTACTAGAAAATTGGTGGTGGATTTTTTGATGAAATGTTTTTGACAAGATTTGGTGTACCTAAAACTATTATATTCGATAATGTCATGTGTTTCAAGTTAGAAAATTTCACAAATTTCTGCAACAAGTACGACATTTCAATCATATTCATCCCCATATCACCTACAAGGCAATAGAAAAGTTGAGTCTAACAAAAAAATATTAATGAAGATTATTAAAATGGTGATAGAGAAGAACAAAATAGCTTGGGATGCAAAACTAAAACTAACTCTTTGGGATGATAGGGTGACTATTAAAAAGGCTACAAGACAGTCACCATTCAACTTAGTTTATGGCCTAGAAGCTAGAATAATAGTAAATAACCTACTACAAGTGTATAAATTCATCCAAGAATATGATGAGGATATATTTGATGACATGCAACAAAGGATCAATGTCTTGACAGAGTTGGATGAAGCAAGAAGGGATGCACAACAAAAGAACATTAAAATGCAACTGCAAGTCAAGAATATTTATGACAAAAGGTCTTCTCTTAGAAAGTTTGAAATTGGAAGTATGGTACTGATGTGGAATGCTAGGGCACAAGATAAAGGAAAATATGGTAAGTTTGATACTTTATGGCTGGTCCATACTTGATCAACAACACACATGCAAAGGACTCATATTTCTTATAGAGTCTAACTAGAGAACTTCTGGAATTGCCAGTACATGGAAAATTCCTAAAGCCATACTTCTTGTGAGGCATGCTATTATTCCATGTACACTGCAGGTTATGTGTTGCAAAGTGTGCACTCTTGGTATCCTTGTGCTATGTAGAGTGGAACTTGGGTTCATGACATGGATTGACCACCTCTCATGGATCCATTAACTCTGGTAGTTGTATCAAACATTAACAGGTCAATCTTTTTGTGCAACGACAACTGTCTTTGCAACAATTGGTATCAAAGCCTAGGTCACAGGTTCAAACCCATCACTTGCACTGGGGGGATTGTTGCAAGGTGTGCACCCTTGTTCTCCTTGTTCTATGTAGCACAACACTCTAGTTTGTGACATGGATTAACCACCTCTTGTGGATTCATTAACGCTGGCAGTTGTATCGAGCATTAAAAGGTCGATCTTTTGGTGCAACGACAACCATCTTTGCAACATTATGTATATCCATGTATATAGTTTTTGGTCTTGTAAATAGGTTTTGGTCTAGTCTATTTAGTTTCCCTACCTTGTTTGGGCTTCTTTTTATTTTTGTCTTGATCTGCTCTATAGTGTTCTCCACCCAAAATTCTAAGGATCTTGCTTTGTTCATTTTGAACAAACGTCCCCAACTGGAGCCATTGATAGGAATTGTTAAATTTTTGTGGTTCTAGGGTTTTAACTAATTTTTTTGAGCATTTTGGTAGTCATTTTTTAGCTAGGTTTTAGTTAAAAAATTGCATTTAGGGTTCCCCTAAGGCCTAAAACCCTTCTTAAACCCTAACACTCCTGTGCCCTATATTTTCCTTTCTATTCGATCATTGACTTGGAATATTCTATTACCAGTCACATAAGTTATAAATTATGTCTTTAATGTCATTTATTCATTGGCCCCTTGCTCCTAGTTCACTCGGTTGCATGGGATTTTAAAAAATTATTAAAATCCTTCTACGGGTTTGAGAAATATTTTATCCTTGGTCTAGTGTTTGAAACTAAGTCTAAAGTTTAATTTATGTCTTACCTTTTTTTTGACCTAACCGTACCCCATTTTAAGTCATAGCTTATTGCATGTGCTTTAAAATGCCTTAAGTTACTTGCTGAGTAGGCCCCATGCCGCTAGGTGTTCACATTCTATTGGTTCCACCAGCCCGTACTAAATATTTTATTCTCTAAAAATTATCCATGGAATTGTGGGAGGGCTCCACATGTCCAGTCTCTATAAATGGTTTATGACAAGCTTATGGTGGGCCTAAGATCTTGAGGCTACCAAGGTGCCACATGGCACAATCTAGACCATTCCCTGATATTTCATGGGGAACCCTTCATGAAGACTTCTATTAACTGCAAAAATGTAGGATGTCACCACATAGTCAGCTCTCCACTATGAGATGAAGAATCATAAGATGCTAATAAATTTAACTAAGTGTTGAAAGCATAAAGGGGGTGATCCAATAATAGTGGTTTACACTTTTTGGGAGATCTTGATTTTTGCTGAAATCACATATTTTTAGAAAATATAATGATTTAAGCCTTGAAAAGTTTCATTTAAAGGATTCCAATTGAAGAGGGTTTAATAAAACCATCTTAGATCAAACCCCCTTGAATAGAACACCGCTAGTTTTAAACAATACCTATAACAGAGTCTCCTTTACACCTATCAAAATGTTGATAAAAAACAGCTTTTGATTCACCTTTTGGGGATCAAATGAATTCATTTAAAATTTTATTTTTGTAAGTGTTTAGTTGAAAAATGGACGCTCTTATGGTTTTGGACATAGAGCATCACTTTTATCCAACTAACATTCAAGGATGCCTTAGAGATTTCAATCCAATAAAGAATGGAGGGATAGATTTGACAATAAGGTATCCTAGGATATGATTTCAGATTACAAGAGGAGTTCACCACCAAGTAAGAACTTGGAAAAACTAATGAAATGCAAGATACAACACTAAACCCTAACTCTAAATGACCTAGAAAGATAATGAAATGCAACAAAGAACTATAAAGATGGAAAGTGTGCACCTGAAAACCTGTAGAGGCTTGAATAAAGGCTGGAAATGCTACTGATCCTGAAATGTTGGCCTACTAGGACTCATTCACCATTCTGGGTGAATCAGTCCCAGTTCTTGATTTTTGCATAGGAGCAAGTTTTGGGCAATTGGATATCCAAATATGCAAAAATCTCTAAAAAAAAATGTACAATGGGAATCATTCACCACTCATGGTGAATGAGTCTAGTTTGGATTTTTTGGAAATGTGAAGTCTAAATCTGCTCTTCTTAATCTGCTTAATCTGTTCCTCCAGGTTCCTGGATCTGAAACTCATATTTCGGGGTTGTAGATGACCTTTTAGTGAAGATTATGACCTTGAAAATGGGGAGACAACTCCAACAAGCTTGTGACCTAATCTTCAATGATCTTCAAGTCTTCAAAGCACCTAGATCTACAATTGCACAATGAAAGAGAGCAAAAGTGTTGATTGTTAGGGAATGGGGGTTTTCTTTGGTCAAACCCCTTTTAGGTAATTAAACCAAATGATGAAACAATGAAACAAGGAAATGCAACATGAACATAAGGGCATGAAACATGAATAATTATACCTTGAATAATTCCTTGTAGATGATATCTTGTAAATCTACAACTTAACATGAAATGGACATGAAGGATGTAGATCTTGATCTTTGACAATAGGAATGGAACAATGCTTGATCTTGGATCTTCAATGCTACATCACAACACTAACTCAATAACATGTTTGATGCTTGACATGATGATGAATCTTGAATTGCTACAATAATTGATGAAGAAATATGCCCTTGAATGCCTTAGAAATGATCTTGAAAGCTATCTTGATGATCTTGTGAAGACTTGGAATACTCAACTCTTGCTTGCTTGACTTGATAACATGAATGCATGATGAAATAATGATTTGAGAGCTCATTTATATAGGAAATCCACTCAAATGATCGTTAATTTGATCCACAAGGCCGACATGGAAGAAATTTGAATTAAAAACCCACCTTTTCCACTTAGAACCTTAAAAATAGGTCAAATGGGACTCATTCAACATCTTGGGTGAATGGGTCCCATAGGGGCTATTTTTGGTCCTAAAGTGTTGGGGAGTGAAGAAATTAAGCTTATCTATTGATATTGTTGGGTTTTTTTTATTAAAATATGTCTTGGGGTTCACAATATGGGGTCATAGGGGCCTATTAATGATGACATAAAGGTTAAAAATATAATAAGGCCCAAAATTCAATGTTAAAGTGTAAATAAATGCACTTTACAATAGTAAATTAAGGCAAAATTGGGTCTTTTTAGCTTAGAAGGGCCCTAAATCCAATGTGAATGTGTATAACACATTACAAAACTAGATTAGGTCCACTTGGTTTACAAGCCTCCTAAATTTAATGTGAAAGTGTAAATAAATACATTTAAAACATTAAATTAAGGCGAAGTTAAGTTTTATTTAGTTTAGAAGGGCCCAAAACCTAATGTGGATGTGTAAAACTCATCACAACACTAGATCTTGAGGCAATATCAAGTCCAATTCATCATTAATTATTCCCAAATCAAGCAAGGGATACTTTTTTCTACACTACATTAAGTATGAAGTCCTTATTATAAGCTTCCCAAAAAGTATAATTTTAAATAAATTTACTTTGATTATTATATTTATTTTTTTATTTCTTGAGAATGTAGGTTTTTCATTGAAAATCAAGCTCTTTGTTATGTACATGTGGAAAAATAGCAAATTATAAAAAAAATAAAAAAATATCAATGCACTAGATATTGATGTCCATGATCCAGCAAAAAAAATTAAATTGAATTTCGATACATACAAAAAAAGGTTATGTTTTAGCCAGTAAATCATGTCTAAATTATAACTAGTTTGACTTTGAAACTTAATTAAGAAAAAAATATTCAATGAAATGATATGAAACCAATTCCATGCACTAGATATCATAGTTATGAATATAAATTCAAAAAAATTAGAATTTTATCCTTCATAGAAAAAAGTTATGTGTTAGCCAGTAACGCCACTCTTTAAAAATGGTGTTTACTGTTAAAAACTAGTTTTCAAAGGAGATGGAAAAAGAAGTGCAATATGATTCCATTTTTTTAAAAAATATTTAAATTCTATAGACAAAATTTCACAAATCACTAGTTTGCATCATTGTCAAATTCCTCATAGTTTAGCCGCTATAGGTGCTCGAATGTGAAGATTTAGTTAAAAAAATTCACTTCAATGTCCAGTTTGGCCAAAAATTATAAACTAGTATTGTGGGATCACCCAAGGAAGTTTAAAGGTGCACATATTGGGAAACATGGCATGATCTAGGAGGCTTTTCGACATTTCATGGGCCTCAATCTGCTAGTCTAGTATCTGATTGTAGAAATGTAGGGACTTAACACGTAGACTTTGCGAATGTATTATGAGATGGTGGGGCCTTGGGTGACTTGGAAAAACACTTCCACATGGAAAAATATAATTGGTTTTGATATACTTCAAAGTTGATCAATACTTTCAAATAAATTTGACTCCATATAAGTTGTCCAATCGTTGAAATTCAAAAAAAAAAAGGGTAGCTGTAGGCATGTTGGCTCGCAAAAGTTGAAGATTAATGGCATAAAAGATATCATAGCCCTAATATTGAATGCTTTTTTCCTTAAAAGCTTTCTTTAATACATAATTTCAAATCACCAAAGCATTCAAAGAACAAAAAGATCAAGATAAGTGAATTTGCGAGCTCCCAACATTTGTAATTAGGGTTTTCCCGCATCTAAGAAATTGTAAGTGCATCTTCGCTTATAAAATGCTCAATTCCTTGCAAAATTGTTTGTATTTTTTGGTTGTTGAGTTTGAATTTCATTCTAGGGTTATTTTATGCTTGAAATATACTACTTGCATATAAATTATTTGAGTTTTCCCTAGATTCATTCCTAGTTTGTCAAAACCCTAAAACAACCCATAAAACCATGGTTTTCTTGCAAATCTTAGAAAAATGTCTCCTCCTAAATCACAACCATTTGCCTCAACCCCAAAACAAGCCCTCCACAATGTTATAATTATTGCAAGTATGAATGTGTTTGATGGTGTTTTCATTAATGTTGTCATTGATGTCAACACAGTTCAGGTTGTGTACAAATGGTATTTATATAGTTGAGATACTGTAGAAGTGCTTAGAGTGCATGGAGCTATATTTATGAAGTTGTAGTTGTGTTTTTGCTAAGTTCTTTTGAGAAAATTTGAGAAATAATGAATATAGTGTTGAAGTGTGTTATGAGTGTGCTTCGATATTATGCATTTTAGCTTCTGGGTCAATGGAGAGTAGAAGATGTGCTCACCGGTGTGTGAACTGGTTTGGCAGAACTATCTGTTTGTTGATTGGGAGAAATGTTTTGGCTTCAAAATATTCTGATATTTGGTTTTAGATCTTGCAGATCTGGGAGATGACTCTTTCTGATGGTTTCTGTGTTCTAAATTTTTTTCTTGTGGTTTGGTGCTCCAGAAGACCCGCTCTAGAGCTCCTTTGTTTTTGTTGGTTGGTCTGGGTAGACTGGTGAAGAGCTCTTTGTGAATGAAGTTTGTTGAAATTGCTACGGATGTACCTAAGGTGTTCTCAAAGATGGAAAAATATCTAGTGGTGTGTTGAGTGATATACGTGTGATTATCTTATTGGAGATGCATGTACTTCAAAGATCATTGGTGTTTTCATTAGGTTTGGCCGACTTGGTGTTTACACTTTACATTATATTTTTGCATTGACTTAAGAAAGCGTGTTCTTGATCCAAGATGTTGATTTGGTCCTAAATTAAATATGTAATTGGTCCTCTCTCATTCTTATCCACCGCAGGAATGTTGAGTAGCTGACTTAGTTTGAATTTGTAAATGAACTTGTATAGCTGACCTTGGAGAATGTTTCTAAGGTTGAAGATGGTATAAAAACAAATCAAGTTGTAGCGAATTTGATATCCATCCATCCACGAATCGAGCAAGGAAGTGAAGTGTGCAAACAAGTGCAAAAAGCATAGAGTGGAAGAGTGAATTGAGGAAATAGTACTTTAAGGTGTTAGATTCCTAAAAGTAGTGAACTAATGGTATCTACAATCTTCTGATCAGGTTGCGAATGTGTGGAACCCTAGTGGTGGATCTTCATTTATCTCTTTTTATTTTTTGTAGGTAGTGAGCCTCCTTTTTGGACAGTGAGTCCTTTGAAGGCAACGAGCCCTTGCATCTGGGCAATGAGCCTTTGTATCTAGCCAGTGAGGCAGTGAGCCCTTTGGTAGTGAGCCATTGTATTCAATATTGCATTACTACTATATTGTGAGTTAATCCTCACTGTGGTTTTTCCCTCATTGGGTTTTCCACTTAAATCTGGTGTTTGTCTTATGTTATTTTCATTTCATGTTTACACTTAATAATAGATTGAAGTTAAAGTGAAAATATTAAGTTTAGAAGTAAAGTGATTTGATACAATTGATTCACCCCCCCTCTCAGTTGTCTTGTGCATTTCAGCACTTGGTATTAGAGCTCTAGTTCCTCGGTGAAAATATTAACTTTTTGAGGTGGATTAGATGGCACACAAGTTGCAGATTTCTATTTTTCATGGAGCTGATTATAGTGACTGGAAATAAAAGATGAGAAGTTATCTGATTTCACTTAGTTTCAATACCTAGAAAGCTGTGGAAACAAAGTATGTGATACCAACAATTGTTCCTTCCTCTGCTGATGAGATTGCAGGTTTTGAAGAGAATGAAAAAGCAAGGTATGCTATCTTCAGTGATTTATCTAAAACTGAAAGAACAAAAAATATTTCTCTAGCTATTTCTAATGAAGTATGGAAAAAATTGAAAGACATTCATGAATGGAATGATAGAGTAAATTTGTCAAGGAAACTAACTGCTAAGCAAAAATTTGAGAACTTGAGAATGAAAGATGGAGAAGACATTACAAGATATTATCAAAGAGTTGAACTTATAATAACATAAATCAAGAATCAAGGTGGTACCATGTCAGATGAAGATATAATTGAGAAGATCTTGATTACCTTACCAGAAAATTACAGTGACAAAGTATCTGCTCTTGAAGAACAATATGATCCAAAGATATTTAGTAAGGAGCATCTATTTGGTGTCCTGACTGCATTCAAGATGATAATTTTTTCAAGAGATAAGGAGAATACTGAAACAACCTTTAAAGAAATGAAGATAGGAGATGATTTAGAAGATTTGGAAGCAAATTTCACAAGGAGATTGAAGAAAGGTACTACTAAATACAAAGGTAAGTTGCCTTTAAAGTGTTTCAGTTATGGAAATATTGGTCATTATGCATCAAGATGTCCTAATAGAGCTACACAAAAGAAGAATAAGGATAGTAATAACAATCATAAGGATAAAAAGGATAGGAAGTTCAATAAATTGTACTATGTCAAATAAGATGCAAGAATTTTTGATGATGAATCTGACTTTGAGGAAGATAAAGATGAATGTTTTTTCCTAGCCCTAGAAAATAAAGCTATATCTACTAACCATGGAAGATGTGCAAAGGAATCTAGTCCAGAGATACTATGGTAATTGATTTTCATGCCAGACAAGATGAAGACTTTTGGGTAATTGACAACGGATGTTAAAATCATATAACTAGAGATACGAGTAGTTTACTAAACTTGAGAACTATGATGGAGGAATAGTTATGTTTGGAGATGACTCCGGTGCTAAGATTGTTGGTAAAGGAACAATTAGTTTTGATGGAAAATATAATACTGGCGATGTTTATTATGTAAAGGGATTAAGGCATAATCTCTTAAGTGTTGGACAAATGTGCAATAAAGGTTTTAAGCTTGTGTTTTAGGACAACACTTGTGAGATCATAAAAGGATCCAAAACTGTGGTGGCAGTTGGAAGAAGAACTCATGGAAACATTTATCAACTTAAGGGTGGAGATGGTGACTGTTTTGTTTCTCAGATTAATGAGAGTTGGATCTAGTACCAGAGGATGGGACATGTGAATTTTGATAATCTGATCAAGATTACTTCTAGGGAAGTTGTCAGAGATTTCTCTAGAATCATAAAGCCTTCAAATTCAATCTGCAGAATTTGCTAGATGGGAAAACAAACAAGAAATAATTTTAAAGGAAAGGATCAATCATCTACCGAAATGCTAGAATTAAACTATACAGGCCTCTATGGTCCTACAAGAACAAGAAGCCTAAATGGTGACAATTACTTTATGCTCTTGATTGATGATTACTCTAGGATGACATGGGTTACATTTCATAGAGAAAAGGATCAAGCTCTTGATAGATTCAAAGTGTTTAAGGCAAGAGTAGAAAATGAGGCAAACCTGAAAAATCAGATGCTTAAGGTCTGATAGAGGTGTAGAATTTACATCTGGTGAGTTCAATTCATTCTATGAAGAGCATGGCATAAAAAAACATTATTCTACTCCTAGAACCCCTCAACAGAATGGAGTTATGGAAAGAAAGAACTAGACTATTCAAGAGGCTGCCAAAACTATGATGAAAGAAGAAAATGTTCCTGATGTGTATTGGGAGAAGCAATCCACATCGCTATTTACATTATTAACAGAGTTCAGATAAGAGGTAACAACACTAAGACCCCTTATGAGTTGTGGACTGGTAAGACTCCTACTATCAAATAATTTAAGGCATTTGGAAGTAGATGTTACATTAGAATAGATGATGAAAATCTTGGAAAGTTTGATGCTAGATGTGATGAAGGAATTTTCCTTGGATATTCAAACAACAACAAGGCTTACAAATGTTTTAATAAGAGACTAAGGAAAATAATTGAAAGTGCTAATGTAAAGGTTGATGAAGCTATGTATAGACCAGTAGAAATAAATGAATTTTAACCTAATGATCCTATTCGTGTGCAAATACAAGAAGAAGAAAAGGAGGAGAAAGGAAAAAGTGATGAAAAGGAAGAGACTTCAAAAATTGCACCTAAGACTCCTAAATATGTTTAGAGAAATCATCCCGAGGAACAGATAATTGGAGACAAAAGTGAAGGAGTGAAGATTAGAAGCAAAGTGGATGAGTTAAACTTGTGTTTACTTTCTAAGATATAACCTAAGACTGTGAATGAAGCATGCAATGATGAAAGCTTGGTTAGAGAAATGAAAGAGGAACTACAACAGATAGAGAAGAATGAGACATGGGAACTAGTCCCTAGACCTACAAAAAAGAATGCAATTAGTTCAAAATGGGTATTTAGAAACAAGATAAATGAAGATGGTGAAGTCAGAAATAAAGCAAGACTTGTATATAAAGGATATTCACAGGTTGAAGGAATAGATTTTGAAGAATTTTTTGTACTTGTAGCAAGAATGGAATCCATTTGAATTTTCTTAGAATTTAAAACTCATAAAGAATTCAAAGTATATCAGATGGATGTCAAGTCTACATTTCTGAATGGAGAACTGGAAGAAGTATATATGGAGTAACCGAAAGGTTTTTAACTATCTGACAAATCAGACATGGTTTGTAAGTTAAAAAAGACATTATATGGAATTAAACAAGCTCCTAGAGCTTGGTATGCAAGATTGGATATATACTTGACAAAGTAAGGATTCAACAAAGGGTTCATAGACAACAATCTTTACTTCAAGGTTGAAAAAGACAAGATACTAATAGTTGTGGTATATGTTGATGATATCATCTTTGGTGGAAATAAAGGTATGTGTAAGAAATTTGCTAAAGAAATGAAAAAATAATTTGAAATGTCTATGATTGGTGAATTGAATTTCTTCCTTGGACTTCAAGTAAATCAAACTAACCAAGGGATATTCATTTCACAATCTAAGCATGTTAAAGAATTGTTAAATAAGTTTGGAATGAATGACTCCAAACCGGTGTTTACCCCTATGGTAATTGGATGTAAGCTGAGTAAGAATGATGAATTTGCTAAAGTTGATCAGAGCATGTACATATCTATGATTGGTGGACTATTGTATCTTACTAGTACTAGACCTGATATCATGCATGCAGTATGTTTAGTTGTAATATTTCAAGCATAACCTAAGGAAGCACATGTAATAGCTGTGAAGAGGATATTTAGGTATCTTAAAGGAACTCCAAATTATGGGCTATGGTATCCGAAGGGCAATGATTTCACTTTGAATGCCTACACTGATGTAAATTGGGCTGGTTGTGTAGATGACTGAAAGAGTACAAGTGGTGGTGCATTCTTCCTTGGAGGAAGATTAGTTTCATGGCAAGATTCAATTTCTTTATCTATTACAAAAGCGGAGTATATTGTAGCAGCATCCTACTATACATAGGTACTTTGGATGAAGCAAACCTTGATGGACATAGGTGTGGTGAGTGATGAACCTATTTCTATATTTTCTAACAATACAAGTGATATAAACATTTCAAAGAATCCAGTGATGCATTCTAGAACAAAGCACATATCTATCAAGTATCACTTCTTGAGGGAGAAGGTATTGAAGAGTGAAGTTAGACTTGAATATGTACCTACCAAAGAACAAGTTGCAGACATATTCACTAAGGCCCTTCCAAAGGATAATTTTGAGTATCTCAAAGGGAAGTTAGGGGTTACTACCCCTCCTTCTTTGAACTAAGTTCACATGGAAGTGCATCAATCCAGTGGACTCACATAATCCTTTTTGTTTTGGACTAATGATGGAGGTCTACTCCTTAGGGGGAGTAGAGAAGTGCATTGTTGCAGTATGTGATGTGGGTGTACTCCTAAGGGGGAGTGAATGGAGCTTTATATGGCAATAATTTCCTTTTCCATTAATGTCAAAGGGGGAGAGAGAATCATGTGAAAATTTTATGCTTGGCAGGTTGTCGCTTCTAAAAATCATGTATGCTGTCTTTGATGGTTTTTTCACATCATGTGTTGCCATCAATGACAAAGGGGGAGATTGTTGCAAGTATGGATGTGTTTGATGGTGTTGTCATTAATGTTGTCATTGGTTTCAACATAGTTAAGGTTGTATATAGATGATATTTTTATAGTTGAGATACTATAGAAGTGCTTAGAGTACATGGAGCTATATTTATGAAGTTGTAGTTGTGATTTTGCCAAGTGCTTTTGAGAAATTTTGAGAAATAATGAAAACGGTGTTGAAGTGTGTTCTGAGTGTGCTTCGATATTGTGCTCCACATTTCTTCTATGTTGATCCTATGCCTATGAAGATCTATAAGTATGTTCATAAGCTTCAATGGATCGTATATATCGAGTTTTAGCTTCTGGGTCGATGAAGAATAGAAGATGTGTTTAGTGGTTTGGCAGAACTATCTATTTATGGATTAAGAGAAATTGATATTTGGTTTTAGATCTTATGGATCTGGGAGATGACTCTTTTTGATGGTTTCTATGTTTTGACAAATTTTCTTGTGGTTTGGTGCTTTAGAAGACCTGCTCTAGAGCTCTTGTGTTTTTGTTGGTTGGTTTGGGTAGACTGGTGAAGAGTTCTCTATGAATGAGGTTTGTTGCAATTACTACAAATGTACCTGAGGTGTTCTCAGAGATGGAAAAATATCTAGTGAAGTGTGTTGAGTGATCCACGTATGATTATCTTACTAGAGATGCATGTACTTCAAAGATCATTGGTGTTTTCATTATGTTTGGCCGACCTAGTGTCTACACGTTAGATTAAGTTTTTGCATCAACTTAAGAAAGCATGTGCTTGATCCAAGATGTTGATTGGGTTCTAAATTAAATATGTAACTGGTCCTCTCTCATTCTTATCCATCACGGGAATGTTGAGTAGTTGACCTAGTTTGAATTTATAAATGAAATTGTATAGCTAACCTTGGAGAATGTTTCTAAGGTTGAAGATGGTATAAAAACAAATCAAGTTGTAGCAAATTTGATATCCATCCATCCACGAATCGAGCAAGGAAGTGAAGTGTGCGAACAAGTGCAAAAAGCAGAGAGTGGAAGAGTGAATTGAGGCAACAATACTATAAGGTGTTAGATTCCTAAAAGCAGTGAACTGATGGTATCTACAATTTTTTGATTAGGTTGCGAATGTGTGGAACCCTAGTGGTGGATCTTCATTTATCTCTTTTTATTTTCTGTAGGTAGTGAGCCTCCTTTCTGGACAGTGATTCCTTTGAAGGTAGTGAGCCCTTACATCTGAGTAGTGAGCCTTTGTATTTGGGTGGTGAGCCTTTGTATCCAGTATTGTATTAATACTATATTGTGAGTTAATCCTCACCGTGGTTTTGCCCTCATTGGGTTTTCCACGTAAATCTGGTGTCTTTGGTGTTTGTCTTCTGTTATTTGCATTTCATGTTTACAATTAATAATAGATTGAAGTTAAAGTGAAAAAATTAAGTTTAAAATTAAAGTGATTTGATACAACTGATTCACCCCCCCGCTCTCAGTTGTCTTGTGCATTTCAACAATAATTTCTCAACTACCTGGTTTCACCAATATTAAGGTTAAGGTGCAAGGTCTAGGGGCTGACAAGGTTTTTTTCAGTCTGTATCATGAAATCAAATATGTTGAATTGACCTTGATGTGGTGGGAATTATTCAAGTACTACTATGGAAAGTGGAATTCCCCATTTCTCGCAAGAAATATATGGAAGGTTGACCTAGGAAAGCTAGTTGTTTCAAATGTCTTCCTAGATGTTGATTTGCTAAAATCAATAGTAAAAAATTATGATGATACAATTAGGATCATAATATCTTCAATGGGGGGGATTTTGGTCAAGCTGGATACATAATCAATTGTAGAGGTCTTCCAACTCAATCCTTTTGGAAATAAACCCATTGACTTGGCTGATTTCAAGAAGGAATATGAGAAGAATAGGAGCACATACAAAGGCTTATTATTGCCAATATTTTGAGTTAAGGATTGATTTGATTAAACAATGATTTATATTATGGGTAAAACTATCCTTGTAATTCTATCTTAATTTGGGTAGATGGGTCTAGATTAATCCTTGAGAATTCCGTAGTTTCCTCAGTTTACTCCTTGATGTCAATCCGGGGGTTGTGAAATTGTGAAAGATATTGGGTATCTTTTCCTAAGGGTTGAACCTAGCAAGATGAGTATGAATGGATGCAACTACTTAGCCTCTTTTTATCCTAAAATCTATCTCTCAAATCTCCTGTCAATTCTATGACAGGAGCCTATATTAGAACAGTCTGCAACATAAACTGGTTAACATAAAATAGTGAACAACATTACTATTCCACATGAAGAACATAATAAAATTAAAAGGTAGAACTGAAATAAAACTCAATAAATTTACTCATACATATTTAATAACCATACCAATCAATTTTTATAGAAAACAACATGCTGAATGAAATTCGTACACATATAACTGTAAACAATGATAATTTACAAACTAGTTCAATCACAGAGAAATAAATGTAAAACTAAAAATGCTTACCACATAATGCAATCCTACTATAGTGATCACCAAATAAGTGATGAAGTGGGTCTTTCCTTCTTTGATTATCGGTGATGAAGATTACAAACACAAGTTACTCCACTCTAATCAACATTCATTCAAATAACTTCATAGTATTTAAATCACAAGAAAATTTTTGTATCAATTTATTATTATCATCTATATAAATTGAGTCTTGGCTTACATATTTATAGGTATCATAGACTGATTAAACGTATAACTACTGCTAGATAAAAACATATAAGAGTCTTTGGTTGTTTTAGCCTACGACCAATAACCTTAAAAGATAATAAAAAATAGCTTATAGTATTTTGCCATCGTTTCAAAATGGCATAACAACTTGAAACAGACAAATAAAATTTAGCACTAGCTTAACCAAAATGACAAATGAGCCTAGAACAGTCTCAAATTCATTCCACAGATGTCCTTATCCACATTCCATCTATTAAGCATTCCCTACTACCAAAATCACAGAGATAATCAATAAAC
>CM021101.1:782489787-782543845 GCA_007115665.2 Sequoiadendron giganteum | reverse complement strand
CCCATAGTTTCTTTGACTAATGGAGTTTCATAGGGATAGTCATTCTTTGTATTCTTTGGTATCCACTTGTATTTTATTTGTCCTTCGTGCTTCATCATTTGATTTGAATCTTTCTTTTGATGTTGGTCCCAATTTGTGGATGGGGTGATGGGTGGATGAAGATTCATGACGTGGCAAGTTGTAGTATTGGCATTGGTTTCATCATAAGGATCCTTCGTGCTCCCTATGTTGATGCTTGCTTGAGACGAAGTTGCCCCCAGTTTTGTGGAAATATTACTGATATGCTGAGAACCCTTGATTGTCGAATAACCAAGGCCTTGACGCTTAGGATTTCCAAAAATTTGCACTAGTTCCAAGATACCCTATTCATGTAGGCCTAATCCTCTGCCTTGATAATTCATTTGCTGAAAAAACTTATTTGCAATAGGATATGATTTACCTTGGAAACAAGGTGTTTCTCCTTCTCTGCTCTGTGGCGGATCTTCAAATGTCATAGCTCTTTCATTGATAAGATGATTTTCCCTTACAAAGGTGAGTGATCCAAGTTTATAAGTGATAGGATCTTCCATAAGCGGGATGAATGCCTGATTGATATCTTCAACTTGATCTTGTGACATATCAGATTGTAGTGCTTCTTCAAGAAGTGTTGATGCTTCGCTGTCTACACAAAAGTCTTCCTCATGACTCACTTCATAGGATGTTTTTGATTCATGACTTATGTACAAGCCTTCTTCATGATCCATTTCTGATATGTCTCTGCATTTGTCTACATCTTGATCATGTGTACAAATTTTAAGAGTAGGAGACTCTTGTTTTGAATGAAGATCATCTACAGGTCCATCCAAAGAAAGCATCTCATGGGTAGATGGAAGAGTATGTGCTATGTGGATATGGTCATCATTTGCAACATCTTGTATAGATAGGAGAGTGTCCATTATATCGTTGTAGTAGCTTGGAGATACAAATTCTCGATCTTGAGTGATTTTAGAATTGCTTTCAACATGCTTTAGACCAAGTTCTTGACATGGGTCAATTTCAAAGAATGGATTTCTTTCTTGGATATCTTCATTAGGCATAGGAATATTCTCAAATTTCATGAGGTCAAAGGATGGCCATATGTTTTGGAGAGGATCATTGCTAGACCTTGGTGAAAGATGTTGATCATGCTTTGGAATAAATTCTTGAGATATGTCTTCTAACTCATTAGGTGATGTAGAGACATTTTCAACATTGTCATTAGTCAAAGGATCTTGATCATCATTTTGAATTATTATGGTGGGAATTAGTTGCAAGCTTTGTTGTGGGAGTAAGGCCTGCGTTTTCTGCTGAGCCAACAACGCTTGTTGTTCGTCATGTTTTTTTTGTGCCAACAAAGCTTTTTGTTGGGCTCTTTGTTGTGCTACTTCTTCTTGGATTGTTTGCAATAGTGCCCAGAATTCTGCTTGCGCTTGCGCTTGTTGGGCTACTTGAGCCGCTTGTGCTTGCTGAGCAACTAGCTATGTAGCTTGTTGGGCTTGGAGTGCCTTTTTACGGGAAGCTTCTTGAGCGGTTTACAATATGATTGAGAATGAATTGGTCGTGTTGTATTTTGGCGGCGGCGGTGGTGGTGGTGGAATGGGAATGCTGTTGATTGTTGGGGTTGCTTGGATGGTTTCCATCTATTTTTGTGATATCGATGGAAAAATGGGATGATTTGGTATGATGTTTTGATTTGGCATTGTTGGTTGAAATTGAACATTGTTGTGGTTGGGAATCATATTGCTTGGATTTAGGTAACTTTGATTTTGCATGGTGTTACCTTGACTTGAATCAACATATGGAGTTGCCAATATATTGCTAGGATTTTGAACAACATTAGGGGGATTTGCAAACATGTTGACCCCAAAGTTTACCAAGTGTGCATTTGAAATGGTCATGTTTGGTAAAGTTGCACTTGGTATGTATGGATTTTGTGGGATAATGTTGTTTGGAAAACTCATGCATTGAGTGTTTGGTTGATAGATTTTTAGATTTGGACTTGGATTTAAATCGATCATTGGGAAAGGTGTTCCAAAATTTAGATTGGGTATGCTCATATTTGTTGTACCATTGATGTTTGTATGAGATAATGCTCCCATGTATGCATTGTACAAGCTTTGAAAATCAAATGGTATTGCAAGGCTTGGATAGTTTGGTTGAATCGAATTGCTCATGATGGATGAATCAAATTTATATTCCATGTCCCTCTTGTGTTGAGATCGAGTTTGAACCATAAAATGAAGATCAATTTTCAAGAATGTAAGAGATGAACCTCTAATCCTTTAGATCGATCTAAACCTTAGGTTCAAAGAAGCGAAGAACTAGGATAATTGAAGGATCAAAGCGATAACAAGGATGAGATAAACGGAATATGAGTGATATGGATGAATGGAACTCTTAAAGAAACTTTGAAGGAAATGCTAAACTTTTTAGGACTTTGATTTATCGTGATTGGATTGATGGATTGACTAGGTGTGTTAAGTCAAACAAAATGTGATGAATGTAATCGTAAAACTCTTGGAAGTTGTGTTATCCAAGAGTGAACTCCTACAAGATGATAGTTTGACTAAGTGCATCAAGTCAAACGTGATGATGATTTGATAATTTGGCTAGTTGTGTTAAGCCAAACAAGATGAACTCGTAAACCCTAGGAAGTTGTATTATCCAAGAGAGAACTTGTGTATAGGATGATGGTTTGACTAGATGTGTTAAGTCAAACAAAGAGGTTTTGATTTCGCCTAAAAGTTTAGCATAAAAGATGTTTACAAAGTTTCCAAGAGTTGTTGATGAGGTGACTTTTGACCGATTTAATGGTTGAGAGATGGATGAAAGTGATTGAATTTGATCCTAGACTTGACCTAGAATAACACTTCTGCTTACAAGACCTCGGTGTTGAAGAACACGCTATATTTCCTATGGGAGGAAAGCAAACCATTCAAAAAGTTTGGGATTCCAAGACGCTCCTCACTAGCTTTCACACTAAGCTTTTTGAACTTCAGTTTTGGGATTTTAATCATGTTAGAAAACACATGTGTAATCAAATTTGTCTTTTATCTTGTCTTAGTGAATCCTTTTTACCAAAATCACTTGCTTGATTATGTTTTCAAACTGAATGTCTAATGTCCTGCTTTCTTCTTCATCCCACAAGGTCCATTATGTGGAAATCAAGGAAATTAGGGCAAAAGTCTCCTATGTTTATCCTTAGTGAAAACAAATGATGATAGAATTCGAGCACTTAGAAACCTCTAAGGATATGATCCCTAAGGAAAGCAAGAGTGCTTAAATTCGTCAAAGGTATTTGTTTCCTCCAAGGTGTTTGAAATTTGAGGCTCTTGTGAATGTTCGCTTTTCAATGTTTTGAATCCAAGCAAAGTGTTTTTGATTTCAAGCACTTTTTACAACCCTAGGATGATGAGGCAATATCTTGTTGGGTTCCTACTTGGATAAATCTAGCTGCGCATATCTTGTGTGAATGGCTAAATGCTTGACCACACTGGCTCCCCTCCACGGCACTCACTTATTTGGGTTAGCCAAGCATTAGTACCCATGAATCTCCCATGGCATACTTTCCATTTCCACAACAAGACCGCATGTTACGTGGGGCGGCTTCAAAGGACATAACCTTTTGCACCAACAAGATAGACAAGGTTTTGGCCAATTTCTAAACAAGGGGTTCTAATTCGGGCATTCCATTCGTGGGGGATTATCCAACATCGGCGAGAGTCCATTGTTGTCCATCTCGTCGGAATAATCCTCGTGATTCTTGAACTTTCCTCAAGAATCCACACTTATATACCGGTTGGAAGTCGCTTGGCTTTAGCGTGTTCCCGGTTGGGTCGTTCCCTTGGGTGATTACTTTTTCCCACAAGGCAGGCCCTCTAAGATAAACAAAAGCGAGCTAACATATCCCGTCGTTCACACAACCTTCGTTGAAAAACAAAGGGGAAAACCTCCGCAATATGTCGTGCTCACACTCGCATGTTTTGTTCAATTTTTAGATCCCAAATCAAAGTGTGGAGGCAATCTTTTTCACAAGTTAATATCACCAAAATGCTTTTGATTCTCAAGATCGCTATGAAGCGCGAGAGAAGCGCATACGCATTTCAATGATGTTAATTTGTAAAAAAAAATATTGCAAAACATGAAAGACACTTGTTCATTTTATACCTCAAAGCAGTGATGTGTTCGTTTTAAGCACCAATTGAAATGTGTGATTGCCTTGTTCAATTTTAAGTCCAAATTGAAAATTAGTAAGTGTTTCTAAGGTTCAATTTTATCCCAATTTGAAAAGATCAAGTCATTGATTGATTTTAAGCCCAAATCGAAAAGTGAGTTGAGTTAAAACAGAAAACGAGAGTAGAAAATGGAAGCTCTAGTTCAACAAGCATTAAAAAATGCTCTTTCAAATCTTGATTTCAATTTTTTCAACTTTGATTAGTTCACCTTTGTTCAATTCCGATAATCAACTCCAACGTTATCCCTGGAAACAATACAAAGTTATCACAAATAAGAAGTATACACTTGTTGCAAAACTATAAAAGTATGCACAAGGTATGTCAAAATCAATAATAATACCTTACCCGTCGATGTAATCTCAACAAATAAATCTAACATTAATAGAATTCTTCAAAAGATGTAATTTCTTGGAATGCAGTCATTTGCAAAATGTAGGCATAATGTGGAAGTATGATAAGATATATGACCCATTTAAAGAAATGATAATAAGGTGCATAGATTTGGAATTCAATAATAAAGACGTGTCATTCCTACTTAATGCATTTAAGTGATACACAAATACTTTACAACCATTTCCAATGCCTTAGGTGATTATAAACAAAAACATAATGAGCACCCGCCCCAAACCAAATATCATCTTAAATGAAGATTCTGAAAAAAGATATTTGCAGACAAGCACTGCCGCTGGTTGAAGAAGTTTGTTGACACTCAACGTAGAGATCCATGATTTGCCAAAAAATAATAATAAAAGATTCATATCAAATCTGTTAGTATGTCTCTACATAGGCGTGATGGCTGATGTGACTGAAAGTCGATGGAGATTAATGGGAGAAGGGATTGTGAACACCTACCATACGCTGCACCTGTCAACAACAAATGACAGTCAAAGATAAATGAGCATTCAAGACAAAGTAAACAAACTAGTAAGCCTTACAAACATCTGCCATAATTGAATGTCAAAATACAGATGCAAATCTACCAAGTTGTGTGGGATCTTGGTGACCCTCGTTGCCAGACATAAATGACTCTTGATTGGCTACGCTTTCCTATGGGCCAAGACATCTCCATATGCAAATATCTAGAGTACATAGCAAATTACAGAATTGTCTCAAAAAAAGCTTGGATTTTTCATTTGTCAGATGTAAATCAATTGGCAGATGTAAATCATATCTATGGCCTATGCTAAACTCCCCCCTACCCGCACCAAGCTAGGAGCTTCAAGGGTGAGGTAAAAAAATACACTAAATATGTTGAAATTTAATACGAGTATAGACACAAGAACCCCATGATTTGCTATCTCACATGTTAGTTGATCTGTTGTCTCGCGTGCCAGTTTAGCTAGACCTCCCAATAAGAGTTAATAAAGAACCATAGAAAGTTTTAGGCAATTATGACTTGTAGGACAAAAGTGGTATCACAATACAACAAAATTCCATTTGTGTGAGTGATAGGTATCTTAAAAGCCATCCGCCATCCATAAAAAATGAACTCATGGAAAAAGGAAAAGCGGAAGATACAATGCTTGACCCCGGACAATACATGAATAGAACACTATGCATAGAAGTAATAGCTTAATAGCTCGACAACTCAAAAACCCCTTGTATTTGCTTTCTCTGCAGCAAATGTCATTGAAAATATAAAAAATGAGTTTGGATGCATTCAAGAATCATGAAATTGCATGGGTTCCAAAAGTTTTCGGCCTACACATCAATCTTAAATCAAAGAATTTCTAATAAATAACGCCATGCTAAGGAAAAATTCCTGTCAATAATAAATATTATAATGCTGGATATAAAACAGATAATCAAATAGAATATCAGAATGCTTACACTATCTCTGTCGACATCCCATTGTACACTATCTTTTTTTATTTATTTAAAAAAAATCTAATGGAGTGCAATGACAACTTATCTTGAAACGTGTCCTGTGCATTACTATCTTTGTTCAGCCTTTAAGATTTAGAAATCTTTTGCTCACTATAAGTTTATTGACCTATTTTTTTTTTTTTTACTTCTCCAATTCAGCGGAGAGTAGCCTGAAATGATAAGACTGCTAAAAGGAATTGTGTTGATGCCTTTTCCTATAAAATGTAACGCCTGTCAAAGAATGAAAGGGCAGTTTAGATTGACACAAGATTAGGAATTAATGAGCAGCGGAAGGAAACGATGCTTTGTTTTTGATATGTCAGATGATGAAAATGAAGATGATGCAATTGATTCCAAATCTGCTTCAAGCTTGGCCTCTCCAGAACTTCCTAAGAAAACATCTAATGCTAAAGACGAGTTTAAGACTTCGCAAAACAAAGATGCAGCTCAAGAAAATTTAGATTTCAAAGCACAGGGAAAAGTAAAAACCAAGGTTACACCTGCATGCAAATCAACAGTGGCTGGTAAATCTACAAAAGATAGTAAGTCTAGAAAAACACATGATCAAATGGAAAGCAAAGTTGATCATTTTTCTGACATGATACTAATCCTGGGTTTGGTATAGAAGAGAAAAAACATTTGTCATAAAATTAAAACTTGTCAGTCAAAGTGCCCTCCTTCTAGCGCCATTTTGTGGATGCTAAAATCTGCAAATGGTTAGCTTGATTTTAACATCCTCATAGGATAACATAACATTCTTCAAAACAAAATGATAAAACCAAATTAAGCATATAAAGAAGACATGAAACATAATCTATCCTATGGTGGATTGGTGCTCCTTGTGATGTAGAAAGGATGCCCTTTCCCAATCCATGATAAGCAAGATGCCAAATGATAGATGGTGAAGAGCAAGATTGACTCTCAAATGAAGAGAGCAACCTTGCCTCAAGATGTAGTTGCTAAGAAAATGGTGTTGTGATGAGCAAGATTAGTTCTCTCATGAAGAGAGTAACCTTGCAAGTGAGAATGTGTTATGTGTTGTTGATGATTTGTGTTGAAATGCTTTGCATTTTATAGATTCAAGATTAGGAAGAGTGATAGATTTGGATGAATGTGGGATCATTCATGAGCCAATGACAAGATGCCACTTGTCAAAGTGTGAGAGGGTGAGGAATGTACAAGTCTTGGCCAATGTGCCAATTTGAAATTCAAATTTGGATGAAATGACATGTTTAGGGGGGATGAAAGGTGCAATAAATGCCATGTTTGACTTGTGCAAATAGTATTTAAAACCTTGTTGGAAGGGACAAGTCCCTTTTGTGGGGAAGATTCAAATTGGAAGAATATTCCATTTTGATGCCATTTTGAATGTAATTAGAGGAAATAATAAATCAAATAAATGATTTATTGGTGCAAGTGGGTGGGCTAGTTAAGAGTTTAGATTTGACTCTAGTTGAGTCAAAAGCTAGAGAATGGCAATTATGTTTAGAAGTTAATTAATGTAGATTAATTAACTTGGATGATATTAGGAGGTGACATTTGATTAAATCACTTTGATTTATTAAATCAAATGAGAAGAACATAAGGATTAAATAATTTGATTTATTTAATGAACCTTAGGAAATTAATCAATAAATTGCTTTAATTGATTAATAGGATAATTCGATGCACGATGTTAGTTTTGCATGTCTACAATTATAAACATTGAGCAACAAAAGATGTAATGTCTCTTTCAATTCCTAGCCAAAAATACAATGGTTTGAGTCCCTCGACCATTTTTGTCACACCGAGGTGCCCTGGATATGGTACATTATTAAACTCCTCTAGCACTAGCTCCCTCAATCTTGTTGCGTTAAGAACATACATCTGTCCCTGGAACCTCAAGAGTCCATCAGTCTCAAACACATATCCAGCATATCTATGATCCAAAGGATCCTACTCAAGGGCTTGTTTCACCCTTTCATGATGCTCATCTCTAGGCAAAGCTTGAATCACCTACTGTCTAAAAGTTGATCTTATGGTGACCATAGCTGCAAGATGTCTCCTCCTACATAAGGCATCTGCTACTCTATTTTATTTTCCTTTAATATACTCAATGCCAAAATCATACTCAATCAAAAACACCAACCATCATCTCTGACGAGCATTCAAGTTGGGTTGAGTAAAGATATATTGCAATCTTGAATGATCTATTTTCAGCTCAAAAGGCTTCCCCAAAAGGTAGTGCCTCCACATTTGAAGAGTGTGCACTATGACATCCAACTCCAAATCGTGTGGTGCATATATTAATTCATGTTGTTTCAATTTCCTTGATTTTTATGCCACCACCTGTCCATCATGCATAAGGATTGTTCCTACACCCTCACCTGAAGCATTTGTTATCATTGTGAAGTGCCCGTTTGGATCCGACATAATCAAGATAGGTGTAGAAGTATGTTTCTCCTTCAACAACTTAAAATCCTTCTCACACTTGTCACTCTATTCAAATTTATGTCCTTTTCTTTGAAGTGTAGTGATGGGTGTTGCTATTTTTGAGAGCCCCTAGACCATTTTTTTGTAATAACTGGCAAGCCCCATAAAGCTACAGACTTCTAAAACATTCTACGATGTTGGCCACTCCATGATTGCCTTAATCTTATCTAGGTCCACTGCCATCCCATCCACTAAAATAACATGCCCTAAATAGTGCACCTCAGTTTGGTAGAAAGTGCATTTAGACATTTTCCCATAAAGCTTATGGTCCCTCAAACATTGTAACACTATCCTTAGGTGTTTGTCATGCTCTTCCTCTAATTTAGAATATATTAGGATATCATCCAGGAAAACCAAGACGAAGTCATCTAGGTGATCTCAAAAGATTTTGTTCATCAAATTCATAAAAGTTGTAGGGGAATTAGTTAACCCAAATGGTAACACCATGAATTCATAGTGCCCGTATCTCGTCTTGAAAGCAATTTTGAAAATATCTTCATCTTTTATCCTCAGTTGATGGTATCCTGACCTCAAATAAATCTTTGAGAATACCTTAGCCCCTTTCATCTGATCGAACAAATCATCAATCCTAGGGAGCGAATACTTGCTTTTAATGGTAACCTTGTTAAGCATCATGTAATCAATGCACAACCTTAAGGTCCCATCCTTCTTCTTCAAAAATATAACAGGTGCTCCCCATGGAGACACACTTGGCCTTATAAAACCCTGGTCAAGCAACTCCTGCAACTGGGCCTTCAGCTCTTGCAATTCAATAGTGTTCATGTTGTATGGTGCCTTAGACTGAGGCTTAGCTCCAAGTATCAAATCTATTGAGAAATCAAATACTCACTTAGGAGGGATTTCAGTTAGCTCATTAGGAAAAACATCTTGAAATTCCTTCAGAATAGGATGATCATTAGCTAATGACTCTAAACTATCAAGACCCCTAACCTTTATTGCATAGATAGTGCACCCTTTTCTATGAGCCTTCTTTAGCTGCATGGCAAAGATCTGCCTAAGTTCTAAGGACCTTTTTAAACCATGAATCTCAACACGGTTACCCTGATCATCAAAACACCTCACTATTTTCTCTTCACAATCAATGAGGACCTTAAGTTCAATAAGTCAATTTATTCCCAAGATTATGTCATATGACCCCAGAGGTGTTACATACAAATTGACCTACGTTTCAAAAGTAGGAAGTTCAAGTTCGCTGCAGGCTAGGCATTGCTCCACTATTCTCTCTACCCGATTTCCATATTGAACCTTTCATGAATTAGCCATATATCTCGACTTAATAGATAATTTAGAAATAATATGAGGATCTACAAAACACTCAGTGGCTCCAATATCAATTAAGATAGAAACAATACACAAAAGTTGGATTGGTGTAGCCTGGTAATCTACTTGGCGATTATCAATCGCTGTATGGATGTGATGGTGATTCCTATTCTTCGGATTATTCACTCTCTATGGACACACACTGGCATAGTGCTCACCGCCACATGTATAACATCCTCTGTGGGATGCTTTGGGTCTATCAGAAACATCTCTCTTGTTATTGTTGTTGTTATTGTAATTTTCCCTCTTATTATTGTTCTAATTTCCATCATGGTGATCCTGAGAATTGTTACCCCTCTTGAGATTCTTGATCTACCTGTTATTATTATTACCTTGATTGAATTGAATCTGATTACTGTTATTCTAATTGTTCCCTTGAGACTTCCTATTACCATACTTAGGATCTTTGCTTCTCTTGTAATTTTCAACCTATTGTAACTTTTTTTCCTGCTTGGTAGCTTTCTCAAAAGCCTCATCCATGGTGGAAGGATTATGAATATCCACTTCAACTCCAATTTGAGGCCTAAGCCCCAAAATGAATTTGCATACCCAGAACCTCTTATCAAGCTGGTACTGGGTACATATTTGAGCAAGTGGGAAAATATTTCCCAATACTGAGTTACTGTCATTCCCCCTTCATTGAGAGTCTGAAATTCAATCATCTTTTTATCAAAGTATGACTATGGTAGCCACCTTTTCCTGAACAACTACAAAAATTGTTCCCAAGTCACCTTGCTGTGCAAAAAATACTTTTTGCCTTTTCATTCTCCCACCAAGTGGTAGCTTCACTAGAGAGTTAATATGATCACCATTTAGCCTTAGTCTCATTGGACAAATTCCATAGGGAAAAATACTTCTCCATCTCAATCACCCATGCTTTTGCCCCGTCCCCAAATGTTTTACCATCAAATTTTGGTGGGGTGACCTTTTTGAGGTCCTTGCCCAACTCCTCGACCACTTTTCTTAGCTTGCTAACGTTTCCTTCAGTCCTAAGTTGTTCTACATTTGTATATCCTTCATTTCCACCAAAATTCGGCCCTTGTGGACATGTGTGTCTTTCCTGCTCCAAGCTATCGATCCTGGCCTCATGTTGATTAATAGGGCTAGAATCTAATCCAACATGTCATTTATGTCACCACGAGATCCACCTCCATGATTCTCATGATGGTAAGTTCTAAAATCCATCAAATTTACTCTAGAAACACAAAACATTAAGCATAATTAGGCGTAGGTCCTAGAGTTTAACCTAGATGCTCTCATACCAAAATGTAAAGCTCAAAAAATGCACAATCAAAATAAATAATTTCCATGATCATTACACATTACAAGTAAGGAAAAAGAGATAACATGTATAACATTAATATCCATATGTGCTTGAAGGCAAGTTCATTAAAGAATTAAAAATTACATACACCAAAAAGGGTGTTACAAATCATCTGTTCCAATGATACATAAACAAATTTACATCAGTAATTACATCCATGAAGTAGAGTTACATTTCACAAACTATCTATGCAAGCCATACAGAAATAATACATGAAGTAAATCCATAGAAGATAAAACCTTTGATCCTCATCTGCCTTGACATCACTATTCTTCTTGCGCTGAGGCAAAGAGTGTGGTTAAGGCGCCTTTTCTACCAAACCACGAAGCACATGACTTCCTCGAGTTTCTTCCTAACTTGAAGAAAACCCTGACCCTGCACGAGGAGCCTAGCAACCTGGAGTAATAAAGTAGGAGGGAACTCTCAATGCATGCCTGATGCCTATATGCATTCCCATACTAGAATGACATATTTCTTGCAAACAGGATGTGGCAGAGACATATATAATAAAATTCTAAGCTTTTAATCCATCTATTTCAATGGTTCATTAGCTTGGCCAAGCATTCAAAATAAATGGTAGTTTAAGAAAAGGTTGACTACCATCTCTGGGAGCCCACATTCAACATCCTGTCCTGAAAGTTTCTCGTAAAAGTAGATATTGCATAGTTCATACAAGTTATAAAAAGTTCGATAATATTAAGTATTCTTTCAAAAAATAGTTACATTTCCAAGTTTGCTATTCAATATCATAAGAAATTTATTCACAAGAAGGTAATCTCCATGTCAAGTTTGCATCAATTTGAAATAAATACTCTCCCAGTAGGAATGTATACATTTTGAAGAATAAAACTTTCTCATTCATATAAATGCATATGTATATATATATACACATTTATGTAGCTTACATAAATTCAGAAATAAATAGTCTAATACAAAAATATATTACTTAAAAATAGAAATTTTTATCCTTCTAAATTAGATTTCAATGTTTGTTCCTTTTGAAAATAAAAACTTGTTCTCATCCATATTGAGTTCACGACCGTGTTTTTACATATATTTATATGTGTGTGTGTGTGTGTTTATAAGTAGATATATAGAAAACTCAGCTGAAATAATTTCATTCCAAATGCAAATACAGGCATTATTTTTGTTGCCCTATTATCGAAATGTTATATATATATTGAATATGTATGTGTATATATATATATACATTTATATACTCATTTGTTTATATATCCATTTTCTGAAAAATACATTTACAACCAATTAATAAATACATCTACAACATAATTTTTGTTTTATATTCAAAATAATACACAACAAACATATATATATTTACACATAAATATATATATAAATATTCCAGCGCATTTAATTTATGTTCAATACATAATAGAAGTTTCAAAGAGGGCGACGAATTTAAGAAGGGTTTTCAAATTTTATACAGGCAAACTTTGGCTTAACAAAGCCAGCGGCTTCAAATTTTGCAAGGAACCAAAGAAATACACATCTCATGGTTGTGGTAGGGGCGATGGCCTCTCTATGGGAGGTGTTGCCTATGGGATGGGTTGTTGTTCCCACAACACCCTCCCATGGGTGCCAATGCGTCCCCCACCCAGCATGGCATAAGTTGCCATTTGAAAACAAACAAAGACCCATTCCAAAAGCACAATCTAGTATTAACTCCACTACGAGAATATTGGATAATAATATTATATTTGTATAAATATACAGTATAGTATATTTACATATATATATTATTATTATTCAAGTACAGAAACTAAAACTTAATCTAAAGATAAAAGAATTTACAATCTTATACAGGCATGATTTAGCTTTCCTCAAATAGAGAATACAACATTCAAGCACCAACACAAGATTTCAAGCAACTAGGGGTTTGACACAAGTAATTATCTTTTCCATAATACAGTAATTTGTTCACACCTTGGAAATCAAAATTCAATGGAAAATAATTTAAAAACCTGGAAATCGCTTTTTGGTTGAATTTCTTCTTCTTGTTTTCTCTCTTTCCCCATTCCAGATTGTTGGAGATCTCTTTTTAAAGACTTTCCTCTTTTCCCTTGAATTATTTTCTCTTCTTTCCACTGATTTTAGTTTTCTGTGCTTCAGAAAACCTCTTCCCAACAACCATTTTCAGTTATATTTTGCAGAGCCATCAAGAAAGATTATGAAAGCTTATTGTATCTTTCCGTTAATAATTTTCCTTATTTTAAAGTTTTGTTTTTGTTTTCCAAAAACTAATCTTGAAAATAAAAATAATAAAGTTTATTTCATGCACAATACTAATAAAGAAATCCTATTTTTAAATACAACGAAGTATTTATCCTCAAAAAATAATAAGGAAGCCATTCTTAATTTTGCAATTTAAATATTTATTCCAATTAAATAATAACGAAATATGACTTACTTGCTCATAAAATAATTTTCCTAAATAACAAGGTACTTTCATCTAATTGCAAATAAATAAATTATTCCAAATAACAAGCATTATCATTTAATTGTAAAATGAATTCTCTAATTAAAATATAATTAATTCCTTTTTGGTTTCATGGCACTTTTATTTCATTATAAATTAATTTAATTAAACATTATAAAATTACAAACAATAAAATAGTCAACTAAATTTAATACTAAATGCATCTACTTGATTCTAAGTGCTCGTGTGTGATCAAGAGAACTATTCCTCCTTTACCCTGCCAGGAAGCTAACCTCCTCTACCTTAGCCACACCCTTGGTCTTCGATAGTCCTGCAGCTCAAGGACACTCAGACACCCATTAATGGATTAGTATCCAAGTAAAATATAAATCAAAGCGATGTAATTCATTAATTCAAATAACACTATTCTATTTTGCATTACTCTCAAAATTAAATTCAATTCAATACATTTCAACTTTTTCAAAATTAAAACACACATTTTCATATTTCATCTAACAAAACACCATATAATTCATTATTTAGTCTACTACACACATACAGTCATATATCAAAACCACATAAAGCAAAAACAAGTTGCATCATAGTTTGAGACATGACACGTACAAGCTTCGTTTGACCTGAAATGAGTAGCGTTTGGAATTGTCTCATCAAGCTCTTCAATTTGATGCCATTTTTTACCAATTTCATAACAATCAACTTTTTAACCTTGCATCTTACCTCTAATACCCCTGCTTTGACCCAACTTTGAGTGAGCGTATCTTGAGTGTACAAACTCCTTTTGACTTTGTTCAAGTTGCATTGGGTTCATTTCACTGAGCACTTCGACATGGTGATGATTTATGGAGCATATGGAACACTTCAATTTTTGGTGAAAAGTATCCACTTGGATCATAGTACCATTAAACAAAAACCTACAAACTACATACAATTCAGACTCAATAAAACCTAGAAAGACTTAGCCTCTATTCTCTATGATATGCAATACAAAATTATCTAAAATATTTGTACAAATAGCCTTGATTTCCCTTTTATAAGAACAAGGAAGAAATAATAGCTTCAGGCCAAGTACACATGTCATATTTTCATTTGGCATTTATTTACATTATAAAATATGAGCCAACTACTCGTGGGGAGAATATTCTAAAATAAAAAAGTTGTTATCCTTTGTTGAAGCACTTTATTTCTCCAAATAGGCTTGATGTTGTCAGTTGTACTCTCTTTTCCACTCCATTCTTCTACTTTTTAGTCGATGAAGGCCTAAGAAGATGACCTGGCAAATAGAACAAAAACACTAGCCCACAAGAAGACATAACTCTTGCTTGAGTTGTTGTAGAATATTACTATTGTTGATTATGCAAAAAAGGGCAAAAAGGTTGATCTACATCATCTAAAAAAATTACAAATTAGGAAATTGATTGTACTTTGCATCCCATGCAATATATTCTTCCTTTGTAGGCCGATTGAAAGCTAGAAATTCATCTAGATTAATTTTGTATGTGTCATATTTCCTCACAATGACATATGCTTCCTTATCAAAATCTTCAAGGAATTTGTTTATGTCTCAGATATTGTCTAAGAAACTCTTCATGAACTCAGCATCAATTGGGTCCTTCTCACATATTACTAAGGCTAATGAAGATGTTATGTTCTCCAACGGAGATCTCCAATCATCACAAGGCTAATTAACCTTTCCATCTGCATCCTTAATTTCTTGAAGAATTCCAAGATTGTTGTCATCAAATTCCTTTATCAGCTCCTTAATTCTATCCTCCATGGGACTAACCATTCCCTAATACTCACCAATCTTTTTGACTATTTTGGTATGTTGGATTGATTTTTTCAGGTTTATTAGGATCATAGATAGATCCTTTAATCATACCAATCAATGAATATAATCTAGGTACTCATGTTTGCATCAGAGGAATTACCTTAGTTTTATCCTTTACAAACATATCAATGGTTGCCATTAACAAAGAATAATTCCTATGCACACTATTTTCTTTTTTAATCATCTTTTCCATCAAATGTCCCAATACACTAGAAATTATGTACATATTATCTTTATTTTCTACAAGAATTGGGGTAACAGAAGCGCTTGGTACTTCAGGCCTGGGTTGTCAGACAATATTTTTTGTTGATGGGGATGGTGGAGAAGGTGGTGAAGGATTTGGATGTTGTTGCACTTTTGGCTATTGGAACTATGGTTGTTGTGTCTAAAACATGTTTACCTGCATCTCCGATTGAGTTATCTTCATCTTATATTTATTGTATTCATTTAACAAATCCTAATATTTCTTGATGGTCTAATTATAAACTTCTTGCAAGGATTCTAATTATAAACTAAAATGGGCAACATTCATAGCCAATGTGGTTGCTTCCACTATAGAAGTATCTGGTACTCTTTTTATTATCAATATCTAGGGCAATATCAAATGATATGTCACACTTAGGCAACAAGAGGATGTCACTCTCTCTGACTTGCTTTCTTCCCTCATTAGTTGCCATTTCCTTTTGTTCAACCTTCATTTGAATCATCAGTATCTCAAATATTTCTTTTCTTGATTGATCTAGGAGCTAACTTATCTCCTCATTCAACATTCTTTCAAATTCATCTCTTTTAATCCTCCATACAAATTCTTTGAAAACATCACTTTTGAAAAAGGTGTCATCATCCATAAAATTTGTGCAAGCTTCATCCCTTATGTCATTTGTATTATCTCTACCTCCAATGATAGCCTGAGTGACCTTTCCTATTGGAGCTGGTAGATCGTCTCTTTGAGGAGATGATATTTCTTGCATTATATCATCTCCAGTTACAATGGCATCTTCATCAGAAGGGTCAAGAGGGTAATCAACCAGTTGTGCCTTCTCAACTCTTCTCCTCTTTGGTGAGGACTCCCTTAGTGGTGAGTCCAAATCAATTATATTTTGTGGAGAGGAGGGAGGTGCCTACCTCACTAGTGATGAAGCTCTTGATTCAAGAGATGGAGAAGGTGAAGCTCTTATTTTTTCTTTCATTATAATTCCTTTGGGACTCCTTCTAAAAACATAAGGGCTCTTTGGAGGCTGATAAGTTGGCCTTTCTTCCACTATGGGAGCTTTTCCTTTATCTTATTTTTGGACCTTTGGTGCATCACCAACAATCTTGTCATTTTTTTATAGAATGGTCTAGATCCTCAAAACTAAATCATCCACATCAACATAGGTTCCCTTGAAAGAAGGGCCCCTCTTCTTCTTTGCATCTTCAAATTCCTTAAAAGTTGTCCATTTAGCTTTTCTATTCTGCACTTCCTCTTCATTTAAGAAATTTTCAATTACATCTTCAATGTAATCAATGCCATGATAGAACTTTACAAATATTTATCTTAATTCTCAACTCATTAATAAATCCCTCAGGTTCAAAGTTTTTGGCCCTAGATGGCTTCATCCTATATGGCCTAACAAGGTCTGGAATTTACATCCAACCCATCCTTGTTCATAGAAAAATCAGAGAAAATAATGAGGTATGGAAAGAAAGATCCTTTCTTTTGATTGGCCAAGTGGGCATCCTCAGCATCTGATAACTACCACATCACTTCTAGAAATTCAATTCTTAATGGCACATATATTAGGAGAATGTGGGGTGATAAAGGGAATCCATACACTCTCAAAATAGTGCAATCTAAGTGAGAAATGATATCACCCCAATTATGACCAATCCTCAGCTCAGGTTTCCTCTTTGACGGCCTTAAGAAATCATGTAACTCTATTGGGATTCTTGATATTTGACCCTTCAAATAACACACAATCTTAGAGGCAAAAATATTTTTGAAAGTTACATAGTTTGATTGTTGACAATACCTATCTAGTAGGTGTGTCCACATTTGAACTGGGAGGTCATCACCCTTTTCATCCTTAAGGTTGCATTGCGTTGTAGAACCAAAGTCATTTCTACCCCTGAATAGGAACATATAGCAGAGGATTGAGTATCACTAGAATTTTTCTCCCTTTTCTCCTTTCTTAATTCTAGTCAATCCCTTGTGGATGGCATCTGATAGGTATGGTGCAAAATAAAATTCATCATTTACCATTAGGTTTTGAATGTCTATTTCCATGAACATGAATTTAATTGGTATCCTCTCCAAAGGTACAAACCCTAATACTTGACACAATGAATGATAGGTCTTTGAAAATTACCCTTCAAAATTTTCCACCTAAAATGGTTCTTACTCAATTAGAGATATTCTAACAAATTTTTGTTGTGGTTTCTTAACTCTAAATCTTGGTAGCAATAGGGCTCTATATGTTCTCTTATTCTTCTCATATTGCTTCTTGAAATTAGCCAGGTCATGTTGAATGCACAAGACAATTGAGAGGGGGGGTTGAATCAATTGTACCTTAAAACTTCAAAACCCTTACAAACATTTGGATCCACATTAATTCAATTAACCCTTAATCTTTTAGGATGATTAATCATGAAAGCAAATAATAGAAATAGAACCAAATCAACACCATGCACGAATAAACACAAAATTTATTTGGAAAAACAAACAAGGTAAAAACCATAATGAGGATTAGCTCACAATAAAAAGTAATATCAACACTGATTGTAAAAGGCTCACTACCAAAGACTCACTGCTAGAATAGAAAAGAAGATAGAGAAGAGTGTTACAATGGGAAATCCATCTCAATACAATAGAAAATTCCACTACAACATCACCAACACCTTCGCAATCTTACTGAAAATGCTCACGACATCCAATAATCAACACATGAAAGCTCACACTATACTACATAAATTCACACCGCACAACTCCACAATTCACATAATTCACATCACACACATCTATCTTATCATCCCTCAAAAACTCAACACGTATTTATACCATCTTCAACCTTGAAAACATTCTCCAAGGTTGGCTATGCACCTCAACCTTGAAAATTAAAATTAGGTTAGCACCAAAAAATTCCCATGGGGGAAAGGAATGAAGGAGGACCACAACACACCTTAACTCAGACCTAAATTGACTCATACATGCTATGCCATGCTTTCACAAACACCAAAGAAAATCTACAATTAGTGTAAACACCTAAGGTCGGCCAAACCTATGTTAAATCCATTAACAATTAAGTACACACTTCCTCAAATCCAAATATGACTCGTAAACCACACACCACACTTGAACATGATCTAGAATATTCCACAAAAACCCTAAAATCCAAAAAATTTCTTTACAACAACTTTCATCTAAAGAATGTACACACCCAGTATACTCAGATAATAATGTCATACACTGTAACTCAAGAAACTAACTTTCGAAACACCAAACCTCAAACAACTTGAACTAAAGAAAGATACAAACACTATCAACACCCTTTTTGATCCGCAAGACCTGAAACCACTTTGCAAAGAAATACAGAGCAAAACCATTTCTCCCAAGCACCTCTGAAATACATAGTTCACACATGAGTGAACATAAATTCCTTTTCACAATGATCTAACACACCAAATTCTAGATGCAACACCTTTGAACACCTTTGATCAACATATCCAAAACACACAAGTTGTTCTTCAACATAGAAGAAATGTGGAGCCAAACCAAAATGCTATTTTGCAACACAAAACATTGTTGCAACACATTTTTCCCTCTTTTTACTCATCTTTTCTCAAAATAACTTGAAAACCAATCAATAGAGACACATCCACAACATCTTTAACACTTCCTCATCACCACTAAGCCAACTACAACATAGTAACTCAACCATACATCCATAGACTAAATCTTATCAAAGCAACACTATAGGTTGACACTAGTAGCTTACTAATGACAACATAATGCAACTAATCAAAGCATCATCATAGACAACATCAACTCAATACCAACTTCTCACACTCTTGCAATAATCTCCTGCCCATATATTTGACACCAATGACAACACTAAATCTTGTTGACATCAATGACAACACCGACTACACATACTTGAAATAGGTTAATGGTACTGTTTGCAAAAGGATTGAGTTGAAAGACCTCTGCAATTGATACCCTATCCAACTTGACCAAAATCCCCCCATTGAATATCTTATGATCTTGACTATATCATCATAATTTGTTGTCATTTCTTTTAGAAAACCAACATCCTAGGAAGGCATTCAAAAAAACTACCTTTCCCAAGTCAAGCCCCCATACATTGCATGTGGTAACTAGGGCATTCCTCTTTCCATACTAGTACTTGAACAATTCCCACCCTGTCAAGGTCAATTCAACATCTTTGATTCCATGATATGAATCGATAAAACCCTTGTCAGCCCATAGACCTTGCACTTTAACCTTAAGATTGGTGGAACTAGGCAATTGAGAAATTATGTCATTGTGGAGGGATCATTTTGGGGTTGAGATAGATGGTTGTGATTTAGGAAGAGATATTTTGTTTATATTTACAAGAAAACCAGGGTTTCTATGGGTTGTTCTAGGGTTTCAACATAGCTAGGGAAAAATCAAATAATTTATATGCAATAAGTATATTTCAATATTAAAACAACCCTAGAACAAAATTCAAACTCAACAACCAAGAACTCCGGATAATTTTGCAAGGAATTAAGTAAGTTATAAGAAGAGACACACTTACAGTTTCTTGGACATGGGAAAAACCTAATTCCAGATGTTGGGAGCTCACAAATTTTCCTATCTTCATCTTTTTGTGCTATGAATGCTTTGTTGATTTGTAATTATGTGTTAAATCAATCTTATAAGGAAGCCATCATGGCTTAAACTACTTGTTTTGATTTTTTGAATTCCAATCGTTGATTTCCAATTGATCAATTTGATCGGACGGCTTAGATAGAGTCAAATTGATTTGAAAATATTGTCTATCTTTGAAAAATGCTCATACCAATCATCTTTTGTCATGTGGAAGTACTTTTCCAAGTCACCCAAGGCCCCACCATCCCTAAATACATCAACGAAGTCCATGTGTCACCTCCTTCTGTTTTCGCAATGATGTACTGGACCAACAAATCAAGGCCCACAAAATGACGAAAAAGCCTCCTAGATCATGCTAGTGACACAATATGTGAAACATTTAAACTTCCTTTATGCTTTCAACACTATAATCATCAAGAGTCTCTTGAACATATCTTCTAGTTTTATCCCAAAGCTCAAGATGCTTGGACTTGGATTCATGATTTCTTTAAGTATTGTATGTCTGAGCCTTTTTCTTAAAATATGGTGTTATTATGGTATTAGCCTAGAATCCCCTCAAAATACAATTAGATATTTTCCATAGTTTCAAAGTGGAGGTCCTTTTTACAATCTAAAAAGAGAAAAAATTCTATCTTTTTAATTTTTCTATTAATCACAACTCCTCTCTTTACACTAAAGCTATGATATGTTTTGATATGTTTATGTGTATTCAAGTGAAAGAAAGTAAATTTACACTTGATGTTGCTCATTTAAAAGTTTTACTCAATCACTGGGTAATTCCCCTTGTGTTATTATCAAGGTTCCTCCAACTTTCACCTCTATGAGAGGTAAATCTCTACCTCTTGGACATAGTCAAGGATGTAATCAATTAACTCAAGTGCAAATTGGGATGCTCATTCTTAGGGAACTCTTTGTCTCCTATAGGAAGATATAATGCTTATTGAGATAGATTATAATCTCTTAGTTATTGCTTTGCTTCTCCAACACCTCTTGGTGATGGGAATATAGGCTAACCAGATTTGTACAAATTCCCTTGTCTAGATGTTACTTTCTCTCCTATTCATGTAATTATTGAAGATAATCAAGATGATAATATTAAAGATAGTAATTATGGATGAGACACTTCCATGGACACTTCAAACCTCACTAATGTATGGAAAAATATGGATGATCAAGATCCTTCTTATCCTCCCTCTACTCTTTCTCTCGCTACTTAGCAGCTTTCTTTCATTATTATGATTCTCTCTACTCTAATTTTTAGTCTCATTTATACTTTAGCAATGTGACTATTTTCGCCCACCTTTTATTTATGAATATGCGTAGCACTATTTGTTGGAAGCTTGAGTTTTTTGTGAGTTGTTTAGGTGTTGTAATTGATGTCAACCCATTGTATGAATATAAATTTTCAATATTTCTTGTGTTGATGATGTATGGAGTTGTTGGTATTGATGTCAAAACAATGTTGGTGTTGTCATTGATGTCTTACTTCAGTATAGTTGCAGAAATTGTGTTTGGAGAAATAGTTTGATGTGCTATAGTTGATGAGAGGTGTTGGAGATGCTACAAATGTGTTTCAAAGATGTTAGTAGTGTTGTCGACGTAGTTAGTTCACTTGGTTTCCAAGTGTTTTTGAGAAAATTTGAATAAAAGAGAGTTCGGTGTTTTGCTCTATGTTTCTTCATAGTTGAAGATATGCCTATGTGGTTTGGATATGATGATTAGAGGTATTCAAAGGTTCTATTTCTAGAGTTTTAGGTTTTGTATTATTTTGTAGTGGAAGATGTGTTTGATAGTATGTCTATCTAGTGAAATAGGGTGTCTACGAGAAATGAGATTGCTCTGCATTTCTCTGCAGTGAAGGATCTTGGATTGCAAATCTGGGAACGCACTTATATTGTTTGTTTCTACCTTCTCTTAAAGTTTAAGGTGTTGTGGTGTTCTAAAAGGTTTTTTGGTGTGTTGGATGTCTATGCTAGTGTGTTGAGAATGAAATGGATATGAAAATCAAGTGCTTAAGGCCTAATAGAGGTACAGAGTTCACCTCCAATGAGTTTAACAATTTTTGTGATCATGGAATAAAGAGGCATTTTTTAGCCCCTAGAACTCCTCAGTAGAATGGAGTGGTGGAGAGAAAGAATAGGATAGTTCAGGAAGTAGCAAGGACAATGATGAAGGAATCAAATCTATTGGATGTCTATTGAAGAGAATCTATTCATAGTGCAATATACATAATCAACAGAGTACAAGCAAGAGTAAGAAATTCAAAGACTCCTTATAAACTATGGTATGGAAGAATTCCTACTCTCAAATATTTTAGAGTGTTTCAAAGCAAATGTTATATCGGAAGAGATGAAGAAAACTTGGGAAAGTTTGATGCAAGGTCAGATGAAGGAATATTCCTTGGATATTCTACAAGAAGCAAGGTTTGCAAGTGCTACAACAAGAGGCTAAAGAAGATAGTTGAAAGTGCAAGTGTCAAAGTAGATGAAGAACCACATAAAAGCTTAGTACTGATAGAAGGGTATGAATCTGATGAGTCCTCTTGCAAAGAAAGAAAAGGAGATGCATATTGAATAGGAGGAAGCTTCATAAAGGATTCCTAAGACTCTTAAGTATGTGTAGAAGAATAATTCTAAAGATTAGATCATTGGTGATAAGAGCAGAAGTGTGCTGACAAAAAGAAAAGTTGCTATGATAGAAGAACAAGTAAATATGTGTCTAATTTTCAAAGTAGAACCTAAGATAGTGATTGAAGCATATAAGGATGAGAATTGGACCAAAGCAATGGAAGAAGAATTGATGTATATTGAGAAGAGTCATACATGGGAATTAGTCCCAAGACCAACAAACAAGAATGTAATAGGAACTAAATGGGTATTTTGAAACAAGTTGAATGGGAATGGAGAAGTCACAAATAAGGCTAGACTTGTGTGCAAGGAGTACTCACAAGTAGAAGGAATAGATTTTGAGGAGACATTTGCTCCAATGGAAAGAATGGAATCCATTAGGATGTTTTAGATTTGTAGCACATAAGGATTTCAAGGTTTATCAAATGGATGTGAATTTCTACATTCTTGAATGGTGAGTTGGAAGAAGAGGTATAATGGAACAACCAGAAGGATTTCAATTATCAAATGATCCTAATATGGTTTGTAGATTGAAAAAGGCATTGTATAGACTCAAGAAAGCTCTCGGAGCTTCATATGCAAGATTGGATAAGTACTTGTTACAACAAGGATTCAATAAAGGTACTGCAGATAGGAAACTATATTTCAAAGTTCAAGGAGAATAAATCTTAATTGTGGTAGTGTATGTTGATATAATATTTGGAGGAAATAAAGGTATGTGCAAGAAATTTTCAAATGAGATGCAAAAATATTTTGAGATGTCTATGTTTTGGGAAATAAATTTCTTCCTTGGGCTACAAATCAATCAGACAAAAAAGGGAATATTAATTTCATCCTAAGATTGATCAGAGGAAGTATAGATCAATGATTGATCGACTTCTATACCTAACTGTTACTAGACCGAATATCATGCATGTAATTTGTCTTGTGGCCAAATTTCAAGAAGATCCTAGAAAATCACATGTGGCAACATTAAAGTGGATATTCAAATATTTACAGGGTACTCTAAACTATGGTCTATGGTATCCAAAGGATATTGATTTCTCTTTAAGTGCTTATATTGATGCAGATTGGGTAGGTTGTGTGGATGACAAAAAAAATACAATTGGAGGTAGTTTCTTTCTTGGAAGTAGATTGGTTTCATGGTTGAATAAGAAGCGAGACTCAGAGTCTTTATCTACTATAGATTCAAAGTATATTGCTACAACATCTTATTGCACATAGGTTTTGTTGATGAAACAAACATTGAAGGATATCAGAATTTCATATGATGAACCTATTTCTATCTTCTGTGATAATACAAGTTTTATCAATATATCAAAGAATCTAGCGATGCATTCAAGAACAAAGTATATCTCAATCTAGTATCACTTTTTGAGAGAGAATATTGCAAAAATGAGGTGAAGTTGGAGTATGTGCCTACCAAGGATCAAGTTACAAATATCTTCATGAAAGCTCTTCCTAAAGGTTCATTTGAGTATATCTAGTAGAAATTAGGGGTTATTGCCCCTCCTTTCAGCTAGATGCATAAGTTCGATGGAGCAATTCAAGACTTATTCTTTTGTTCTGTACTAATGAAGGCTACCTCTCATGAGGATAAGGTAGTATTATTGTTGGTTGGTGAAGTCGAATGGGGCATATTTTGTGCCCCTAAGGGAGAGAGTGCAAAAAAGTGAGTACAGTGAAGAGAGAGTACAGTTGCTTGCTAATGCTAATGTTGCACGTGGTGTATGCAGATATCGAAAGGGAAAACATAAAAGAAAATTTAGATGCAGATGATGTTTGAAAGGTGTAGGTGTTTCCCTTTGAGTGTTGTCAAAGGGTGAGAGTGTTGGTGTTTCAATTCACACCTTTGGAATGTGAATTAGAAACGAAAATCTATGCACAGTTAAACTGCTCTTCAAATTAGGATGGGACGCTCCCTCTTCACTGATTATGCTTAAAAATAAATACTAAAATACTACCAATCTTTTTATTCTCAATTAAGAGCACAAGGTTATAAAACTCTTTGTGTCATAGTTGAGGTTTTCTCTTTTCTATAATTTCAACTACAACTAGGCCTAAACTATAGATGCTTTTGACAACTCAAGTAAAATCAAAGCTTGAGAATCAAAAGTAAACGAGAAATTATTTGATTTAACACAAATACTTAAATAAACTTGCTTCTAGAACACACCCGAAGACTCATTGTACTTATTAGATGTAAGCTGAAATAAAGATTATGAAAGAAAAACACATAAGATAAAATGTCAAAAGAGATTGAGATAGTAGATCAGAGCAAAATAGGCATGAGATTTCTTTCCTCAAATTCGAACAACAAATACACTTCTAAGATAATAGATTGTATCAAAGATAGGCTTACAATATGTGATCAAACCAAATTACACTTGATAAAGATTGAACAGACACTTAATAACAAAGTTGTAGGCAAAGTAGGCTCAACAATTTGTTATCACAACAACAATTAAAAAGAAATGGGAAAGGTTGCCCTTATTTATACACAAACAAGGAGTAGGGAACCCTAAAATCTCCTTGTGTTTACAATCAATCTTGCCAACATGCAAGCTTTTATTTCTAAAACTAAACAAAAAGATAACTTAACAAATAAATAATTGCTAACATTAGTTAACTGATTTAACAAGAAAAGCCCCAACTATACATTTACTATTTCCAAAGAATGGATATGCATGAATGTGAACATCAAGTTAAACTCGAAAAAGGCATCGAGTTAACTGTTGTTTTTAGTTCTATTCTTAGGAAACAATGCATGCTTCAATAGGTGACTCACTCATCGATAATTTGGGAAACTATATCCTCCAAATAGTTCGTAACTGCCTCTTTATAAGGAACACAGATACTATCAAGAATAATATACTTCTTTCCCAGCATCTCCTCACCATCTGTGATCAAACCTAGAGATTTTTTTACCTCTTCAACTACTTTATCAAATTTTGCTAACATCACAGTGACATAATTCATTTTGTTGACAACAAGATCACCATTAAAACTACCATGGATGAGATTTTGAAACTCTATTTGCACTTCACCGAGATCAAATTAAGTGCCATCTTCATGACAATATGAACAAGGGATCTATGCAAGAAACGTGCTTATGAACTTGAGGGTATTAGCAACCTTCTGTCTATACAGTCAATTCCACAGTTGTTCTTTAATAGGTTTTTACTTTGAAGAGTTGTTGTTCTCTCCCAAAAAAAGCTTCTTCTTATGCTCTTTTGAAACAATTGAATCATAAGCTATCCTCAATTCAGAAACTACAATTTCATGTATTGGTTTCTTTTCTGCTATACACTGCTCAGACTCCTGAATCCCTAAGAAAAGATCATGGGCACTATACCTTAATTGGTACATTCTTACAAGTACAAATTTTCCCCTGGCGATAAATTCTTCTATCTAATATCTCACTTGTTTTCCATATATGACCAACTAACTCAGCTGATGTTGATCTACAAGTGACTCCAGAATCTATGGAAGCAACATAGTAGCCTATGAAGTGCCATGAAGAAGATTAGAAATGTATTGCCACAATTGCAAAATCTCAACCTTGAGGGTTGCCTTATCTTCTCCATCCTTGAGTACTCATTCCTTCAAATTATTTGTTGCAACCTCAAAGAGATTTACATCAGTATGCCTGGTGCTTCTACCAAGATTGGCCTTGACAACTTTAAATTCATCAATTTCAACCTCATCTGCGTTCTTGTCCTTTGGAGGTGTGGCAAACTCAAGGATGATCTTGCCATAAAAAATCTTCTTCATATGAACTTGTTTCTTAAGTTTCTTTTCTGGTGTGTCTTGGTAGACACTATCAAGTTCTAAAAAGTTCAACTAATAATAAGACTTCCTCCTCTTCCTGCCCAAGATATTCTCAAGCCAAGATGAGGAGTCTCTACTAACTTCTCTAAGAGGATCAATTCTAGCTCTAGCAACTCTTGATGGATTAATAGGTGTTGAGACATTGTGAACTAGTGAATCCACTTTTGAATCTATATGAATAGGGGAAGGCTTCGGTGATGGCGAAATAATAGGAGATGAAGGTACTGCTTCAACTTGTGGTGCTGATTCAACTAGATCCTTAGATACATCTACTTGCTATTCTTGTTGAATCCTAATGGGAGACTTCATCTTTTCCTTCAAACTATTTGGCATTTTATTGTTCCTTATACCTTTTGGAGGAACGCTCATAGCTTTCACTCTAAGTTTTGGTCTAGAAGAAGAAGGAAGAGATGACTAAACTATTGGTGGCTTTGCAACTGGAATAGCTACCTTCCATGTCTTCTTACTATTCAGGAATATCCTATTGTTCTTGATAACTCAGCTTGTTCTTTCCTCAATCGAGGTTCCCTCTTTGGCGAACCAATCGACTTGTGAAAGTCATTGTTGCTCGACTTTATTTCTAGCATATAGGGTAAGTAGGACTTCCCAATCATCATCTAAAAGACCTTCCACATCTTCTGATAAGAAATCTACCATCTAGTGAAGCTTAAATCTACTGTAACTATGCTTGTGCACTTCAAACTCATCTTCACAATTAGTCCTTCAGTTGTAGGCACATGTGCATGATTCTGACCAACACAAGTTGCAAAGACACCATGAGGATCATATGAATATCTCTCCTTGAAAAACTTGAGGACAAACTTTGACATTTTATCGCCCATCAACTTGGAATCAACTCCTGATCTACGTCTATAGAAGCTCATCTCAAATGAGAAACTGAATGCAAGTTTGTGCCTATTATGTAAAAAATGTGTGAGCTTCATGTACTTGCTTTATAAATTACATGAGCACTACCTCATCCGTTGGATATCTAGGTAACGTGACTGGATCACTTGAGAAGCCATACACCCTAATGTAGGAGAATGTGGAAAATTGGATAAACCAATCAACCCACTCTGCCATTGCCAATCTGGAATTTGCTAAAATTCGTGCAGGCAACTCATTATCTCGCATTGTATGCATCAAGAATACATCATTCACCTGCTTATAATGTCGCTCAAATTACGAAAACTCTAACTGGGGGTAGTGAGTATACACATGTCAAACACCCAAATTTCTAATGATATTCAAACCTCTAAACTTTCCTTGAAAGGTCATTGGATATACGAGGTAAGATACCATGTGGAATTTGTGGGCCTTAAAGAACTCTATCATTTGATGGTGGAGGTAGTCACTGATCAAAGTTGACTAGTCATGGTTTTTAGTTCTATCAATAATCTCGGAAATGATGTAAAATATCCAAGGCTGAAATTTATTTACCTCTGCTTGACCTATGACTCAATTGAGAAAAGTGATCATCACTGCAAATTCTTCCTTGAACTCACCACACTCGATATTCTTTGGAAAATTATTATGCTTCTCTTTCAACCACCTTTGACACCTCCCTTAGAGGGGGTGTTTCCAAGGCATCTTGCCTAACAAGGATGTCGAGGGGATGTCAAGACCTCTCCTAAGACTTCAAAAAACTTGATAGAGTCTCTCAAACATACCCAAGACAGGCACATGTCCACCTATGTCAAACACTTGAAAACAACAATTGTTGTTTAAAAATCAGACGTTTGTCTAGAAATTTGAGCCACTAACCCTAACCCTAGTAGTTTACGGGCCCTACCCATACCCTATGCACTAAAAAATATAAATATGGATCCTACCTTCACACCAAATCACGATCATTCTTTTTTGGATTTTGTCCTTTGGCTCATACCACACCTTATCACATTCTTCAAATGAAATGCTGATTTTTTTTGTCCATGGTGGTATTGAGAAACATCTTTCAACATTTTCTGGCTTGAGATAGTAAATAGTACGCCCATCTACTGATTGGATTTCTCATGATACAAGAGTCTGACTTGTTCAAGGTGAAGCTAGGAATTCTATGGCTAGTTTCCATGAATGCAGTTTCTTTAGTTATCCATAAGTGTCTTAAATTTCCTCATGAGGGCACAATGTAAAATATCCAAGACATTGGGTATAAAATCCTAGTGTCATGTGGGGTTTTATCTCTTGGCCACTTATGGCCTACTCTGGTGGGGCCCATGCTACCTCGTGGTGACTTTTTATACAAATTATATTGTACATACATGACCAAGAGATTAGCGCTTGATTCGGTCCCACCTCCTCCTTTTTCTTCGCCAATCCCCTCTCAACCTACTCCTATGTAGCAACGTGCTTCATCTTTTAAGACTTCCTCGTCGGGGGCTAAAGAAAAGCACACTCCATTAAGTAGACCTTCTAAGCCTTCCAATACCTCACAACATTTAGTGGTGCCTTCCATTCCTTTGAATGTGCCTAGCATGGGAAAAGGAAAGGTCCATAAGTTGATGAAGTTGAAACTCCATGTTTTCAAACTTCTTATTCTTCTTGATATCCCTTGCCCTAATATATATAATAAGGGTGATCAATCCTCTATGTTTGGTCCTTCATGTATGGTTTTGACATCTCAATACCCAAGGTTCCCTCATATTCCTCCCCCTACCCAAAATGCATAACTAGGAAAGGCACTTGTAGTCGAGGTTAAGGATCTTGCACCCCTGGCCTCTCTGGTCTCTCTTGTGGAGCTTGTCCTTCCACTGGTAACAACTACAAAAGGTGACTTCACTTATCATCTTCGTACCTCCTTAGGCTCTTGTTCCTAGTCCCCATCACTGTCAGAACCAACTTGTGTGTGAGCTTAAGCATTGCCAATCTACGATGGTGAAGGAACGTGATGTCATGCAAAAGGTTGTAGATAAATATTTTGTCCCAATTCCTCTATCTTCTTCCCTCTCTACTCCTACTTCTATCTTTCTTTTGTTCTCTCTAAGAGATGTGGATGAACCTCATCCTAAGAGGGTGCAAGTATTCATTGCACCTTCTTTGGAACTGCCACTCCTCATCTCTTTACCTAATGTTCCCTTACTTGTACAGTCCAAATATATGTCTCACACAAAGGTCATGCCTAGTGTGGCCCTATTTGCTCCTCCCACATATTAACACCCTAATCTGTCATCCAAGTGTATTATTGAGCAAGACCTTATCCCTGAATCCTACCATAAGAAGTCTACTCGTTCCACTTCTCTTTCTTCTTTTTCCCTTATCATTGAGGATATCCCTTCTTCACCAAAGTTTATCACTACTCCTCTTTTGGAGGTTCATATCGAGGCTTCCATTCTCTCACAACCTACAATCGATTCACCACACTCCTCTTCAAAGAAGTGTATGTTTGACTCTTTGGAGGATATTCTAGCATTTTCAACTACTTTCATAAAGTCATTGACACTTGACTCACAGGAACTAGTAGATAGAGATATTGAAGCAGCCACATATCTATCCCTTGCTGCAGGTGAGACACTTGGTACCACCCTAGCCATTGTTTTGTTGCGAGATTGCCCTCCTTCCCCCTATGATCTATATTGGGAGTAGAATGACTTGTTGGATATAATTGAATAGAGTATTACCTTTCATGTCTTTAGATTGTAATTTGTTTGTTTGTCTGTATTCCCCCGTACTTGTCTATATATGTTGTAGTCTCTCTTGGAGGACCAAGATACCCTCGTTGGTACTTGGATACAAGGAAAATGATCTATTATGCACTTATTATATTTGTATCATCATTCTTCTCTTTGTCATGTCTTATTTTTCAACATTTGGGGATGATGCAAAGTGTTAGGGGAATTTAGGCCTTCTTCCATATTGACCCAAAATTTTATTTTCACTTTGTCTTCATGTGTTTCTTCTTCATGATCTAAAATATTTGGGGACATGATGAGGATTCATACACACTTATACAAGTGTTGTCAATATGAATCATACTGACTCTAAATATCTAAATCCCCTTATCTCTAGACCTATTATGTCTCTATTATGATAGGACCCCAAAAAAATTGTATTCCTTCATGTAACAAAAGGAAGGGCACTGACTATTGCATTCTTTCAAATTATGTCTGAATTCAATTGTCTTATTTATTGTCTAGCATAAGGGTAACCCACTAGAATCTACCTTTATGATTGTCCATGTCTCTCTTATGTGGCTAGATCCTACAATGCAATTTGTAGCAGCCACAGGATGATTGGATTTTCATATGGTCCCTAGCATAACATAACTTGCTACCCATATATATCGATGATGTCTTATTTCTATATAATCTTTGATGCCTAGATCTTCACTTTTTTCCTAACATGTTTGTGGTGATACAACTTAGTCATTCTAAGCATGATCTACTCAAGTCTATTCCTTGAGGGAAACTCTACGTGGATAGAAGAATCTACTTGCCCTTTGTATCTTGGGTATAACACTCTCTCCCTTTTTACTTTAGTTTGTATTTCCTCTTGGACACATATGCTCACTAAAGTAGGTGAAAAATGTTATGTCAAAAATTTCACCCCATGCAATTTCACATTCCATACGCTTTTCTCTTTAGACAAAATAAGATAATTATATTCCCCCTCAACCTAAAACCATTTTTGACCACCTAGCACGCCCCTTTCCTCGATTGTTAAGTCCAATTTTTCCATGGACCAATGTGCACCACAAAGACGTTTGTACATCACGCTAGCATCCCATGAAAATTTGTGCCTAATTTGGTTGTTGAGAGGTTACACTTGTCGTGTTTTGTCAATGTAATGCCTCCAACAACCTATAGTAACATCATGAATCACTTAGGTTGGTTATTCATTCACTCTTCATTCAATATTCATTTTACATGCTTGAACTTCTCCATTCTTTCTCTCTTTCTCTTGGAAATATAGATGCAACTCTTTCTTTCCCATTTTCCACAATATTTTCTTGAGCAAGTGTTAGCTTTCTCCATCTTGCTACACACGTATCTCACAATAGGATTGTCTACGACTTTCAAAGGAGGCTCCATTATTGCAACATTGGTTCTTCTTCTTGGGTAGTTATTGTCATCTTGGAGAGTTCTTATGGTTCCTTCATTGCACCAATGAGCTTTGCTTTTGGTGCTTGTATGGGGTGACTCTTCAAGAATCTTTCTTTAATATTTTATCTCTATATTTGATTAGCATATGGTCTTCTTCATCTTTTTCATGTTTATTATTATTTTTATCATCTTGTCTAAGACCTATCCATTGAGGTGGAAACAACAATACGAGGGTTTTACTGAGCAAAACTCCTAAGCAACCACCACAACATCTCTCTTTGGTCTTATGTGTGTAGGTGCAAGTGGAAGGATCTCTCAAAGTGAGCTTGAATGCCCTCAAAAATTCCTAGTGCAATCTTGAACCTTTCCATGTTGCTTCTATTTTATTCCCATTTAATATATTTCAGCACCTTTAATTCTATACGTTTATTTCATCTTACATCTAAATTTACATCTGAAAACTCACACAAAGCATTTTTGTCTTTTTGTGATGTCTCTAGTTTTTTTCCATATGGGACTACAATGTGGTTGTGTTGTCATCTGATAGACACACTATTATTTGATAACTATGTTGTCATACTAGGTAGAGAGCTCATTGAGCCATCCAAGAGACCTTTATACCATGTTCTATCAATTTCGGATATCTAAAGGTTTTGAATAATTTATATGCTTCATTAAAATTAACACTTCTTCTATATCAATTCAATTGAGCCATGTCAATTGAGGTAGGGGAAATAAAGTTTTCCCCTTGAGATATCATCATCTTGAGATTGGAAAATTTCCTCCTTTACAATTAGCTACTTGAATGCATCTATCCATGGATAAGAGATAGTTGGTCAGCTCTACAAGATATTTTTAATTTTAGTCATGAACCAACTCCACATGTCTTTGAGAGAAACTCCTATGCCAATATATCTAGTGATGATCTCATGTTTCACTTCACACCATTCAATCAAAATCCAAGGGGGGATAAGGCACAAGTCATGTAATTAAAACTCAATTTTGTGCATAGCTAATTTAGAACTTGAAATAGTGCAAAAGAGATCCAAAATATCTAGAGTGCATGTCACTTTAGAGGCCAAGTATTCAACAAGAAACATATTTTTATCAACAAACTGAGATTTGAGGACCTTGTACTTACCTAGAATGGAAATTCCACGAATGATCTTAGTGGATAGAGCATGTTGAAAAATATAGCCAAGAGCATCAACAACTAAAACATACAGTAATGGGGCAATGAGGTAACCTTAAAAAATAGATTTTTGTAAAGGAAATTGAGGGGAGAGTGATAGATTACCAATAATTTTGGCATTAGAATCCATTGATAAAATCCTAATGTGATTACATATCATGAGTTTTAACCTCAAACATCTTAGCATATTAAGGGTATAAGGTCAACAAATATGATCATAGCTTTATCAAAGTCCAATTTGATTATTAAGACATCTTGGGAATCTTGTTGAGCCCACTTATTTTTTTCCCAAGCAAGGAGCAAGTTATCTTAAATAAATCTACTGCTTAGGAAGCTAGTGTGCTCTAGCTTAACAATCTCTTAGGTGATAAACTTTGTTCTTTATGCCAAAGCTTTGACAATAATTTTTTAGGTGTTGAGAAGAGTAATAGGCCTCCATCCATTCATAGTATCTTCATATTTTTCTTTTGGGATGAGCTTGATTAGCCCTTGAATTATAGATGCCCATAACGAGCCCATTTCAATGGCTTCAAGATAAACATGATAAAACTCTTCATGAATGTGAGGTCATAAAGCTTTGTAAAATTATACAAAGAGATCATCAATAACTGGGCTCTTCTCCAAAGCCATAGAGTAAAGAGTGTGTATGCTGAAAACTAAAAGTTGAATGATTTAATCTATCAATTCAAATCAAAATTCCAACATATCATCAATAAAGCCTTTCCAAATGAATACAAATGCAAAATGCAAACTAAATTATGCAAAAACTAAAATAAAAGCATTCAAAGGAAAATCAGCTCCATTGTTTTCCTATTTCGCCATGATTCTTGATTTATATATTTGATGCTCTCAGATTTTTATGAGCACAAGTGCAACAAGAAGTTGTGATGAACAAAAGAGAGATTGAAATCGAATTTCAGAATCAAATGTGTATCCCCAAAAAGTGAGAAGGAGGAGGTTTTTATAGATGGATGCATAATTTGAAAATGAGAAATGAGAAATGAGTGGAGTGATTTATGCCATGATTCTTGTTTGGAAGCTCAAAATGTGCAATTTTGAGCTAATTCCATGGAAATGATTTATGAGTTTAATGTGCAATTTTGAGCTAATTTCATGGAAGTTGATTTATGAATTTTGAATTATTTAATGAAATATATGAATGCATTTTAATGATTAATGCAAATGAATAATCATGCAAATGGTCAAAGTGAAATTATTTATGCAAATGCATGAATTAATGGATTTATGAAATGGTCAAATGATTATGGATTAACGATTAATTAAGTCGATAAATTAAAGATTTATGATTGTAAGAGAGGGGGACCAACCACTGCAAGGCCCCAGGTCATGAAAGGCTAAGAGCAGTAAGGCTACCCTAACTTACCTCAGTTAAAATTAATGTTAGGATAAGTGGGATGAGAATGATGAGAACTATGAGGTCCTTTGATCACTCTACAAACTCAAATGTTGAAAGGAGACTAAGCGAGTCGATCTTCAGAGTCAACTTTGCGTCTCGGGTAGCTTTTTGTTAGGGGACAGAAGCGTGGTTTTGGGACTACAACATTGGTTCTAGGACTACAACATGATGTGTTGGCATCTCACAAGTGCGTTGGCATTTGTACGGTCAGAAAACCAAAGAGACGAGGTTTAGGCTCTGAAAAAGGGCTAACAGCCTGGTTTAAGAGTTTTGGGATGTGTAGAATAAGACTAAGAAGAGTGAAATGTATAGACGAATGTGATAAAGGAAATATATTACCGCAAGGGTGACGAAGATGATTTCGTACAACAATCCTCTCACCAGATTGCACCAAGATCTCTCCACTTACACACAAAAAAGGGGAAAATGTTGGGGTTGTTTAGGGGTCTGCCTCAGTTAGACCCCCATTTTGGTGTTTCCACCTCCATGGACAACCAAGTTTGCAACAATAGAAAAAATGATAAAGAAGGGAATACAAGCTATGCAAACAAAAGACACTACAAAACAGTACATGCTTACTCAACCAAAAACAATAGAGAAGATAAGAGGAGCTCACCACCTCCTTCCAAAGCACTCAAGGCTTGTGGAGGAGAAAATGAGAGGAACTCAAGCCTCTACTGCAATGGTGTTTGTCCTGCGCTCGCACTATCGAAGTGATAGAGTGGTAGATTGCTGCTATGGAGTGTGAAGTGTTGCTACAAAGCTTGCAGTGAATGAATGGAATGGAGCAAGTGCTCAAACAATCTTGCAAAAACTTGAGAATGGATAAGAGAGTGAAGAATATGAAGGAAGAAGATGAAAAACAACCATATTCGGGTCGACCAGCCGAAGGGGGGCGTTACACTTCGACTTCCAATAGAAAGTGTAATGTCTCTGCAAGATTCCAATTACAAGAATCTGCCACGGATGTAAGCGTGTCGCACGGGCGTCCCCGACAAAAATGCCCCAACCGACACACAAAGCAAGCGCTAAATGTGATGTGAGCAACGGGCTTAAGTGGACTTAAGCCTCTGCCTTATGTTTTCTAAAGTGTAAGGGGGTAAAGGGGAATTTGCATTAGGGTTGCAAATTTGCTCCTATACAATGATTAATGATTAATGAAATGTGGATCAATGATTAAATTATTTAATGGAATATGTTTAAATGATATGAATGATGCTTATAAATGATTTAATGGATAAATGATTAGTGATTTAAATGAATAAATGATACGAATAAATGCTTATAAATGATTTCATGGATAAATGATAAATTATTTAAATGATTAAATGATATGAATAAATTCTTATAATATTTATAATATTTTAATGATTTTATGAATATGGCGATATGATTATGTGGATGATCAATTGAAACATGCAATGGATAAAAATGATTACAAGGACATTTTTATGTGTCTACAAAGAGCTTCATCCATTTCTTCCATGGAAAGAATGCAATAAAAAAAGTGGTTGTAGTTACGGTCAATTTTACAAGGTGTAGTTGGTAATACTCTCATCAATGATAGGAAGAATGTGTCTAGCTAAATCATTGATAAAGAGGTTTTCAAAATGATCATAAAAGGTTTATATAAGTTTTGAATGATAGGATTAAAGAGATCCATTATTAGACCTAATTACAAAAAATGATCCTTTTTATGTTTGTGTTATAAAAATGGAAATAATAATTTAATTCCTCTATCACCATATTTTATCCATTGAAGATGGGCATGGATTTGGCATCCTTTACATTTATAAATGTTTAATTTCTATAGAAAGTTTTTAGTATGAGTAATTGAATGTTAGATATCGATGTTAGATAGGCTGGAAGCAAGAAGGGACCTCGTATGCTCTAGTTGAAATTTCAAAGACTTTTCAAGTTTTTAGTTTTTGGAAACAACTTTTCGACCATATTCATAAAGAAATAATGTAAAATGAGCAATAGTTCTCTCCCACTAGCTAATCTATCAATCTTGTTGGGTCTTAGGTTCATCCTTCCACATAGAAAGGAGTCCATCGATGTAGTATTAATATTTTAGTGAGAGATATTCAACTTGAGTGGAAGTTTATTTGGGAGAGTGGTAGATTTGGAGAAGGATAAATTAGTAAACATGGGGAGGTGGTCAGAGAGATTAATTGAAAGGTCTAGGTGGACAAGATGACCAACATGAGAGGGAACAATGTGAAAATTGGGTTAAATGTAGAATAAGTCTAGATGAATCATATTACTTAAGAAGCCTTCTTGATAATTATGCTCAAAGAACCAAAATGGTTTTTGAATGTTAGCTTTTCCCAAAAGAGGGTCATGGAAACATATAGAGTTTCAAGTTAAAGTATAAGCTTCAAATTTACCTTGAGATAAACAAGAAGTATTATTCCAGATGGGATCAATGGAATGTTCCATGATATTAAAGTCCCCTTAAAGGACTCATTTGTCCATGAGGAGGTAAAGGTGAAACCATTCCCATATCAAAGCTCTCTTTGAGGGATAATTAGGAGTGTAGATGGAGTAGAATCCAAATAGCACCTCATGAAGGAGCATAGTTATCCAAATGTAGTAATTGTTAGGATCAAATCCAAAAGTTGCAACATGTTTGGTGTCCTGAGGAGCGAGACCTAAAACAACACAATATCCCCCATCCCCCTCAATGTACATAGTCTAGTAGAAAACAACCTTTTCCAAATGAAATAAATGGTGGTTTTCTTATGCATATCAATAGCTTTCACTTCTTACAACATATTTCCATTAGATTAATTATTTTAGATACAATTCTTGACACAAGTATTCTAAGCGGGGAGTATCAATCCTTGATCATTCCATAATTGGACGTGGCACTTCATTAAAGGGCATCAAGAGAGGAGTCCCCATCCATATGTAGTGTGTACATTCTATCTCTTTAGAGCAAGGTTATACAACCATATTTTGGTTTGGTCTTTTAGAGAGGAGGAACGAGATTTGGATTGCAAGGGGTCACATGGAGGTGATGAAAGGGCCAGGATGGGAGGAGAAGTGTAGGATAAGGGTAGGATAACTTCTTTTTTCCTTTTAGGGAGTCTTGTTTTAGACTCGAGCATAACATATTTGAAAGTAAATTAGGGCATAAGGAAGAGGGAGGGTAGTAGGAAGAGGAAGGAATTGAGGGTGGGGGTGGTGGCTTGCTAGAGAATGGGGAGTTGATGTGCTTTAAGGAGGTAGATTGGGGGGTTTTAGGTAGTTTTAAAATTTATTCAATAGAATTGGTAGAGCTAGGTATAGATATATTAGGAACTAAGGGGCACAACTTGCAATTAGGGAAGTATTGAATGAGATGGATTTTTTTATAGATAAGAGAGTAGTTATATTGATAATGCAAAAAATTTATAGAGTTGGCACATGGAAATAGGGGAAAACTATTTCCCAAATTCCCAAACCCTATAGCAAAGCCCTCGAACCCAAAACACACCTACCAAATTATAACAAAGAACACCCAAAAATGATCATGTAGGGTCATACCACTGTATACTAGAGTAATTAACTGTCATATGCAACACCTATTGACACTAGGAAACAAAATAACCGTAACATTAACCATACTTGCCAAAGATATACTGGTGCAGGAGCACCCCATAGTTCATCTAGGAAGGTTGTCTAGAAGGCTGTTAATTGGCAATTTGTTTTAGATCAAAGGTAGAATTCTCTTTCTAATTCTTGATTTTATGCCTTAGAGGCATTTGAGAACATCTAATGTGTTAGTGAAGGTCATGTTGACTCTTTGTTAGATTGAGTTTTGCCTACAAGGATGGTCTAATACCTTTGTAGTCCATCCTAGGTGTTAGTTTCTTTAAAATTTGTCAAATAAGGCCTATTGGGAAAGCCACAAGCGGCCATGGAGCAGTTAGGGTCGAGCTTAATTGAATTGGAGAGCCTTTATATGGTGTGTCTCGACCTGAAAGGAAGGTTGGAAGCTTTTGTAATGTTAAAACATTCATGAATACCAGTGAGGACAGTGATAAGATTGTATGAAATTCTGTGTTTTGTTTTGAATTTGTGTGATCAGGAGCGATCATGGCATTGTGAGATTGTTATAGCATGTAGTGTAGTGACATTTGAAGCTTTGTGTGGTAGTATTTAGTTTGTGTGTTCAAATTTGCAGGCTTTGCTTTGTATTTAGTTTGGTTTCTTTAAGTTGTTGACTTGACAGTCAGTCCTTAAAGAATGGAGGTTTAGTTACATTCCCATTGTACTTTATGTACGAGCCCTTGGGAACTATGAATAGGCTCCATATCTATAAATAGGTTAGAGTTAGGAGTGGTTAGGAGTCAAGGTATCATGGAGAAAGTCTTCTCCTAGGCGAGCTTGACAGTGCTCGGCTAGGAAAGACAGGAAGTGTAAAGCACTTGGTTTGTAGGGGTGACCTTTCCCTGTCAAATCATGGTGTGGAGAGGGCAGGAATGAGCCTTGCCAAGGCATAATATGGAGGAGGAAGCTCCACCAATCCGTCTGATGCTAGAAAACTTGAAACAGTTGTAGGAGGGTCAGGAAATGGCTTAAAAGAGGCCTAAATTGCTAAATGGAGGGTTATGGCTGTGTACGGTCAGGTGAGGATGAAGACCTCCAGAATCTTTGAGGAATGGGAATAAGGATCAAGAAGCCAAAGGAAAAATTTTGTGTTCTTTGGAGAATTTAGGAGAGCTAACCTATTTCCTTGGAGAAGAAGACTTAATTGGAAAGCCTAGAACTAGTGGACTAAAACCCTAGATGAGGGTTTGGTGAAAGCAATAGAAAGATGGAGTTTGGTGAACTTTCAAGAACCCTAGAAGGATGGTTTGAAGCTATTGGAAACATCTCTACACCCCTGCAAAGTTCAAATTGAGTGTTGAGGTTAGGTTAGCCTTTAGGGAAGATTAAGGGCTAAGGAAGAATTGGAGGCATTGCACCAAGATTGACTTGGTAGATTGAAGTGAGATAGTAGTGGGGTTGGCAAGGTGAACCAGGGGAACCTAAGAAAGCATTAGGTCCTATAGGTTAAGGTGGTGGAGTGTGACACCATAAGGATCTTCCTAGGGAGACTTAGAGCATGGAGCAGTGATTGTTCCATCCAACCCTACCCCATTAGATTGGTATCAGAGCAAGTTAAAGATTTGGGATAGAATCTTGTATGTCAGACCTTGAATCTAGTGGTTCCACAACCATGGTGACAAAAATTGAGTTGGAAAAGAAGGTCAAAGAGTAGGAGGAAGATAATAGGAGGTTGAGAGAAATACTAGCTCAACTTGAGGAAGCATTGAGCAATGTGCAAATCAAGGCCGATGAGGTCAGTGATAGATTGGAGGGCAGGGTACCAAAGAGTGAAGAGGTTGCAGAGGAAGACAAGACCCCTAAACCTGACCCTGTTCTGCAAGAAGAGCCTTTCTTGAAGGCATTGAAAGCTTTGAGTGGAAAAGCACTTGAAGGCATACCACTGTTCAGTGGCAAGTTGGAAGCTGATCTAGTCCTGGATTGGATAGAAGGCATGGAGAACCATTTTGAATGTGATGGAGTCACTGAAGGTGAAGGTGGCGAAGTCTAGATTGAGAGGATCTGCCTTGACATGGTGGAAATTCATTCAGACAGAGAGGGAAAAGGAAGGCAAGAAGCCTATTTCAACTTGGAAGGGTATGGTGGCAAAAGTGAGAGAAGCATTCATACCAGATGATTATGAGATTCAGTTACATAAGAAGAGACAAAGCTTGAGGCAAAGAGACCAAGATGTGAACACTTACACCGAGGAGTTTCAAAAACTTTGTATGAGGTCTAATGTTTCAGAAGATGAAAGTCTCAAGGTGGCTAGGTATCTTAATGACTTGAAGTGGAACATTCAGGAGGAGATGACTCTTCTAAGTCCAAAGATAGTACACCAATGTTACCAATTAGCTATTAAGATTGAGGAAAGAAGCAAGAGGAAACATGATCAGGCTTCTAAGAGTAGAGGCAAAGGTAGAGATCAAAGAGATCAAAGAGGACAGAGAGGTGGCTACCAAGGTAGAGGAAATGAACAAAGAAACCAAGGTGAATCTAAACTCATAGACCATGGAAGTGAAACATCTTCTAGAGGAGGGTATGGAAGAGGTAAAGGTTCTCAAGGAGGATCAAATAGAGGAAGAGGAGCAGGCAGGAGCAGTTCATACTTTGCTAATATGAAGTGTTAGCATTGTGGTCAATTAGGACATCCAGCTTATAGGTGCCCGGAGAAAGCATCTTCATCAAATATTGAGAAGAGAGTGGCATATGCTCAAAATGACACCATGAGTACTAAATCACCAGAGGTTAGTCACATTGAATCAGAAATGGGGGAGAATCTGATGTTTAGGAGAGTTTTGATCAGACAACTGGTCAAGGAAGAGCCAAAACAAAGAAGAGCTTTATTTAGAGTGAGATGCAAAATACTTGGGAAAGTATGTAAGGTTATTGTGGATTCAAATTCAACATAAACATCATCTCAGAAGAGGCAATAAGGAAGTTGAATTTGGAGAAGGTACCCCACACTAACCCCTACAAAGTGACATGGTTAAACAAAGGGCAGAGTGTTCTTGTCAATGAGCAAGTAACGGTGGAGTTTTCCATTGGAGGGTACAAGGATAAATTGATTTGTGATGTGTTACCCATGGATGCATGCCATCTTCTATTGGGCAGACCATGGCAGTATGACATAAGTGCTATATATGATTGGAAATAGAACACCATTTCTTTTAAGAAGGATGGGAAGACATTTAAGTTGCAGTCACCGTTAGAAGAGGAAGAAGGACAGTCAAAGACACCTAGTGTCTTGTTAAGCAGTGGGAAAGAGTTCCTTAACAATCTACATCAAGGGAGTGAAGGATATGTGATCATGTTGCAATCCAAAGAAGAAGAAGACAAGGCTGAGAAAATAGTCATACCCGGAGCAGTCCAGAAGTTGCTTGAGAAGTATAAGGACATAGTGAGTGATGGTGCACCTGCAACTTTACCTCCAAAGAGAGCCATTAGTCATTAGATTGACTTCATACCAGGAGGTTCATTGCCAAATAAAGCAGCTTATAAGCTTACACCGGATCAGAATTTAGAGGTAGCTAGACAAGTGCAGGAGTTATTGGATCAAGGATTGATTAGGAAGAGCATCAGCCCATGTGCAGTGCCAGTGATCTTAGCAACCAAGAAAGGAGGCAAGTGGAGATTATGCACAGATTCTAGAGCAATAAATAGAATCACAATCAGGTATAGGTTCCCTATTCCTAGGATTGAGGACTTGATGGATTATCTTGGAGGAGCTCAGTACATCACCAAGTTGGATCTGAAAAGTGGATACCATTAGATTAGAATCAAGGATGGAGATGAGTGGAAGATAACCTTTAAGACAACAGATGGATTGTATGAGTGGAAAGTTATGCCATTTGGCCTCTCTAATGCCCCTAGTACATTCAAGAGGTTGATGAATGAAGTGCTCAAGGACTTTACAGGGATATTTGTGGTGGTATATCTTGATGATATTGTTAGGAATTATGCCTCAACTTTCTGGTGACCCCCTTTGAAGGCTTAGGCGAATTCTCTTGTTTCCTTGGCAAAGTCTTTTGTTGTAGCAGAGGCGGAACCAGGATGGAACTTGGCATTGTTCCGTTTGCCTTATTCTGGGTCTTGTTCCCATTCCGTCTCCAGCTCCGCTCCCTGCTTTCTTGGATCTTCAAGTTTTGTTCTGGCGGAGGGGGATCCAAATTAAAACTTGGCATTGTTCCTTTTGTCATATTCTGGGTTTGGCTCTGGGTCTGGCTCCGACAGTTTGTTGCTCTTCGCTTGGTTCTGGCGGAGGCAGAACCAATTTTGGAAGTTGGCAATGTCTATTTTCCATGTTCCTGAACCTATTCCTGTTCCGACTCCGAGTTCGACTCCTGCTTTTGTGATTTAGTTCCTCTGGATGTTTGGATTCTCCTCGAGGAGTTTTCCTCTGTTTTGTCCATGTTCTGGATTATTGTTTCTTGCAGTTGGCAGAGGCGGAACCGAAACTAGTTTGGTTCCTGATCTTGGACTTTTGGTAAAGTCCTATTTCTGTTCATGTTTCGTCCCTGACTCCGACTCTGATCTTTTGTGCTCCCATCTTGGTTTGACCCCGGGTTGACTTTACCCGATCATACCTGTTTCTGATGTGTTCCTTTATGCCGTGGGCGGACGCGGAACCAAATTGGTTCATGAACCTGTAATTTCGGTGGATTCATGTTTCGACTCCAGTTCTGTCTCCATCTCAACTCCAACTCCAACTCCATCAGTGTTAGGTTTGGCTTGAAGCCTTGGACGCGCCCGATGTCTGTTTGATCGTTTTGGTTGCTCTGTCAGCTGCGATTGCTAATGGGTCTTGGACGCGTGGCACCTGGTTGAATAGTGATTGGATGGTTACCTAACTTGTGCTGCATGTTTTGTCAACGAAGGTTGGCGGAGTTGAACCCATTTTTGGAATGGCATTGAATGCCTGGGCGGCTCATTGCAGGGAGATCTGTCAGATCCGACCAGATGCGTGATTTGTTGATGGTCTTCTTTGCTCTTGTTGAGTCAGTTGCATATTGGATGAGAGATGTATTTGTGATCCTAATAAAGTGCTACTTCCTAAAGTGTGAGATGTTAGATAAAACTAATAGTGCAATAAAGAGAAACAACAAGATAATAGGGCACCTCAATGATTAGCCTAAGAAGATGAACAATATGAAAGTAAGATAAACAAATAAATTGTTGTTATACCTTCATGTTGTTGCTTCCTTGGTTGGCCCTTGATGTTGAAGTCTTGTGTGCTCCTTGGATGGCAATGAAAATGAAGTGGATGCAAGATGAATTGATGCAATATGGATGCTAAAATAGATGAGAGGTTGAATGGCAATTTTGCAAGAGTTTATTTGCAAAAGACTTGATCCCTTAAAATGAAGGAATTGAAGGGGTATTTATAGGCCAAATTGAATTCTCTAGAGAATTCAACAGTTGGGTTTGATCCAACAAAGATCAAGATGAAGGGCTATGGTGAGTTGAGGACTCACAAGCCCTCACATCTTGACATGTGGAGGGTGAGATGTCCTAGGGTGGAGTGATGTGGAGATGAGGTGGATCTTGGGGGATGAGAAGATTCCTTGGAGGAATAAAAGTGAATTTAAAATTCACAATGATTGGAAGAATCTAGTGGATAAGAGAGTGTCTCCAAAAAGCTGGAGATTTGTCACATGTGGGTGATGTGACAAGTCCAAGGTTCTAGAAGCCCTTGGCACATGTGAAGTGACAAGTCAAGGCTTCTAGAATCTTGCATGGGGGATGGGGAAGACCTTGGAAAGATAAAAGTGAATTAAAAATTCACATGGGGAAGAGGGGAACCTTGGTTGAATAAATGTGAATTAAAAATTCACATGGGGAAGGGAGTCCATACCAAAAATGGTAAGTGGGAAGGTTGACCAGAAAAGGTAAGCCAAATGTGGCTAATGATTCTGATTAAGGTTGTGCAAACACATGATTAAGGTAATTAATGAGAGATTAGAGGCAAGTGGGAGATTATGGAGGATGTGACACTTAATCTTGATTAAGTGGTGCACATCCTAATCACAGATTAATTACTTTAATCCAGATTAGGAGAGGGTTATGGAGAATGTGACAAGGAGAGAGAAAAAGGGGAATTAAAAATTGGTTTTAATTCAAATGGGTTAAAAGACTAAATTAAATAATTTGTCATATTTATTTAATTTAGAGAAGAAAAGGGGTAAGGTAAAGTATTTAATTTATTTAATTAGATACTTTAAGAACCTTAGGCAGAAAATGAAATAATGATTAAATAAATTATTTAATCACTGTTAATGGAATAGATGAATAAAGTAGACAATTTTGATCATATGGAAGTGATCAAATTTGGATGTCTACAGTATTATTTCTCAAGCAAGCATGTAAGTTCGATGAGTCTGCAAGAGTCGTGGGTTGCAAAGCAAGTGCGAGATGTGCGAGCTGAATGCGCGACCATGAGACTGCGAGTAGGATGTGCGGGCATGTGAATGCGTGTGCATGGGGCTACAAGCATAATGCATGATGCATGATGCGAGATTGTAGATGTTGGACTTGCAGGTTGGAGAGTCGAAGGTGTGAAGAGATTTGTAGAGAGATGGAGAGGGTGTTCGAGCAGTTTGCTTAGGCAATGTAACTGTGAACACTCTATCTCTTAGATCTAGGCATGGGAATCATTGGAGGCCGAATGACTGGCCTGGCCATGAGGCTAGTTGTGACAGTCATCTGAGGAGCTAAGAGGAATCTTGCGAGTACCTGTTACTTCTCCAGTAGAACAAGATGTAACTCCTGTATTGGCTTTGAGCCTGATATTGTATTGTAACTGGTTTTGTTGTTGAATAATACAATGGCTCAAAATTTTGGAGTCTGGGGTTTTTACCTGAAAGGGTTTTCCCCATGTATATCTTTGTGTCTTCTTTTTGTCTTTCATGGTATCTGGTTATGTTGAATCTATTTCTTGTTGAATTCATTTCTCTCAGAGGATCAATGGGGGATCAACTATGCTTGTTTCCGCTTTATAGCATAGTTGGTTGTGTCTTTGTTGTGATTTTGAATTGAAATCACTAAGGCACTACTGTCTTAGATGCCTATCTTGATGACAGACCGAATCCGTGTCCCCAACAAATATACTCATCTTTAGCAAGATAGTAGAATAACACCTAAAGCATGTGGAGTTGGATCTTAGAAGATTGCAAGAAGAGAAGTTTGCCATCAACCTAGAGAAGTGTGAGTTCTTTAAACAAGAGCTTGTGTATTTGGGTTTTATAGTATCCCAAGGATCATTGAAGATGGATCCAAGCAAGGTGGAAGGTATCCTAAATTGGCCTACACCAACCACAGGGACAAAGGTAAGAAGTTTTCATGGATTGGCTCAATTTTATAAGAAATTCATAAAGAACTTTAGTGGCATATGTGCACCAGTCCTAGATACAATCAAATGTGGTTTGAAAACTAAGTTTAAGTGGACTCAAGAAGCTGAGAAAGGTTTTGAGAAACTGAAACAAGAAGTGGCAACTCAACCTATTCTCTTATTATCTAGCTTTGACAAGTTGTTTATTGTGGAATGTGATGCTAGTGGAATTGCAGTAGGAGGAGTGCTTAGTCGAGAAGGCAGGCCTATAGCTTTCTTCAGTGAAAATCTCAATGAAGCTAAGAAGAAGTATTCTACCTATGACCTAGAACTTTATGCTTTAGTTCGGTCACTTAGGAAGTGGAGGCATTACCTTCTACCCAAGGAGTTTGTGGTCTTTACTGACAATCAGGCACTTAGTTATATCAACACCCAAGAGAAGTTGAGTAATAGGCATTTGAAATGGATGGAGTACATCCAAGCCTTTACTTTCACCATCAAGCACAAGAAGGGACAATTGAACAAGGTAGCAAATGCACTAACTAGGAGATTGCTGACAGTGCAAGAGATACAGATCAAGCGCATTGGAATAGAGAGTTTCAAGGATCTCTATGGGGAAGATGAAGATTTCTCAGAGGCCTACAAGGTATGTTCTGACTTTGAGAATCATTTTCATAGCCAATACTCACAATATACATTGCAAAGTGGATTGTTGTTTAAAGGGAATCAATTATGTGTTCCAAAAGGGTCAATGAGAGAAAACCTCATCCAAGAAAAGCATAATGGTAGTCTTAGTGGACATTTTGGCATCAACAAGACATTAGAACTAGTGCAAAGGTTCTACTATTGGCCTAAGTTGTCAAGGGATGTTAGGAGGTATGTGGAGCAATGTGTAGTATGTATGAAAGCTAAGGGAGGAGCTAGTAATGTTGGTCTATATCAACCCCTACCCATTCCTAACAGACCATGGGAGTGTGTTAGCATGGAATTTGTGGTAGGACTCCCTAAGACCAAGAAAAGATTTGACAATGTTTATGTGGTGGTGGATAGATTCAGCAAGATGAGTCACTTTATACCTTGCAAAACCACTCATGATTCTAGCTATATAGCTCACCTTTTTTTCAAGGAAGTTGTAAGGATCCATGGATTGCCTTTAAGCATTCTCTCAGACATGGATGTGAAGTTCATGAGTCACTTTTGGAAGACTCTATGGAGCAGATTAGGTACCAACTTGTCTTTTGGATCAGCTTACCATCCTCAGACCGATGGTCAAACAGAGGTGGTTAACAGGGTGTTAGGTAACCTTCTAAGGTGCCTAACCAAAGAATATGGATAGACATGGGACATGGTTATCTCACAGGCTAAGTATGCTTATAATGACAGTGTGAACCGGACCACAGGGAAGAGTCCTTTTGAGATTGTGTATGGAATGCACCCAAGGGGTATATGTGAGCTCAGGGATCTAGGAGCTATGGAACATAGGAGTGGACATGCAGAGGACTTCACTCAGACCATGAAAGAGATTCAGGAGCAAGTAAAGAAGACAGTCATCGAGGCTACACAAAAGTTAAAGGATAAGGTGGATATGTCAAGAAAAGACTTACAATTTGCAGTAGGAGACTATGTCATGGTCCATCTCAACAAATCCAAGTTGTAGAAGGGTACATAAACCAAATTGTAGATGAAAAGAGTAGGACCATGCAAGGTGTTAGCCAAGTATGGGAAAAATGCATACAAGGTGGAGTTACCTGCAAATTTAGGGATTTCACCAGTGTTCAATGTAGCAGATTTGATTAGGTATAAGGGATCAGTCAATGACATGGATCAGAATAGTAGGGAGATCTTCAAGGATGTAAGTAACATAACTTTACCTCCTAAAGACAAGCTACAAGAAGAGAGGGTCTTGGAGTCAAGAGTAAAGAAGTCTACAAGGCATAGAGTGTATATGGAGCACCTCATCAAGTGGAAGAACAAACATGAATCTGAGGCTACATGGGTGGATGAAGGTCAGTTCAAGAAGTAGGGAATTGACCCATCTCTAATCTCTCCCCACATTCCTTAATGTTTGTGCAGAGGGGGAGAATGGTGCAGGAGCACCCCATAGTTCATCTAGGAAGGTTATCTAGAAGGTTGTTAATTGGCAATTTGTTTTAGATCAAAGGTAGCATTCTCTTTCTAATTCTTGAGTTTATGACTTAGAGGCATTTGAGAACATGTAATGTGTTAGTGAAGGTCATGTTGACCCTTTGTTAGATTGATTTTTGCCTACAAGGATGGTCTAATACCTTTGTAGTCCTTCCTAGGTGTTAGTTTGTGTTAGTTTCTTTAAAATTTGTCAAATAAGGCCTATTGGGAAAGCCGCAAGCGGCCATGGAGCAGTTAGGGTCGAGCTTAACTGAATTGGAGAGACTTTATATGGTGTGTCTTGACCTGAAAGGAAGGTTGGAAGCTTTTGTAATGTTAAAACATTCATGAATACTAGTGAGGACAGTGATAAGATTATATGAAATTTTGTGTTTTGTTTTGAATTTGTGTGATCAGGAGCGATCATGGCACTATGAGATTGTTATAGCATGTAGTGTAGTGACATTTGAAGCTTTTTGTGGTAGTATTTAGTTTGTGTGTTCAAATGTGCAGGCGTTGCTTTGTATTTAGTTTGGTTTCTTTAAGTTGTTGACCTGACAGTCAGTCCTTAAAGAATGGAGGTTTAGTTACATTCCCACTGTACTTTGTGTATGGGCCCTTGGGAACTATGACTAGGCTCCATGTCTATAAATAGGTTAGAGTTAGGAGTGGTTAGGAGTTAGGGTATCATGGAGAAAGTCTTCTCCTAGGCGAGCTTGACAGTGCCCGGCTAAGAAAGACAGGAAGTGTAAAGCACTTGGTTTGCAGGGGTGACCTTTCCCTATCAAATATTGGTGTGGAGAGGGTAGGAATGAGCCTTGCCAAGGCATAATATGGAGGAGGAAGCTCCACCAATCCGTATGATGCTAGAAAACTTGAAACAGTTGCAGGAGGGTCAGGAAATGGCTTAAAAGAGGCCTAAATTGCTAAATGGAGGGTTATGGCTGTGTACGGTCAGGTGAGGATGAAGACCTCTAGAATATTTGAGGAATGGGCATAAGGATCAAGAAGCCAAAGGAAAATTTTTGTGTTCTTTGGAGAATTTAGGAGAGCTAACCTATTTCCCTGGAGAAGAAGACCTAATTGGAAAGCCTAGAACTAGTGGACTAAAACCCTAGATGAGGGTTTGGTGAAAGCGATGGAAAGATGGAGTTTGGTGAACTTTCAAGAACCCTAGAAGGATGGTTTGAAGCTATTGGAAACATCTCTACACCCCTGCAAAGTTCAAATTGAGTGTTGAGGTTAGGTTAGCCTTTAGGGAAGATTAAGGGCTAAGGAAGAATTGGAGGCATTGCACCAAGATTGACTTGGTAGATTGAAGTGAGATAGTAGTGGGGTTGGAAAGGTGAACCAGGGGAACCTAAGCAAGCATTAGGTCCTATAGGTTAAGGTGGTGGAGTGTGACACCATAAGGATCTTCCTAGGGAGACTTAGAGCATGGAGCAGTGATTGTTCCATCCAACCCTACCCCATCATATACTAGACCCAAAACAAACCAGAACTAGGGGGAATTCTGCATGAAGATCCTAAACTCTTGCTTCCATGTAGCACCTTACACAAGAGTGAGATGAAACTTCTTGAGAAAATTCACCCCCATAGAAATCAACCTATGTTACTCGAGTAAGTCCAAACCATGCAAGTCTAGAAGGAAAGGATAATATTTGACTATTTCCCTTAGGACCTTGAGAAGACCTAGATCGCAAGGATGAGGGATTCCAACCTTGAGAGTAGCCATTGCCAATGTTTCCCCCAACCCAACCAAAACGCCCTTGAATAAATTCTGCATCAAAACCTTTGCTTCCTACTTGGGCACATTTACATCCAAAAGACTAGCCAACACTCTGGAGGTGATATTACTGTTGAACTGATACCCTTTGCAACCATCCATGAAACCTTTACCTATAATGAATTTCATAGTCGCGATGGTTAGATAGTTTGGTTTGTGAAGAATGTGCTTCAGCCTTAATATAGTTATTGGACCCAGAAAGGCCATCTGATGCTTACTATGCAACAGTTGCATGGGTATGTCCATGCCTCCACAAACTAATCCACTCGTAGAGACTCTAATAATGAACATGCCATAAGAAACAAATGAGAAACTGCTAGATTTAACCCTTCAAATGACATGTGAGAGTTCCAAAGTGCTATAGAAAAATATAACTCACGATACACACCGAGCATAGGAAGTGTTTAAGCATCATCATAAATAAAGCCTCAACAATCGTGAATGAAGCCTTAACAAGAAACTATCCCTCGAGCATGTGAAACGTCCTCATGAAAAGGTTACTTCTTTATTTCACTTAAAACCATGATTATTGTACATTTCATCAAGGCAAGCCTCGTGAAGTTGAGGTTGTCAAACCACAAAGTCCAACTCATGAAACCACTAGCAAGAGATTTTCCAACATGGAATGGTTTAACCCTTATGTCAGTTAATCATCCTTTACCATTCAAAAATTGTAGATAAATAACCAACAACCTATTCAAGCATAGAGGAGTTGATACACCATCACCATCATCGTGATATCTGGCTCTCCATAATTGCATTTGTGGAGATCCACTCAACCAACCATCCACAGTTTAAATTTATCACTCCGTGTCAGTTATGTCGATGAGTTCATTAACCAGAATCCCATTAGCTCCCATATTTGAAAGTTTTTCCACCTCTCGATTGCCTTCTCTTAATGTATGATTTAAGGTGTAATTCTTGAAACTTTTAAGTAACCTCAAAGAATTTTCTAACAACACTTTGAGTTTCCAATTTATCATTTTCCCAAAACAAAGGGCATTGATGATCACAACCAAGTCCCCTTCAACCACAATATTAGATAATTTCAGTTCTACACAAAGTTTGATTCCAAGAAAAAAGGCTTGCATTGTAGCCACATTGTTGGAGCCCATGGGAAGTGGTTTTGCTAACTTTCCTAAAACTTTACCACACTAGTTTCTAATGATGCACCCAACTCTAGAGCATCTGGGGTTACCTCTAGATGCCTCGTTGAATTTGACCTTATACCATCCTCTATCAGGATGATGTCATTTCATGTTTTACCTATCCTCTTATGTTTTTTCTCAACCTCTACCCACAAAAGTTGGCACCTTAAGTCCATTCCAATTTTGCCTCATGACTGCATCCCACCTTGAGAAATTGACCTTTTTCCTACCAGAAACCTTGGATCTCAAATTAATCACTTCCACTATACTTGCTTCCACCTTATTAAGAGAGGAAAGAATGGGCATCTCTGTGTTTAAAAAATGCATCGATTATTTTCCTTCTAGACTTCCTAGAGAAGTAGCGAAGGGATCATCCACCAGAGGCCAACATACATAGAATTTTTGTTGAGGATGAGGCCACCCTTTGAACATGCTCAATATATCTCTAGGTAAAGTAGTAGACCAATGCAACTTGGCTCATAACCATCACTAGAAACTTGAGGTGAAAGGGAAATTTAGGAAAATATGATCACCAAATTCTTCCTCTTGTTTGCATAATATGCATATGGATGGACCACTATATCCCATTTTCTAGAATCTGTTAACGTGGTTAAAAATCTACCTTGTATTGCAGCCCATGTAAAAATTCCCAACTTAGGAAGGCAATTTTTATTCCAACACAGCTCACTAGGTAGACCTAGCTTTGTTTCTTGTTGTTTTATTAGCAGTTTATAGCCATCTTGAGCATTATAATCTCCTGAAGAGGAGCCATGCCATATCAACATGTCTTTGCCTTCCCTTATGCATATTATCTAGATGCTTAGTACTTATTCAAAAGAAAAGGCCACCTCGTTACTTAAGCCTAATGACCTTACATTTTTCTACTAAAACTCATGACAACCATTTATAAATAGACTGCACATATAGTCCCTTACATGTTCGCCCCATGATTATTTTGTTATTGCCATTGCTTGCTTAAGATCACCCTTGTTTATCAGTTTTTGGTACCGCCCCGTGAATCTTCCCAGAAGAGTGTTAATCTCCCATCTCTTATATCCTAGGTGAGGTAATCTAAAATTAAATATTTGCTACTGTATAATAAATTCCATATTCTTGAACCATTAGGGAGTGATCTTGAGGTAAATATACTTGTTTCTCCTTCCTCCATATACTTAGCTTTCATAATTTTTACCCACTTAAGGTCTTGTCTCGCATACAACCCCCAAACCATCTTTGCCCCCAGAGCCTTGTTCTTTAAAGATAATATTTTTAAACCTACCCATCCTCCTCCTTTGATTTACATATCTTATCCCATCTTATTAGAGGAAACTTTATTTGATCTGAGTTGCCTTGTCGTAAGAAGTTTTTCATCCATTGATTGATTCTACTGCTTACACCATTAGATAGAGGTAAACATGAAATCATGTAAATTAGGAGGGGTGCAATTACTACCTTGATCATTGTGAGTCTCCCAACCCAAGAGAGCCATTTACCTTTCCAAGAGGACAATCTTTGCTCTATTTTTGTCACTAATGGGTCCCAAAGTTTCCCAAGTTGTACCCTATAAGCTAAAGGCAACCCTAAATATTTGCATGGGAGTTTACCCTTTCTAAATCTTAGTATTCTCATGATCTAATTTTCTCTCGTTGGATTTGTGAAGAAAAATAAAATTTTAGATTTTTCGATACTTACCTATTGCCTTGAAGCTGTAGTATATTAGGCAAAGACATCTTTGAAGTGCCTTACTTCTCTATCCCTCGTAGATCCAAATAACATGGTGTCATCAAAAAATTGTTGGTGAGTAATTGCAGGCATGCTCCTCGTGATTTGAAACCTATTTACCTTGCCTTCCTCTATTACTTTGGAAATCAACCTACCAAAAGCTTCTACCATGATGATAAATAGAAAGGGAGACAAAGGGTCCCCTTATTTGAGTCCCCTTGAAGTGCCAAAAAACCCCTCTAGTGTGTTGTTTATCAGTACTGAGTATCTAGGACAAGCGATCCAATTGAATATCCAATATATCCATCCAGTATGAAAGCCAAATGCCTCTAATACTTTGAATGAAAACCTCTAATTTTCTTTGTCGTAAGCTTTCTTGATGTCAAGTTTTATCAACATTGATTGCTTCCTTGTTTTTGAAATTGAGTACAGTGCTTCTTGGCCAATGGTCACCCCATCTAAAATTGATTTGCCAGAGATGAAACATATTTGTTTGTTAGAGATTATGTCAGGGATGATATTCTTAACATGATTTTCCGTGCTACTTTTACCAAGATCTTGTATATGGTATTGCAAAGAGCAATAGAACAAAATTCCTCTAATTTTGTAGATTCTCTTTTTTTGGAATTAAGGCAATGAAGGTATTGTTCACTCAGCATCTTACTAGTAAACCTTGAATCTTCGATTGCCTCCACCACATCACTCTAAACTATCTCCCAAAAATGTTGAAAGAAAGTCATCGAAAACCCATCGGGCTTGGGGCCTTATTCAGATGCAATGAGAAAAGCAACTCTTTGATCTTCAATTCTAAAAATTTGCTTCTCAACATATTGCTTTGGTCCTTAGTGACTAGTTTTGTGATGCACCCAAGAATTTGTTGTCGATACTATAGACTGGAACAGTTCCAATCATTTTGTAGATTTTTAAAGAATTATACGAAAACTAATGAGATGCCTTCTATTTTTTCCAGGGTTCTTCCATCCATTGTCTCGATACTAGTTATCCTATTCATTTCTCTTCTTGTTTTGGTGGAGTTATGGACAAATTTAGTGTTTCTGTCATAAACGCTTAGCCATAGCTCCCACAATATTTGTCTCTAGAAAGTTTCTTCTTTTGCTAGATTTTATCCCATGTATTTTAGAAGTTCCTTCTTGTAAGGAAGCAAAGGTGTGCGGAATCGCTTCCTACGCTAATCTTGAGAGAACGAATATGCAAATTTCAATATAAAGTATTGCAACGATTCAAAGAAACACATGCAAGAGTATAAATGAAATAACCATAAACACATAACACTGTGATTATCGTGGGGAAAACCCTTACGGGAGAAAAACCCCACCCTCTAAAACCTGCATAATGTATTATCAAATCAAAGAAGATTACAATACACTTGCAATGCAAGTTCTTACAAGAGCATCACCTCAACTCAAGCTTGGAGAGACACCACTAGCATCCTTCTAGCACCCAGCCTTGCAAACAAAACTCCATTATGTAAACTCATCCCCAAGCCCTTCTTATATAGTGATTTACAACCTGGAAACCATTTGTGGTTTTACAAAACCATGGGCTTAACCACCATGCCACATGTTGCCCATTTTTGACATTTACATTTCCAAGATGGAAAAACAACCAGGTTAAAATAGTAATCCCGTCCATAATTTTGTCCTCTAGTTTAGACCCCCATAAAAGACATAAAACAAACTAACTATGCTCTAAAAATGGCCCTCCTATATTCTACTAAGGACAAGGCACCTTTTAACAACTCATACACCTTTTTCCAATGCATAAACATGCAGAAAACTGCCACAAACAAATCTTGTAATTTTCCTGGAAAAGGCTTGCAAGGTTGAGACATATTTCTCAACACTTCTCCTTTAA
>CM021101.1:782167347-782489687 GCA_007115665.2 Sequoiadendron giganteum | reverse complement strand
GACTTTTGGTAAAGTCCTATTTCTGTTCATGTTTCGTCCCTGACTCCGACTCTGATCTTTTGTGCTCCCATCTTGGTTTGACCCCGGGTTGACTTTACCCGATCATACCTGTTTCTGATGTGTTCCTTTATGCCGTGGGCGGACGCGGAACCAAATTGGTTCATGAACCTGTAATTTCGGTGGATTCATGTTTCGACTCCAGTTCTGTCTCCATCTCAACTCCAACTCCAACTCCATCAGTGTTAGGTTTGGCTTGAAGCCTTGGACGCGCCCGATGTCTGTTTGATCGTTTTGGTTGCTCTGTCAGCTGCGATTGCTAATGGGTCTTGGACGCGTGGCACCTGGTTGAATAGTGATTGGATGGTTACCTAACTTGTGCTGCATGTTTTGTCAACGAAGGTTGGCGGAGTTGAACCCATTTTTGGAATGGCATTGAATGCCTGGGCGGCTCATTGCAGGGAGATCTGTCAGATCCGACCAGATGCGTGATTTGTTGATGGTCTTCTTTGCTCTTGTTGAGTCAGTTGCATATTGGATGAGAGATGTATTTGTGATCCTAATAAAGTGCTACTTCCTAAAGTGTGAGATGTTAGATAAAACTAATAGTGCAATAAAGAGAAACAACAAGATAATAGGGCACCTCAATGATTAGCCTAAGAAGATGAACAATATGAAAGTAAGATAAACAAATAAATTGTTGTTATACCTTCATGTTGTTGCTTCCTTGGTTGGCCCTTGATGTTGAAGTCTTGTGTGCTCCTTGGATGGCAATGAAAATGAAGTGGATGCAAGATGAATTGATGCAATATGGATGCTAAAATATATGAGAGATTGAATGGCAATTTTGCAAGAGTTTGTTTGCAAAAGACTTGATCCCCCAAAATGAAGGAATTGAAGGGGTATTTATAGGCCAAATTGAATTCTCTAGAGAATTCAACGGTTGGGATTGATCCAACAAAGATCAAGATGAAGGGCTATGGTGAGGTGAGGACTCACAAGCCCTCACATCTTGACATGTGGAGGGTGAGATGTCCTAGGGTGGAGTGATGTGGAGATGAGGTGGATCTTGGGGGATGAGAAGATTCCTTGGAGGAATAAAAGTGAATTTAAAATTCACAATGATTGGAAGAATTTAGTGGATAAGAGAGTGTCTCCAAAAAGCTGGAGATTTGTCACATGTGGGTGATGTGACAAGTCCAAGGTTCTAGAAGCCCTTGGCAAATGTGAAGTGACAAGTCAAGGCTTCTAGAATCTTGCATGGGGGATGGGGAAGACCTTGGGAAGATAAAAGTGAATTAAAAATTCACATGGGGAAGAGGGGAACCTTGGTTGAATAAATGTGAATTAAAAATTCACATGGGGAAGGGATTCCATACCAAAAATGGTAAGTGGAAAGGTTGACCAGAAAAGGTAAGCCAAATGTGGCTAATGATTCTGATTAAGGTTGTGCAAACACATGATTAAGGTAATTAATGAGAGATTAGAGGCAAGTGGGAGATTATGGAGGATGTGACACTTAATCTTGATTAAGTGGTGCACATCCTAATCACAAATTAATTAATTTAATCCAGATTAGGAGAGGGTTATGGAGAATGTGACAAGGAGAGAGAAAAAGGGGAATTAAAAATTGGTTTTAATTCAAATGGGTTAAAAGACTAAATTAAATAATTTGTCATATTTATTTAATTTAGAGAAGAAAAGGGGTAAGGTAAAGTATTTAATTTATTTAATTAGATACTTTAAGAACCTTAGGCAGAAAATGAAATAATGATTAAATAAATTATTTAATCACTGTTAATGGAATAGATGAATAAAGTAGACAATTTTGATCATATGGAAGTGATCAAATTTGGATGTCTACAGTATTATTTCTCAAGCAAGCATGTAAGTTCGATGAGTCTGCAAGAGTCGTGGGTTGCAAAGCAAGTGCGAGATGTGCGAGCTGAATGCGCGACCATGAGACTGCGAGTAGGATGTGCGGGCATGTGAATGCGTGTGCATGGGGCTACAAGCATAATGCATGATGCATGATGCGAGATTGTAGATGTTGGACTTGCAGGTTGGAGAGTCGAAGGTGTGAAGAGATTTGTAGAGAGATGGAGAGGGTGTTCGAGCAGTTTGCTTAGGCAATGTAACTGTGAACACTCTATCTCTTAGATCTAGGCATGGGAATCATTGGAGGCCGAATGACTGGCCTGGCCATGAGGCTAGTTGTGACAGTCATCTGAGGAGCTAAGAGGAATCTTGCGAGTACCTGTTACTTCTCCAGTAGAACAAGATGTAACTCCTGTATTGGCTTTGAGCCTGATATTGTATTGTAACTGGTTTTGTTGTTGAATAATACAATGGCTCAAAATTTTGGAGTCTGGGGTTTTTACCTGAAAGGGTTTTCCCCATGTATATCTTTGTGTCTTCTTTTTGTCTTTCATGGTATCTGGTTATGTTGAATCTATTTCTTGTTGAATTCATTTCTCTCAGAGGATCAATGGGGGATCAACTATGCTTGTTTCCGCTTTATAGCATAGTTGGTTGTGTCTTTGTTGTGATTTTGAATTGAAATCACTAAGGCACTACTGTCTTAGATGCCTATCTTGATGACAGACCGAATCCGTGTCCCCAACAAATATACTCATCTTTAGCAAGATAGTAGAATAACACCTAAAGCATGTGGAGTTGGATCTTAGAAGATTGCAAGAAGAGAAGTTTGCCATCAACCTAGAGAAGTGTGAGTTCTTTAAACAAGAGCTTGTGTATTTGGGTTTTATAGTATCCCAAGGATCATTGAAGATGGATCCAAGCAAGGTGGAAGGTATCCTAAATTGGCCTACACCAACCACAGGGACAAAGGTAAGAAGTTTTCATGGATTGGCTCAATTTTATAAGAAATTCATAAAGAACTTTAGTGGCATATGTGCACCAGTCCTAGATACAATCAAATGTGGTTTGAAAACTAAGTTTAAGTGGACTCAAGAAGCTGAGAAAGGTTTTGAGAAACTGAAACAAGAAGTGGCAACTCAACCTATTCTCTTATTATCTAGCTTTGACAAGTTGTTTATTGTGGAATGTGATGCTAGTGGAATTGCAGTAGGAGGAGTGCTTAGTCGAGAAGGCAGGCCTATAGCTTTCTTCAGTGAAAATCTCAATGAAGCTAAGAAGAAGTATTCTACCTATGACCTAGAACTTTATGCTTTAGTTCGGTCACTTAGGAAGTGGAGGCATTACCTTCTACCCAAGGAGTTTGTGGTCTTTACTGACAATCAGGCACTTAGTTATATCAACACCCAAGAGAAGTTGAGTAATAGGCATTTGAAATGGATGGAGTACATCCAAGCCTTTACTTTCACCATCAAGCACAAGAAGGGACAATTGAACAAGGTAGCAAATGCACTAACTAGGAGATTGCTGACAGTGCAAGAGATACAGATCAAGCGCATTGGAATAGAGAGTTTCAAGGATCTCTATGGGGAAGATGAAGATTTCTCAGAGGCCTACAAGGTATGTTCTGACTTTGAGAATCATTTTCATAGCCAATACTCACAATATACATTGCAAAGTGGATTGTTGTTTAAAGGGAATCAATTATGTGTTCCAAAAGGGTCAATGAGAGAAAACCTCATCCAAGAAAAGCATAATGGTAGTCTTAGTGGACATTTTGGCATCAACAAGACATTAGAACTAGTGCAAAGGTTCTACTATTGGCCTAAGTTGTCAAGGGATGTTAGGAGGTATGTGGAGCAATGTGTAGTATGTATGAAAGCTAAGGGAGGAGCTAGTAATGTTGGTCTATATCAACCCCTACCCATTCCTAACAGACCATGGGAGTGTGTTAGCATGGAATTTGTGGTAGGACTCCCTAAGACCAAGAAAAGATTTGACAATGTTTATGTGGTGGTGGATAGATTCAGCAAGATGAGTCACTTTATACCTTGCAAAACCACTCATGATTCTAGCTATATAGCTCACCTTTTTTTCAAGGAAGTTGTAAGGATCCATGGATTGCCTTTAAGCATTCTCTCAGACATGGATGTGAAGTTCATGAGTCACTTTTGGAAGACTCTATGGAGCAGATTAGGTACCAACTTGTCTTTTGGATCAGCTTACCATCCTCAGACCGATGGTCAAACAGAGGTGGTTAACAGGGTGTTAGGTAACCTTCTAAGGTGCCTAACCAAAGAATATGGATAGACATGGGACATGGTTATCTCACAGGCTAAGTATGCTTATAATGACAGTGTGAACCGGACCACAGGGAAGAGTCCTTTTGAGATTGTGTATGGAATGCACCCAAGGGGTATATGTGAGCTCAGGGATCTAGGAGCTATGGAACATAGGAGTGGACATGCAGAGGACTTCACTCAGACCATGAAAGAGATTCAGGAGCAAGTAAAGAAGACAGTCATCGAGGCTACACAAAAGTTAAAGGATAAGGTGGATATGTCAAGAAAAGACTTACAATTTGCAGTAGGAGACTATGTCATGGTCCATCTCAACAAATCCAAGTTGTAGAAGGGTACATAAACCAAATTGTAGATGAAAAGAGTAGGACCATGCAAGGTGTTAGCCAAGTATGGGAAAAATGCATACAAGGTGGAGTTACCTGCAAATTTAGGGATTTCACCAGTGTTCAATGTAGCAGATTTGATTAGGTATAAGGGATCAGTCAATGACATGGATCAGAATAGTAGGGAGATCTTCAAGGATGTAAGTAACATAACTTTACCTCCTAAAGACAAGCTACAAGAAGAGAGGGTCTTGGAGTCAAGAGTAAAGAAGTCTACAAGGCATAGAGTGTATATGGAGCACCTCATCAAGTGGAAGAACAAACATGAATCTGAGGCTACATGGGTGGATGAAGGTCAGTTCAAGAAGTAGGGAATTGACCCATCTCTAATCTCTCCCCACATTCCTTAATGTTTGTGCAGAGGGGGAGAATGGTGCAGGAGCACCCCATAGTTCATCTAGGAAGGTTATCTAGAAGGTTGTTAATTGGCAATTTGTTTTAGATCAAAGGTAGCATTCTCTTTCTAATTCTTGAGTTTATGACTTAGAGGCATTTGAGAACATGTAATGTGTTAGTGAAGGTCATGTTGACCCTTTGTTAGATTGATTTTTGCCTACAAGGATGGTCTAATACCTTTGTAGTCCTTCCTAGGTGTTAGTTTGTGTTAGTTTCTTTAAAATTTGTCAAATAAGGCCTATTGGGAAAGCCGCAAGCGGCCATGGAGCAGTTAGGGTCGAGCTTAACTGAATTGGAGAGACTTTATATGGTGTGTCTTGACCTGAAAGGAAGGTTGGAAGCTTTTGTAATGTTAAAACATTCATGAATACTAGTGAGGACAGTGATAAGATTATATGAAATTTTGTGTTTTGTTTTGAATTTGTGTGATCAGGAGCGATCATGGCACTATGAGATTGTTATAGCATGTAGTGTAGTGACATTTGAAGCTTTTTGTGGTAGTATTTAGTTTGTGTGTTCAAATGTGCAGGCGTTGCTTTGTATTTAGTTTGGTTTCTTTAAGTTGTTGACCTGACAGTCAGTCCTTAAAGAATGGAGGTTTAGTTACATTCCCACTGTACTTTGTGTATGGGCCCTTGGGAACTATGACTAGGCTCCATGTCTATAAATAGGTTAGAGTTAGGAGTGGTTAGGAGTTAGGGTATCATGGAGAAAGTCTTCTCCTAGGCGAGCTTGACAGTGCCCGGCTAAGAAAGACAGGAAGTGTAAAGCACTTGGTTTGCAGGGGTGACCTTTCCCTATCAAATATTGGTGTGGAGAGGGTAGGAATGAGCCTTGCCAAGGCATAATATGGAGGAGGAAGCTCCACCAATCCGTATGATGCTAGAAAACTTGAAACAGTTGCAGGAGGGTCAGGAAATGGCTTAAAAGAGGCCTAAATTGCTAAATGGAGGGTTATGGCTGTGTACGGTCAGGTGAGGATGAAGACCTCTAGAATATTTGAGGAATGGGCATAAGGATCAAGAAGCCAAAGGAAAATTTTTGTGTTCTTTGGAGAATTTAGGAGAGCTAACCTATTTCCCTGGAGAAGAAGACCTAATTGGAAAGCCTAGAACTAGTGGACTAAAACCCTAGATGAGGGTTTGGTGAAAGCGATGGAAAGATGGAGTTTGGTGAACTTTCAAGAACCCTAGAAGGATGGTTTGAAGCTATTGGAAACATCTCTACACCCCTGCAAAGTTCAAATTGAGTGTTGAGGTTAGGTTAGCCTTTAGGGAAGATTAAGGGCTAAGGAAGAATTGGAGGCATTGCACCAAGATTGACTTGGTAGATTGAAGTGAGATAGTAGTGGGGTTGGAAAGGTGAACCAGGGGAACCTAAGCAAGCATTAGGTCCTATAGGTTAAGGTGGTGGAGTGTGACACCATAAGGATCTTCCTAGGGAGACTTAGAGCATGGAGCAGTGATTGTTCCATCCAACCCTACCCCATCATATACTAGACCCAAAACAAACCAGAACTAGGGGGAATTCTGCATGAAGATCCTAAACTCTTGCTTCCATGTAGCACCTTACACAAGAGTGAGATGAAACTTCTTGAGAAAATTCACCCCCATAGAAATCAACCTATGTTACTCGAGTAAGTCCAAACCATGCAAGTCTAGAAGGAAAGGATAATATTTGACTATTTCCCTTAGGACCTTGAGAAGACCTAGATCGCAAGGATGAGGGATTCCAACCTTGAGAGTAGCCATTGCCAATGTTTCCCCCAACCCAACCAAAACGCCCTTGAATAAATTCTGCATCAAAACCTTTGCTTCCTACTTGGGCACATTTACATCCAAAAGACTAGCCAACACTCTGGAGGTGATATTACTGTTGAACTGATACCCTTTGCAACCATCCATGAAACCTTTACCTATAATGAATTTCATAGTCGCGATGGTTAGATAGTTTGGTTTGTGAAGAATGTGCTTCAGCCTTAATATAGTTATTGGACCCAGAAAGGCCATCTGATGCTTACTATGCAACAGTTGCATGGGTATGTCCATGCCTCCACAAACTAATCCACTCGTAGAGACTCTAATAATGAACATGCCATAAGAAACAAATGAGAAACTGCTAGATTTAACCCTTCAAATGACATGTGAGAGTTCCAAAGTGCTATAGAAAAATATAACTCACGATACACACCGAGCATAGGAAGTGTTTAAGCATCATCATAAATAAAGCCTCAACAATCGTGAATGAAGCCTTAACAAGAAACTATCCCTCGAGCATGTGAAACGTCCTCATGAAAAGGTTACTTCTTTATTTCACTTAAAACCATGATTATTGTACATTTCATCAAGGCAAGCCTCGTGAAGTTGAGGTTGTCAAACCACAAAGTCCAACTCATGAAACCACTAGCAAGAGATTTTCCAACATGGAATGGTTTAACCCTTATGTCAGTTAATCATCCTTTACCATTCAAAAATTGTAGATAAATAACCAACAACCTATTCAAGCATAGAGGAGTTGATACACCATCACCATCATCGTGATATCTGGCTCTCCATAATTGCATTTGTGGAGATCCACTCAACCAACCATCCACAGTTTAAATTTATCACTCCGTGTCAGTTATGTCGATGAGTTCATTAACCAGAATCCCATTAGCTCCCATATTTGAAAGTTTTTCCACCTCTCGATTGCCTTCTCTTAATGTATGATTTAAGGTGTAATTCTTGAAACTTTTAAGTAACCTCAAAGAATTTTCTAACAACACTTTGAGTTTCCAATTTATCATTTTCCCAAAACAAAGGGCATTGATGATCACAACCAAGTCCCCTTCAACCACAATATTAGATAATTTCAGTTCTACACAAAGTTTGATTCCAAGAAAAAAGGCTTGCATTGTAGCCACATTGTTGGAGCCCATGGGAAGTGGTTTTGCTAACTTTCCTAAAACTTTACCACACTAGTTTCTAATGATGCACCCAACTCTAGAGCATCTGGGGTTACCTCTAGATGCCTCGTTGAATTTGACCTTATACCATCCTCTATCAGGATGATGTCATTTCATGTTTTACCTATCCTCTTATGTTTTTTCTCAACCTCTACCCACAAAAGTTGGCACCTTAAGTCCATTCCAATTTTGCCTCATGACTGCATCCCACCTTGAGAAATTGACCTTTTTCCTACCAGAAACCTTGGATCTCAAATTAATCACTTCCACTATACTTGCTTCCACCTTATTAAGAGAGGAAAGAATGGGCATCTCTGTGTTTAAAAAATGCATCGATTATTTTCCTTCTAGACTTCCTAGAGAAGTAGCGAAGGGATCATCCACCAGAGGCCAACATACATAGAATTTTTGTTGAGGATGAGGCCACCCTTTGAACATGCTCAATATATCTCTAGGTAAAGTAGTAGACCAATGCAACTTGGCTCATAACCATCACTAGAAACTTGAGGTGAAAGGGAAATTTAGGAAAATATGATCACCAAATTCTTCCTCTTGTTTGCATAATATGCATATGGATGGACCACTATATCCCATTTTCTAGAATCTGTTAACGTGGTTAAAAATCTACCTTGTATTGCAGCCCATGTAAAAATTCCCAACTTAGGAAGGCAATTTTTATTCCAACACAGCTCACTAGGTAGACCTAGCTTTGTTTCTTGTTGTTTTATTAGCAGTTTATAGCCATCTTGAGCATTATAATCTCCTGAAGAGGAGCCATGCCATATCAACATGTCTTTGCCTTCCCTTATGCATATTATCTAGATGCTTAGTACTTATTCAAAAGAAAAGGCCACCTCGTTACTTAAGCCTAATGACCTTACATTTTTCTACTAAAACTCATGACAACCATTTATAAATAGACTGCACATATAGTCCCTTACATGTTCGCCCCATGATTATTTTGTTATTGCCATTGCTTGCTTAAGATCACCCTTGTTTATCAGTTTTTGGTACCGCCCCGTGAATCTTCCCAGAAGAGTGTTAATCTCCCATCTCTTATATCCTAGGTGAGGTAATCTAAAATTAAATATTTGCTACTGTATAATAAATTCCATATTCTTGAACCATTAGGGAGTGATCTTGAGGTAAATATACTTGTTTCTCCTTCCTCCATATACTTAGCTTTCATAATTTTTACCCACTTAAGGTCTTGTCTCGCATACAACCCCCAAACCATCTTTGCCCCCAGAGCCTTGTTCTTTAAAGATAATATTTTTAAACCTACCCATCCTCCTCCTTTGATTTACATATCTTATCCCATCTTATTAGAGGAAACTTTATTTGATCTGAGTTGCCTTGTCGTAAGAAGTTTTTCATCCATTGATTGATTCTACTGCTTACACCATTAGATAGAGGTAAACATGAAATCATGTAAATTAGGAGGGGTGCAATTACTACCTTGATCATTGTGAGTCTCCCAACCCAAGAGAGCCATTTACCTTTCCAAGAGGACAATCTTTGCTCTATTTTTGTCACTAATGGGTCCCAAAGTTTCCCAAGTTGTACCCTATAAGCTAAAGGCAACCCTAAATATTTGCATGGGAGTTTACCCTTTCTAAATCTTAGTATTCTCATGATCTAATTTTCTCTCGTTGGATTTGTGAAGAAAAATAAAATTTTAGATTTTTCGATACTTACCTATTGCCTTGAAGCTGTAGTATATTAGGCAAAGACATCTTTGAAGTGCCTTACTTCTCTATCCCTCGTAGATCCAAATAACATGGTGTCATCAAAAAATTGTTGGTGAGTAATTGCAGGCATGCTCCTCGTGATTTGAAACCTATTTACCTTGCCTTCCTCTATTACTTTGGAAATCAACCTACCAAAAGCTTCTACCATGATGATAAATAGAAAGGGAGACAAAGGGTCCCCTTATTTGAGTCCCCTTGAAGTGCCAAAAAACCCCTCTAGTGTGTTGTTTATCAGTACTGAGTATCTAGGACAAGCGATCCAATTGAATATCCAATATATCCATCCAGTATGAAAGCCAAATGCCTCTAATACTTTGAATGAAAACCTCTAATTTTCTTTGTCGTAAGCTTTCTTGATGTCAAGTTTTATCAACATTGATTGCTTCCTTGTTTTTGAAATTGAGTACAGTGCTTCTTGGCCAATGGTCACCCCATCTAAAATTGATTTGCCAGAGATGAAACATATTTGTTTGTTAGAGATTATGTCAGGGATGATATTCTTAACATGATTTTCCGTGCTACTTTTACCAAGATCTTGTATATGGTATTGCAAAGAGCAATAGAACAAAATTCCTCTAATTTTGTAGATTCTCTTTTTTTGGAATTAAGGCAATGAAGGTATTGTTCACTCAGCATCTTACTAGTAAACCTTGAATCTTCGATTGCCTCCACCACATCACTCTAAACTATCTCCCAAAAATGTTGAAAGAAAGTCATCGAAAACCCATCGGGCTTGGGGCCTTATTCAGATGCAATGAGAAAAGCAACTCTTTGATCTTCAATTCTAAAAATTTGCTTCTCAACATATTGCTTTGGTCCTTAGTGACTAGTTTTGTGATGCACCCAAGAATTTGTTGTCGATACTATAGACTGGAACAGTTCCAATCATTTTGTAGATTTTTAAAGAATTATACGAAAACTAATGAGATGCCTTCTATTTTTTCCAGGGTTCTTCCATCCATTGTCTCGATACTAGTTATCCTATTCATTTCTCTTCTTGTTTTGGTGGAGTTATGGACAAATTTAGTGTTTCTGTCATAAACGCTTAGCCATAGCTCCCACAATATTTGTCTCTAGAAAGTTTCTTCTTTTGCTAGATTTTATCCCATGTATTTTAGAAGTTCCTTCTTGTAAGGAAGCAAAGGTGTGCGGAATCGCTTCCTACGCTAATCTTGAGAGAACGAATATGCAAATTTCAATATAAAGTATTGCAACGATTCAAAGAAACACATGCAAGAGTATAAATGAAATAACCATAAACACATAACACTGTGATTATCGTGGGGAAAACCCTTACGGGAGAAAAACCCCACCCTCTAAAACCTGCATAATGTATTATCAAATCAAAGAAGATTACAATACACTTGCAATGCAAGTTCTTACAAGAGCATCACCTCAACTCAAGCTTGGAGAGACACCACTAGCATCCTTCTAGCACCCAGCCTTGCAAACAAAACTCCATTATGTAAACTCATCCCCAAGCCCTTCTTATATAGTGATTTACAACCTGGAAACCATTTGTGGTTTTACAAAACCATGGGCTTAACCACCATGCCACATGTTGCCCATTTTTGACATTTACATTTCCAAGATGGAAAAACAACCAGGTTAAAATAGTAATCCCGTCCATAATTTTGTCCTCTAGTTTAGACCCCCATAAAAGACATAAAACAAACTAACTATGCTCTAAAAATGGCCCTCCTATATTCTACTAAGGACAAGGCACCTTTTAACAACTCATACACCTTTTTCCAATGCATAAACATGCAGAAAACTGCCACAAACAAATCTTGTAATTTTCCTGGAAAAGGCTTGCAAGGTTGAGACATATTTCTCAACACTTCTCCTTTAAATACTTACTATTATCCATACCCAAGCCACATACTTCTTTGTTCAAGATCCTCAGTTCCTCCTCAATTTTCCTTTTTTCTTTGAAATATTTTTGAAACAATCTTTATTCCAAGATTTCAAGTGCCGCTTGATCAATTTTAGCTTGGTTACAAGATTAAACATTTTTGAACCATCCAACATCGTTTCATTCCACCATTTCCTTATAAGATCATTGAAGTTAGGATCTTTAAACCACATACATTCAAATTTAAACGGGCATCTAAATGGCTTTTTTCACCAAGGATTTCAAGAAAAATAGAAAAATGATTCGAACTTGAAGGGTAAAATCTTACTTTCCAAGGTGAAGGGGAAAGCACTTAAATCCCCTTTGAATAAAAACTTGTCTATCTTTTTAGCTATACATAAAAAACCTTTACGCCTATTTGTCCAAGTAAATTGCCCATTTCCCATAGGAATATCTATCAACGTATTTATCTCTACAAAAATTTTAAAATCAATTTGTGATTATAATTTACTCCCCACTCCACCATGCATATCCTCTGAGTGCAATATTGCATTAAAATCTCCCCCAATTAGGTTGAATTCAAAAGCAAAATTGTAGCATATTGGATCTAATTCTTTCTATACCTTCTTCTGAATATAGGTATCTAGACCATAGATATCAACTAAAAGAAAGCTCAAATCCAAAGTAAGAATTCTTACCTTGCATGCTACCATCTTTTATTTGCAACAAATTTTTCTATTAGCACTCTTTGAGGTCTTCAAAGTGTAATGAGTCCACCTGACTGTCCTTCAGAATTCACTGCTAGCAGCTTCAAAGGTCTCGTTCTTTTGTCAAAGCAATCCACCTCTTATTGGAAAATTTTAGTTTCCTAAATAAGACAAATGTAAGCTCGAGACATCTCTAGATGATGCTTACTTAGGTGTTTTTTGTTAGGGGCATTTAAGCCCCTAACATTCCATGTCAAGATTTTCATCTTTCTTCAGGAAGGGCCTCACCCTTCCTTACTTTCAATATTTCACTGATATTTTTTTCCTGCTAGATTCTCCATCTAGTTTGAGTTTTTCTAAATTAGGAATTCTACCATGTATTTTACTTTCACCACAATCTTGTGAGGTCTTTGTTGTTTATTTCTGGTGTATCCCTAGTTTTTCCTACTCATGCTATCGATCGAATAGTGCAGATCCTTTTTTGTTTGCTCTAGGGGTAAACTCCCCAACTTCTGCCTCCAGACTTTCCTGCTCCAGATTAGGAATTACTTCCTAGTCCTCTTCTAAATTTGGAACCTTCCCATGCTCTCCCAATGACATTTCTTTGGCTTCATGTGCCAGCTCCACCAATTCTTTGCCTACCTCAATTAGGGAGTTGAGATCGTCCATCCTCATGTTATTACCAATCAAATCAATAAAACTTGTTAACTTGGCATCCAAAGCATTACTTTTTCTAATGGTTCCTTCACTTGTTCTTTAGAGGTCAAATTTTCCATTATATTTTGGGGTTTGATGTTGTGAGCCTGGATTTGAATGCAAATCCATATTTTCCCCCCGAACTAGAGTCCCCAACCAATTTAGAGTTTGGAATCAGATCAACCTTGGCTTTCAAAATTGTAATTGGCTCCATGGATCACCATCCCAACATATCAATTAGGATGTTCCCTGGGTGTGGATCTGAAACTAGGGGTTGTCGAAGATTTCCCCAATTTGTTATAATCTCTAATTATTTCCAATGTAGGCAATAGGGTTTGTTTTCCACACATATTCTTACATAAGTGCTGATACCATCTTGATCCATTCTTTCTTTTGTGCACAAGTATTTACCCAAATGATTTTCGATTACCTCCAAGATATCTAGCTGCCAAAACTCTAGAGGAAGATTAGGGAGCTTGGACCAATCTTGAATCCTTTCCATTTGATATCGGTAGGGGTCAAAACCTACTTCCCATTTGTAGATGTAGAATCCATTTTCGTTCATCAACCAAATCCATTTTAAATTTCTTCTCTTATTTTTTGAGATGGGCAAATAACCACAAAATAACCATTCACTAGCACCCTAAATCTCATGTTTTTTCCCCAACAATCTTGCCACCAACGAATCAAACTATCCTAGTTTAGGTCTTTCCCATACCATCTAACCAATAAGCTCCACTATTCCATCAAAGTGATCGAAGGCCTCAACAAGTTTTCTCCCAACATCATTATTTTCTTGTTTCCCCACCTTGATCAATTGCAGAAAAAACCAAGAAGGTTGTTCTACATATGGTGACCATCAAAACTTCCCTTTGGTTGTAATAAAGCATCCAACATTGTATCAATATGTGCATTGCTAGGGTTCTCCCCACCTTGATCATTGATGAATCTTCCATCCAAAAATCACTCTCCTTGTTGGCTATTTCTATGATTATTTCACTAGGATGAATTGTGCCTAAAGGTTCCATACCAATGTCACCCATTCCAACCTTTGTTACCACAATTATTGGTTCTTCTTGATTTGCGATGATTTAAATGATGTTGCCATTCTTCATTTGCTTCCCGTGTCTGTATGTGCTCCAAAGGTACTTCACGCTTTGCCACTTCTACCCAGTTTAGGAGTCCTTCTACCTTTTCGTGCCCTTCTTCCATTTTCGCCCATTTGATAACAAATTTGAATGAGATGGCCTTCTTGATGATAATAAAAACAAGCAATGGTTTATCGAGGTAATTAATTTTCTTGTCAACTTCAAAACCTGGGCTAGTCAATTTAATGGTGCTTAGTAGACCTTGGGTAAGATCCATCTTAATACAAGCCCTAGGTTGAACCAAAAGGCTAGCCCATTTATCTCTTTATATAAGTCATAGGACTCTACCCACTTGGGAAGCTATCTTGTAGAGATAGGCAAAATGCTAGATTGAGGAATGGGAATTTAACCCATATTAGGTATCTAGACTTGGAGATTCTTTCATGGTTAAAATCTAGGTCCCAAGCTTGGACATAGTATATTTGATTGCCTATTATCCATGATTCCTAGTAGATATATAGTTTGGGCATGATCTAGGTCAACAAAGGTGTAGGACACATATCCTCTATCCACCCCCTAAATGCCTTAATACTCCAACCTTTTTTCCTAGTTATTTTAGGTCCATTTAAATAAATATTATTTAAAAGGGACTCCTTTTAGCAAAAATAGTATGGTTATTTTTGTTTTGCAATCTTAGATAATATCTATAATTTCTTTTGGGAGTTCAAAGGAGATTGCATTATTTTTATTGCAATTATTTGTCTTGACTACAAAACTAGGAAATGATGACAGTTGCGCTGTTACGTTGGGTTGCCAAATTGTTTATGGTGGTAGATACAACACTAGGTTGATCTTGATAGTCCACATTGACAAGGGAAAATCCTTATGTATGCTTTTTCATTATATTAGCATCAACCATATAAGCTAGCAATGTAGAGTTATGGGTTTCAATCTGATTTTGATTCTTTGTTTTATTGTATGGTTTTTGCACTCTCTTGCCTTTTTTTTCATCCCGATTACTTTGGGTTTCAAGCAATAGTTACTTCTAAAATCCTTTTGATTTGAAACTTGGAATTTTTTTGTTGCAACAAGTCTATTAGGGTTGGAAGACAAATATCTAACAAGTTAAATGCAGATTTGAACAATAAAACAAAGAAATAAAACACACAGAAGTTATAGTAGAAACAAGACAACACAGAGAATTTAAAGTGGTTCACCTAATCCGGGCTACATCCACCAAACCGTAGCCATCCAATGATTTTATTTTCCAGTGCAAAAAAACCCTATTACAATCCCGTGAATAATCGCTACATTGCAACTCCCATACAACCGCTTATTTCAAGCTTTTTAGAAACTTCTAGAATTAGGGTTCTACAAAATCGATTTTTTTCTTTTTCGATGACGAAGCAAAAAAGTAGGGGAAATATTTTTCTCGGGAGCTACTGCCCTCGAACCCCCACTTTTCAGGTGCTGCCGCCCCTGAACCCTCGTCCGACACTCGACTTGACCCCCAACCCCGACGAGGATACATAGAGTGTATAGTATAACATGATCAGTCGCCACATACCAACAATCTCCCACTTAGAGACTGATCAACATACCAAACAAAATCATGGGAGAGAGTGATTAGGATTTTCAGTAGAGCACCTTATCATTTTCCTTCATATTGAACTTTTTCAATACATCCATATAATTTAGTAATTTTAATATGAAACTTCACACCTTATATTAGTGATTTTGAAATCCTAAATTTTTTTATAAGAATAAATCTTTATCTACTATCAAAAATTCAATTCTAAAAAACTATTTCTCTAACCCTTATCATTTAAACCCTGCCCACCTCAATAAACTCGAAAATACTCTAATACCTAATATGAATAGTCTATTGAAAAAAATAAATCCAAAAAAACCTTCCTATAAAAGAAAAGAAAAAATAAACCGCCTTGGTACCTCCCAAAAATAAAACCTTCGCAATATAGAAAACCCCGAAACACGAAACAGGAAATAACTTCACGGCTGCTGCAACATAAATCCCACGCATTCGCAACCCAAAGAAAAATTAAAACAAGTCGTGGATCGTCCTAGGCTCAGCGGATCCACGACAAAAAACGTCTACACGATTTTCAAGCAAACTTGATCCTCGAACCTCCAAGATCGAAATTCAACAATTCTGTACTAAAAATCAAGCTCAACGATGGCGGAATTCGCAGAAATGGAGGGCGCGGACGGGGTGCGTATGACGTGGAACGTGTGGCCGAGCTCGAAGGTGGAGGCGAGCAAGTGTGTGGTGCCGCTGGCCACAGTCTACACCCCGATTCGCCCTGCGCCTGAATTGCCCGTGTTGCCCTACTCTCCTCTGCGATGCAAATCCTGCTTCTGCATTTTAAACCCTTACAGCCGCGTCGACTACACCGCCAAGATCTGGATTTGCCCCTTCTGCTTCCAGCGCAATCATTTCCCACAACACTATTCCATGATCAACGAGAGCAACGTGCCGGCTGAATTGTTTCCTCAATACACCACGATCGAGTATGCGGTTTCTGGCGAGAAGAGCCTGCCCCCTGTGTTCCTCTTCGTTCTGGATACATGCGTTATTGAAGAGGAATTAGGGTATGTGAAGTCGACGCTCACTCAGGCGATCAGCTTGCTGCCGGAGCGTGCGCTTGTAGGTCTTGTAACATTTGGAACGCAGGTGCATGTTCACGAGCTCGGATTTTCCGATCTGTTTAAGACGTATGTTTTTAGAGGATCGAAGGAGGTTTCCAAGGAACAGATATTGGACCAGCTTGGCCTCGGCGGGGCCCGTCCTGGATTTCCTAAGGGAGCTCCGATCGGGATAATGCAGGGAGGGGTTGCGAATGGTACGACCTCTGCTGGAATTAATCGGTTTTTGCTTGCTGCATCTGACTGCGAATACACGCTCAATTCTGTAAGTATTCCCGGCATTTGGTGCTTTTTTTTGCTTTTCTGTCGGACAAGATTGTCCAGGGGTTGTAGATGGTAGAAAAAAAAGAAAATTCTCTAATCAGACACCACAGATCTATTTGCAACGAATTTTTTTTGTGCGGCTACACTGTTTTTTGGCATAATTTTTAGCCCAGCTAGTCAATTTGTTCGACTGTTCACCGAGCTTCACGGTAATTATGAAATTGACATCAAAACGAAATATAGAATCTATAGCCAAACTTATTATGAAATTATGTCATTTGGGGTACGGAATTTAGTGTAGATTTATTCTAAACATATAGGAACAAAGCTGCACTCTTATGTCTGGTGTAATTTTGAGTCCAGCCGGTCAACTTCTTCTTTCGTTTTTGCATTTGTTATGAAAACACACAATTCGTACACTCTTCCTCAGTACTCCTGACTATGAACTGGCTGGTTTCACTTTTTCACAACATTGCGACTAATTGTGAAGTTGACATTAAAACAAATGTGAAATTCTCGCAATTGTGGTGCAGATATACTCAAAACATATAGGAATCAAGTTATACAATCTCATGAATTGTGCATTTTTCAGTTAGTTTGGATAATTTGCTGTTAAAGTTGCTTTTGTAATGGAGTCCTCGACGAGACTAGTATTACTGACTTGCCAAGTTTTTTGAATTGGGTTCTACAGAGGCCGATTCAACTTAGACTGATTATAAGATTGACTGTTGAGTAATAATGAAATTCTCTTAATTTCAGCCCTAAATTGGTGGATGCTTTATGCAAGTATGACTTTGTAAAGTTAGACTTTCCTTTATGGTGTATTTTTAGCCTAGCTCTTATTCGTTCTTAATCTGTTTTTCAAATGGCGTCTTCAGCCTCACTACTCTAATTGATGAGAGGAGTAATCCTGAATTTTACTCTGGTCGGTTGAACTCTTTCTCAAATCTAAACATGAAACCAGCCTTAAATCTAAACATGAAATTTTGTTAAATGTTGCCGGTACCCAATTGGTGCAGATTTACTCTAAATATTGTTACCAGACTCGGACTCAGCACAGATTCAGCAGGCTGATTTTGGCTTGGACTTGCATTTGGCAAAAACTCATCATAGATGGCAATTTTTGAAAAACACAATATATTAATATTTTAGAATATCATAATATATAGAAAAACTTTGCCCAGGCTTGAAGAGTTGGGTGAAACAAGTTTACAGGCCTTGTTTGGCGTGCTTGGACTTGGGCAAAGAGAAATCAGGGTACTTACTGAGTCTTGCGGCTATTATCTAAACACATAGGAAAAATGTTATATTGTTTTGTATTTTTAATTCGTTCTTAATTAACTTTAGCAATGTAGTCCTCAATGACACTACTGATACTGACTGGGCAAGCACTTCCAACTTTGAACGGGTGCATTCAACTCTTTGCCAAATTTAAAAGAATTATGAAATTTACATAAATCTAATTAATAAATTATAAAATTCTTTTATTTCGGGCACAAATTTGTTCCAGATTTACTCCAAATATATATGAGTCCACTTGGTCAATTTGTTCTGAGTTTGCTTTCACAATGGGGTCAGCAAGGTCTCTACTCTTACTGGCAGGCTAAGCACTTGTAACTCTGAATTGGTGTGCTCAATTCTTTACCAAGTTTCAGACTAGTTATGCAATTGACATCAAAAGTAATTATGCAGTTTGCTTTTAGATGGGGCGCAAAATTTGTGCAGATTTACTCAAAAATTATATGAATGAATTTACACTATCACTTATGGTGTATTTTTGAGCCCAGCTTGGCGATTGATCCTTTCTGATTGGTATGGTGTATTTTGTAGCCCAGCTCGAGGATTCATTCTTTATGGCCTGTTTTTGCATCCAACTTGGCAAGTCATTTTTTAAGTTTGTTATTGCAAAAGAGTTCTCAATTATTCTTCTGAGTTGGATTCTGTACTGGTGGGTCAACTTTTTGCGAAGTTTTAGACTAATTATGAAATTGACATAAAAAAACAAACATTGGAAGTTCATATTGGGTAAAGGTCTTGTGGATGGTTGGAGATCAAGAATAGAATTTTCTGGGGAAGAGCAGGGTGATGCTAAAATATTTTAAGAGTGTATTTCGACAAAAATGGTTCCATCACCATGCTTTTCTTCATTTTTCTGTGGTGCTTGTCACCAAGAAAAAAGAGAAGTTTTCTCTCAAAGTTAATGTGAAAAAATAACTAAAAATAACACTGAAACTAATTTTAATGCTTAATGACATGGCTTTTTGTGAAAACTGAAAACAATGACTGTGATGTGGATGTTGGGTGTTAATTTTAAACCTTTTGTTTTATCTTGGAGATGCAATGGATCAGATTGTGCAGGATTTCAATGTCGTAGGATGATTATCTTAATTTTCTTTTGTTACAGTGATCTCAGTCACAATAACTCTTAACTGGTTTCAAATCACCCATTAAGCTATTGACCTTGTTCCATACCGCTTATGAAATTGTAACCAAAATTAATTATGAAATTTTACAATTTCATTAACCTGAGTTTGGTAGTTTGATTCTCTAATTTAGTGGTCATTATCAAGTTTTTGCCACTTCAAGTCCAATCTTTTTCTTTTTCTTGGCAAATCCTTCTTGAGTCTGAGTAGTGTGAGCATGGCCCAGAGAGTTAATACAGTAATTTCTCTTATAGATCTGCTTATTTATTACCTTCTTAGACCAGTCATAGTATGTGCACAAATGTTGCTGTTAAATTTGATTCAGGGCAGATATCTATAAATGGAAGACTTTACAATCTTAATTAATTTGGATGTTTTTGGGACTATATGGATCTTTTGGAAAATCCGGTTTTTATTGAATTCAGAAAGAAGGCAGCTGGCCTTCTTGCATGAAAGAACAAGAAATTAGAATGGAATTTGATTTTTGTCTATAAAGGGCTCATTTTTTTTTAACCGCGCACAGTTCTCGCTATGCTTGAAACAAATTGATGCAAGAGTTGTTGTCAAATGATCAGTGAGTTTGAGTTCTACTTTCTATATTTATTTAAGGAATATGCTTTTCCCAGCTGTTTTCTGAAAGAATAAGATGTAAGTGGAAAATGGAGATTATATGCTACATTAAGGCTTATTTAGTCCAAATAAAATGAAGGCTTTATTTGATTAGATGCTTTTCACTGTTGCAGCTTCTTGATGAATTACAAAGAGATCAATGGCCAGTAGAAGCAAATAATAGGGCAATGCGCTGCACTGGTATGGCACTCAGTGTTGCAGCAGGGTTACTAGGTGCATGTGTGCCAGGAACTGGAGCTCGAATTATAGCTCTTGTTGGTGGTCCATGCACAGAAGGGCCAGGCACGGTAAGATAATTATGCTATCTTTTAAAAATCTTTCCTCAATTATTTTTTCTAGTTTGGTGCCATACTAAGCTCTCTTTTATATTATTTAGCCAAATAAGTGACCAGAAATTTCCTTTTTTGCTGGCTTGGGTTTGGGATCAGTGGTTCACCAGACTTTTTCCCTCTGGTTTGGTACATCCGGGTTCTGCCATACAATCTATACACACACATACATACGTATATACATACATATACATGTACATATAGACACACACACACACACACATACACACCCATATGCACATGTACATATACCTATATACACCATAGTTGAAAAACTCAGACTCAGCAAAAACTCATGGAAAAACTCAGCAATTACTTGGCAAATCTATCAAACATTTGAAAATGCATAAATTTATAAAAATATTCTTCAAAAACACACATATTATTGAATTTGTAGAACATATTATGGATTTCCATCATATATATAACCAAAATTAGAGTTTAATACATATCATAGACCAAAAACAAGTTCAAACTCTAAATGACTTACAATGCCACTTCCATTAGACATGTCATATGTAGAGGTTGCCTCATCTAAAAAGATTTTTGACAAGTTTGGCGATGATAACATATCAGTCAGCATACTCAAGAGTTACATCCCAATTCTTCCTCATCCTTTCATGTAATCAAGTTTCTTATGTGACAAGAGATCTCAATAACTAGTAGGGGTTTGGGAGTGTAGATCCCAATGGGGTTGAGGGGTAGCGCCCCTCATGGGGGTCTGGGGGCAATGCCCTGCCTCTCGTGGGGGTTTGTGGGCAACACCTCCAATGGGGTCGAGGGGCAATGCCCCTCACGGGGTCTAGGGGCAACCCTCATCACCAAGCCCAAATTAAGGCCTTTGAAACCACACAAACCTTCATGGTGCGTGTCTTTTTCCCAAATTTATCACTTAAGGGCAAAATTAAATATTTGACACTTTTTTATTTATAAAGATGTTTAAAAAAAATGATTTTTATTTGTTTTTTCTGGGTAGAGTCCTTCAGTCCACCTAGGTTTGCATGCCTTAAATTATTGCCAATTGCTGCCAATTGCATGCCCAAAATGCAAAAACCATAAAAATATTAGGTGAAAAAACAAATTTAGACCCTCATTTAGGATAGTTTTTCATAAAAAATCGTGACTTTTCAGTGGGTTTTTGACAAGTTTTAATCAAAAACCAAAAAGTCATCAGTGAGTAACTCACCAAGGATTTTGACTCGTGAGCACTTGTGAGTTTTGTGAGTACTTTGTGATTTTTTCAACTATGATAAATATACACACATATACATACACACACAGACATAGACACAGACACAAACACACATATACATATTTCTATATGATTTGTTTTTCTTAATGTAATATATTTATTACATATTTAATATCAACTAATTTAATAAATAAATATATTTCTCAAATTATATATATTAATCAAGTTATTATCTATTTATTATTTATAAAATTGTAATTTTTTTTTATTCAAGGGGTAAACGCTTTTGAACTGGAGCTATGAACCGGTGAGGTCACAAATGAGGGACCTCATCCCCAATACAAAGAAATAATGGCGGTTGAGCAGATCTTGCGACGCCACTTTTGCAAATCAGCAAAATTAAACTTGTGGATCCAAAACAATCTAAAACCTTCAACTATGATCTTGCATGAGGAACACAATGGATGAAGACCTTTGCTCAACAACACACCAAATTGCATCTCACATGTAAATGGACAAAAAATTGCATCTCTGGAGCATTACCGCACCAATGTCAAAACCAATACAAAACACCAAACTTTTGCCTTCACACTTGTGCTTGCATGTCTGATATCATGTTAGAAAAAACACTCTAGCCACATGCTTAGGACCTGTGTTGTCAAAGGATAGGATGCATGATATATACACAACTTCAAAATAAGTAAATTAGGTACCTTTACTTCATTGCTCACTTGAGAACTTCATGATAACAACTTGTACAACCTCCAATGTACATCCAATGTGGGATAAATGCTCATAGTGCAACATGTCCGACACTTCCCACTAATGCTTCCTTTACAATTCTTGCCACCCCAACTCCTCAAACATTCCCCTTGTAAAGATTCCTCTCTATATGCTACCAATGTGAATTATATTTCTTTGATGCAAGGTTTAATTTGTCCACCTTTGTTTTTCTGCATTTCATCATTCTTTTTTCTCCCTTTGCTTCTTCTTGATGGTTTTTGATATTCCAAAATCTTAGCTGCTCTCTCCTTTACTGTCTATGCTTCCCCTGCCTAGGCATATCTTCTGCGAACAATGTTAGTGTGGTACAATTCCTTTCCTTTTCCAACACCTTACTACTGTAGAAAGTATAACTCAGCTTTTCAAACCGTTGTCCCACCTAATCTATTAACCCAATCCTTGAGTTAATTGTGAATAATTCAATCACATATTTTTATAGTTACACTTTTTTAATGTCATCTTTATAACTATTAATTTGTTCTTCCTTTGATTCTTTCTTAATTATTCCAAAAGGAGTTTCGGCTCTGTGTTCACCTGCAAACACTTTCTTGATAGGAGCACCCCTAATTGCCTTGTGCTCCTATTGGTTAGCTTTTTTGATTTTGAAGACACTAAATTGCACAAAAATATGAGATGCTTTATAGCATAAGTTCAAAAACTCAATCTTGGCAAAAATTTGGCAGACCCAAATTTGACTTAGACTTGACGACCTGGCAAAAACTCAGCAACTTAAAAAATACTTAAATTCCTTAAAAAACCATAGATTTTATTTAAATGCAGTTACAAAATGTGCCAAATCAGTCTATAAAATGTTTTGTAAATGTTTTCTATTATATTCAAATACGAAAAGATTAGAATATCAGATCATGATGCAAATACAATTGCCAACCAACAACTATGATATATATTATGAATATATGATGATTGTCATTGAAAATCATTATCATAAATTGCTTATGCATGCAAGTTACAACAATTTACAATTTCCTCTTCTCCATTCTAGTGAAAAATTGGGGTGAAGGCCTACTCTTTGTAGTCCTACATTACCACTCTCATATTAGATGGTTGTGGCTCCATAATGGAACTAGATTGCAATGACTCCTCTTCTGCCTCATGTTTAATATCATTTGCAATGATGTCATTCAATCCATTGTCTTCCACTTCTGTTATAGCTACAACCTCCATAGCTTGCTTCTTGAAATCAATAATCCTACCTTTTGTAAACAAGGGGGTGTTCTCATCCTTTGTATTCTACGCTTTGTATGGATTAGACTTATCCAAGTCTATAAGCTCATGTGTGAAGGCGAAGGTTGTATTGTACAAAAACTGGATCTTTGAGACAATTTATTATTCTTCTTCGTGTGAATGTTCCCATATAAATTATAGTTGTACTCACATCTTGAAGTGGTACAAGGTTGAGAGAAAATCCAAAGGGCTAGCTTTTGAATATTTGGTGTATTTCCACCTTAACCTTACCACCATAAACTTGCTAATAAGATATTTAAAAGTTTGTAAGTAATCACTAATTGTAAGGTTTAAAGATTCCAATTTTTTATTTGGCGTTTTTGTGGATCATAGTTAGTGCCGAAACAACGTCTCATCCTTGCCTATTTGTAATTTTGCAGCTCTTTTAAATAATCAAGTTCGTCATCTCAGCCTTAGGTATCATTCTCTCAATGCATGTTAAAAGGTCCTTCATAACCTCCCCATTAATTTTTGTGAAGTCACTTGAGAAGAAAATCTTGGGGCTGAGGTAGTACCTTATTGCATGAATGGGTTGGTGGAGTTGATTCAAAGGTGTGAGCGTAAAATGGGAGAAAGTTGTTTTGTTTACTTTAGTGACTTAAGGTTTACAACTAATCTCTCTTTACACTATCTAGAAAATATTTGAATGGAGTGAAATGTTTTTGTGCTTTTGATTTAAAAATTTAATCTACTGCTATGCTATTAGAATATTAAATAAAATATATTCCTACTTAAACAATATAAGAGAAAAGAAAGAGAATCGAATTTATGAAAAATGTTTAATTACAACAAAGTGAACTATAGAATTAAGAAACTCAATTTATAGCTGTAAATGATAGATAGAGAGGGATCTTCATTGTTCAGGATGTGGACATGATGTGCGGAAGTCCGCATGAGGTGTTGTCATCTGACTTAAGCATCATAGTCCAGGTTACTTGCATTTTTCTTAAAAAGTTGCAAAATTCAATTGTACGACCAAATTTCCACCTTTCCCACACAACACTAAACAAGAATGACAAGAGCAACAAACCAAGGGATACCATACTATAAAAATAACAAAAATGAAGCTAAGCTTATGAGAACAAATAATGGAAATGGTGAGAAGGGAAGAGTGTGCCTAAACCTCTGTGAATTTTAATGTTGTGAAGACCCGTAGCTTGGACAAGAAGGAAGGTTTTGGCTGCTTGGGAGCTTTCCATGAATATTCAAACCCTTATTTATCTTTTGGTGTTTTCACACACAACCAATGATGTAGAGAAAAAAGAGAATGTGTGTGCTCTCTAGCCTAAGTATGTTTGGACTAAGAAGAATAAATGCAATGCTATGAATATTACCCCTAGGTCTACAAGGAGCAATAAACTAGTGTGTATAAATGTCAAAAGGAAGTGAGGAACCCGATAAGAGCCAACAATACAAAAGAGTCCACAGTGCTATTACAAAATGGAAATAAAATGAAAAGGTATGAACATTATCACCTCACACAATGAATGGAATGGAAAACTTATAAGAATCACAAACCAGTTATCGTCAAGAATGTAAGGATGCCAAGGAAATCAAATTGGACAACAAAGTGTTTAATAAGCCTTCAAATGCTGATCAAGAATGCTGGTAGTAGTCACATAGAATGTGTTCGGTCTCAAACCTGTGGGTCCTTAATCCTAGAACTTTTCTCTTCCTTCAAGGCCAAGGGTTTGTTTTCAAGAAGGTAAATAGGGGCTTATCAATAGATTTCAGATGGTCAAAGGCTAACTACAAGAGTGGGTAAGCTCTCCTGCTCTTTGGGCTCAGCTTAAACCAGGAGGTTGTTCCTATAGGTCACCTAAACAGGTTAATAAATCAGTTTGGAATGAATGATCAATTTATCATATAGCAATTATACCCAATTGTGTTATTGACCCCTAAATTTTTTCACTAAGTCAAGACAGCACTAGTTGCAACATATTTTTTATATCTGATTCTATACTCTGCATAATGTATTTTCCAATGATAGTAGTTTTGCAGTCCATAAAATTTGATTTTTTTCAATGCATTTTACAAACAACAAGGTAGACACATATTGGGCATGATTCTCCAAATATTTAACTGTTTAATTTCACTTAATATTAATCGCTAGTTATACTGCTTAATCAAGGACAGCATGCAGATTTCCTACTTCTATTTTTACAAGAACTGGTGATTTTTTTTTATGTTTTGATGAATGTGGAAGGTTGAGGTCTTCATTGACTGGTGCTTTATTGGGTAACAGAGTTGTGTTCAACCATTACAAGCAAGAATAAATAAGGAACATCAAAGATATAATGCAAATTTAATAGTTCTACTTAATGATCCTCTCTAAATTTATTAATATTCATCCATAATAGGTAAAAGTGCAACATTTTTCAAATACCCATTATAGCTGCATTAGTATATATGGTGGAAGAGACTTTACAAGGAGAGGGCCTGTTGCACTGAAATACTAATGATCAGCCAAGGAGACAACTATTTACAAGCACATGTTACAGTAGCTACCTCTCTGCACCTTAGAGAGCAACATTAATGGTGGACACACTATTAGAAATTGAAACCCTAGATTTTTTGCACTAGATACAGTGAAAACCCAAAAACAACTGACATTCACAAACAAAAAACATGCATGCATAGAGATCCATAGCATGGGAAATCATGTTTTATAGAGGAGGTATGTTGGCATCATGTTGTAGGGCTCACTCAAACCATCACTGTTGTGGTCTTTAATGTTTGCACTCAAGAATAGCACTGTCGGGATCCATAGAACAACTCAAACAGCAAGAAAATCTTGGGAATCATGCAATGCTGAAATGGGCTTGTAAATCATTTTGGACATGATGCAAAGACATTAGGTTCTGAAAATTCTGATTGTTGCATTAACTTGGCATGTTGCATCTACTTCTTCTCTTCTTCAAATCTGTACTTGCAACACAAAAAACTCATCATGGAGCTTGATCCAATCATGTTGGGTGGTTGTAGAGGTCTCCATTGAACATTAATGGTGAGTTCGGACCGTTTCCATCATTATTGCTTGAAATGGCATTTGAAATTTGGAAATTTGATCCCTGCAATGATTTGATCACCTTTATTAATTTTGGCATGGCTAAGGCATCCATTTCCATTGGATTTGTGAAGCTAGGGCACAAGAACAACCTTTAAATGTTCGCGGGTAGCTGCAGGGCCAAATCAACCAATAGACAAAACCTTAATTGCTTTCCAATTTTTGTCATTGAAAATTGCCCAAAAAATGCACCAAAACCATGAAGAATAGTCTTTAGGTAGTGAAAAGATATTTTCAATAGTTGTTGGCACTTTTCCAACTTACCTAGACCTTTTCCAGCACACATGTGGCTCTTTTGGGATGCTTTGATGAGTAGGTGGAAAGTCGGTGAAAAGCAAGTGGGAGTTTTGAATTGTGGGGGTTAGGGGAGAATCCATACCTAATGCCTTTGGTTGGGACATTGGGAGTTGGAGGTGGAGGGGAACTCATATTGTTAAGGTATGTGGGATGGGGGAAGTCCCAACATGTAATCCCAAAAATAAGCTATATTTTTCAGAATATTGGGGATTAGGGGTTGGGAGTAGCTCATGACAGGTACCAAGGTGAAGGAAAAGAGTGGAAGTCCAACTCCGAGGGGCAATGCAAAGGGATTGGAGAAGGCAGGCTTGCAGCCCCAACTTCGACAAATATAAAAGGTTGAGAGTTAGGACTCATGGAGGAACCAAATGAGTTGTGTAGGTTAGGGATGGTCCTACTTTTTGGTTTGAAACACATGTCTTATAATGTTTGAGAGCAAAGATTGGGACAATAGGGCAAAGATGGAAGGGGTACTTTGGGAAGGGGAAGTTCTATGACTTGGTGGAAAACAAAGGACTTAACATAAAGGCATTTCATTAGAGGTCAAGGATCGAGGACACCAAGGGAATGGCATGGGGGAATACACAAGTTTGATATTGTGGCGATAAAAAGTTTATAAGGTATTTTGTTGAGAAATTGGGGAGCGAGTGAATGGCATGGCATCAAGGGAAATTTTGAAAGTCAGTAACTTTGACAAAACATAGAAAACACCCATAAAACATCCCAAACCTACAATTTTCATAGAATTAAGTGATTTTTGACATGAACAGTGTATATAGAGGTCCACACTTAAGTAAAACACAAGAATGAAAACCCATACAAACATTTCTCAGATGAGTTATAAATAGGGGCAAAAGAAACTTAAGTGAAGAAACAGAAAAAGGACTCAATGAATTTTTTTTGATAGTATGAGATTGATTACCAACATAATGCTTGGAAAACAAGAGAGCTTGCAAGAAAGTCTCTAGAGAGCTTGAATGCTTGAGTTGGTGTTTCATGAATGAGAGCCAAAGTGGAAGATGAAGAGGCCAACAATTCAAATTGGCCTTTGGGATTCAGCCCTAGTTAGTTATGAAGCTTGGTCATCAAGAGAAAGATGGAAAATTTGGAAGAAAATGATAGTTGCACAATTGAAAAGTTAGTGGATGCTAGTGTGCTGCACGAACGTTCGTGCATTGCGCTCATGTCCAAGTACAACAAGCCATTTGAAGATTTGGCATGCCAGCACAACTAGAGGTAAATACAAAAGTAACATTGGTTTACATAGAGAAGCGGAAAAAGCATGAAAACACGAAACACAAGTTGACATTAGGGTAGGAAAAGGCCAAGGCAAGGTCAAATGAATCTAAAAACACAGTAGGGGATACAAACACATAAGTGATCCCAAAACATAACATGAAAATTGCAGGGTTATTCAATTTTTGACATTACATCAAAAAATTACAATTTTTTTTTTTGCAATGCGAGGAAGTTAGTTTCAAACCTTGTCATGCTCACTCACACAAGCCCTTTCCCTTGGTTGTGATATCTCATCAAGTTAAGAACCCAAGGGTGATTATAAATGTATTTTGTGACATTTTTGACTTCTTTCTACAATTGGTTTCTCCTAATCAATTTGCATATGTTCTCCAAAAGAAGGTCAAGATAATGGGCGACACAAGTGGTTCGAAGAAAGTGATGGATGCCTCTCTTGAAGCATTTTCCTTCTTGACATATATATTGCTGCGTCATCGGTTACAACTTGCACCATATGTTCAATGCCCACCCCAAACATCTTATTTGAGGCAATTATGGACTTCAAAAACACCATCTCACCTTTTGAATCTGCTAGAAAATTGATGTGGTTCCTTTAATTTGTCCACCCATTTGAAAGTATGGTGCAACCAAATTTGTGCCATTGCTTCTTTTGTTCTTCCAAAATTAATTTTGTATTTGTGACAACATTCTAGAGAATCACTCACTCAAGTCATGTGGAGAGAGCACCTTGTACCCTTTCCCTACAATTGTCAATGTTGTGACCAAATACTTTTTGTATGGACTCTTCACCACATTAAAAAGAAGATGGTTGTAATATCAAAAATTGGCATGAGCCTTATCTTCTTCCTCGGGCATCTCCTTGTTCCATGCTGTTGCTTGAAGCAAAGATCGTGCTCTAGTTGTGTTTTAAGGTACAAACATACATTGTGAGTGGCTTTGCTTGTGCTAGATAACATGGATGTGTTACAAATGTATGATCACGATTGGAGCCCAAAATCTTTGTACTATTCACCTTTGTTTTCCATGACAAGTTGAGATTAATGGTTGTTGCTATGGCTAGATTTATCATCATCCTCTCTAACTTATTTTGATCCAACAATGATAGGTCTGTGTTCATCTCTTGTTCTACCTCATTTATGGCATTGAGACATTCTTTGATGTCATGGTAGAGAGTATGTGTGAGGTGGTATTTAAGGTAATAGATGCTTCCCGAATCTCTCTACCCACAATAGTTGCAAATAATAGTCGTTGGGTTTGGTTTTAGTGTGCCATGTTTCCAAATGGTGCCCCTGTGACCTTCAACAATGGGTTGGCTTCCACTTTCTAATGCCAATGCCATTGTATGCTAACCTTACATGCATAGAAGTACCAACGTCTGGAGTAGGAGAAACAACATCTTCTGGGATGTCTAGAACAATGTCATCTGGATGTGAATCCTGAGGAAGATTAGGTGGTGCTATATCATGACCGGTAGACTCCTCATCTTCAGAGTCAGAATGCTCTGAAGCCCTCCCATCAGGGGAACCAAGAGGAAGACGAACACCATCATTAGGAACCTGCATAGGCTGATCCTTAGGGCTGGTAGTAGGAACAAATGGACCAGAAGTCTCATCAATCACAACATCACGACTGAATATGAGACGATCCGTCTCCACATCAATCAACCTATATGCCTTGTGATTGTCGCTGTAACCAGTAAACATAAGCTTCTGGCTCTTGGAGTCCAACTTGGCATGCTTGGTGTCTGGAATCCATACATGAGCTATAGAACCAAAGACTTTCAGATGGCCCACCTTAGGCTTACGTCTTGACCAGGCTTCTTCCGGAGTCATCTTCTTAACGGCCTGTGTAGGTGACCGATTCAGGAGGTAGACTGCAGTATAAACTGCTTCAGCCTAGTATTTCTTGGGTACATTCCTGTACTCTAGCATAGAGCGAGCCATTTCAGTAATGGTGCGATTCCTACGTTCAACGACACCATTCTGCTGAGGGGTGTATGGTGTGGTGAGTTGGCGTTTGATGCCGTGTTGAGCACAAAAAGTAGAGAAGTCAGTTGAACAAAACTCCCCCCCATTATCTGACCTTAGAGTAACAATGTGAGAACCTGATTCGTTCTCAACCAAGGCCTTATACTGCTGAAATGTACTGAACACATCTGATTTATGTTTCAAAAAATACACCCACATTTTCCGACTGAAATCATCAACAAATAATAAAAAGTACCTGGACCCAGTAACAGAGGGAGTGTTCATTGGTCCACATACATCAACGTGAACCAATTGAAGGACCCTGGAGGCTCGCCAAGAATCACCATCCGAGAACGGTGTTCGATGCTGCTTTCCAGCTTGCACAAACTCCATGATTTTGAGTTTGGATCTCAGGTAGACTAGCAACCAAACCCTCCCGAGACAGTTGAGAGAGATAGTGCACGTTCAAGTGCCCATAACGCTGATGCCAAAATTTGCTGATGGAAGTACTCCTTGCTGCCAGAGCTTGCTCCTGAGAATCACCGAAATCAACAAGTCTGTACAGACCATGATCCTCAAGTCCCATAGCAATTGTAGTACGAGTCGCCTTATCAACAATGCTGCAAGTGGACGAACTGAAAATGACATCCAACTGGGGAGAATGCTTCATGATCTGGCTGACGGAGAGAAGATTATGTTCCATGCTTGGAACATAGTAGACATCAAGAAAGAGTAAATGTCTTCCACCAGAGTGAATCTGAACATTGCCCTTACCGGCAACGGTGTACTCTTCGCCGCCTCCAAAGATCATTGAATCAGTGAATGGTTCATATTTGGTGAACCAATCTCGACGATGAGTAAAATGCCGAGAAGCGCCTGAATCAATATACCAAGCAGAAGATTGGACTGGATTTGCAATTCGTTTGGCCATAAATGCATAGAATGCAGACTCTTTCTGCTCAGTGTGCTCCGCGACATTTGCCTTTTGTTGAGACCCTCGTTGCTTCTTTTGTTCAGAAGCCATCCGAATTCGACAATCAGCCTTGATGTGACCATATTTATGGCAATAATTGCACTGAACGTTCTTCTTCTTTTTGTTGTCCTGAGAAGAACCAGAGCCTTTAGGCTGAGAAGATTGAGCCTTCCCTTTGTTCTTAGCAAAAGATTTGGCAGAGAATGCTTGCTCTGTGGAGGTGGAGCTGGTACTGCTTCCAAACTGTTGTCACCATTGATCCTGCTGCAAGAGCTTGGTGCAAAGATCTTCAAATTTGAGATCAAAATTGGTGGAGGTGATATTCAGCGTCTCGATGAAGTGCTCATACGAACGCGGAAGACTCTTCAGAGTAATGACAACCATGTCTTCTTCCTCCATTGTTTGACCAATCGCCTCCAACTGATCACGAATGTCCTTAATCTTCGTGAGATGTTCCTGTAAGGACATTTTCTCATCCATCATGATGGAAAAGAGCATGTTCTTGAGAAAGAACGCTTTGCTCTTATCAGAGTTTTCATGAAGGGCCTTCAAATGATCCCAGATTTCTAGAGCAGTTTTGCCAGACGGTACTTGAGGTAGCTGCTCATCTGTGACGGAGAGTTTAATGAGCATAACGGCTTCTCGGTTGCGTTCATCCCATTTGTCCTGGTCCTTTCCGACTACAATGGGACGAGCTGAGTTCCCCAAAACGATCTGATCGAGGCAACGATATTCGAAGATCGTGATCATGCGCTGCTTCCAGGTGTTGTAATTCTTCCCGTTGAACTTTTGGCTGCTTTTGAGCATTATATTCGTTAGAGATGCCATCACGTACCTTGAGGTCAAACTGGTGAAGGCAAAACGAAAATAAAAAATGCACAAATACAAAGATGAAACCCTAGCACGGATTTCGAGGCACATTGATGACGAAATCCGAAAGATTGGAAGAATACCTAGAAAAGAATGCTGAAAACCCATAAATTTTTTTGACTACCCAGAAAATTTCGTCAACACCCAGTGGCACAAATTTCAAGGCACAAAAATTGAGGTACCCAGAAAAATTTGAGACCAACCCAATTGAGCTTATGAAAAACCCACAAGGAATCTGCAATTGAAAAAAATTTCTGACCTCAGATGAAGGAGAAAATCTCAAAACCCTAGATGGCTCTTTAAAAATCACGATTTTTTGAGAAATGTGGAAAAACGTGGGCACAGGAAGCACAGAAAATCGCGTCCAGCAGAAAGATCTTCGGCGAAGGTAGGGCATTAAAAATGCGACTTTAAAAAACCTTCAAAACGTGTCCAAAGAGCTTTGAAAATCACGGCTCAGAGAAACAAAAAAACGCGGGTTGGAAGACTCCAAAAAAACGTGGCTAGACGCGACCATAAACAGGTAAAAACGCGAGCAAGAAGAACGTGTTCAAAGGGAGGTGAAAAACGCGGCGATCTCTGCAGATTCTAGGTCGCGCGGCTAGGTAAATGAGTCGCGCGATTTGCAGAGAAATGTATCCGCGCCCAAGCCAAGAATGCCTCCAGAAGACACACGTGGGCAGTGAAGAAAACGACGCCCAGACTAAGAGCGCGGCTTGCAGAAATTAAAAACACGCCAAGGAGTTAGAAAATCGCGGCTAGAAGTCTACAAATCTCCCCATGTAATTTTTAAGCACGAATTACAAGAAGAAAACGCCCTAGAATTTTTCGAATTATAGCTGCTTGAAAGCTCACCAAAATTTTCTAGAAACCCTAACAGGCTCTGATACCATGAAATGGTAAAAAACTTCTTACAATAACATGAAAAAAGTTACAATATAAAAAGAAGTAGAAACCTACCTACTGTAGATATTAAAAAACTACCTACTATCTACCTACCGACTACTGTAGCAACAGTAGATTACAATTGACCATTAATATAAATATATAATAATATTCTCCCAGAATCTTTGTACTATTCACCTTTGTTTTCCATGACAAGTTGAGATTAATGGTTGTTGCTATGGCTAGATTTATCATCATCCTCTCTAACTTATTTTGATCCAACAATGATAGGTCTGTGTTCATCTCTTGTTCTACCTCATTTATGGCATTGAGACATTCTTTGATGTCATGGTAGAGAGTATGTGTGAGGTGGTATTTAAGGTAATAGATGCTTCCCGAATCTCTCTACCCACAATAGTTGCAAACAATAGTCGTTGGGTTTGGTTTTAGTGTGCCATGTTTCCAAACGGTGCCCCTGTGACCTTCAACAATGGGTTGGCTTCCACTTTCTAATGCCAATGCCATTGTATGCTAACCTTACATGCATAAATTTTTTTATAAAAAACGATGCAACATGTTTAAGTACAAAAAAATGATTAAAACTAAAAAATAGTGATTCGAAAGTAAAATAAACATAAAACGTATTTTGAATGCAACTGAAAGCAATTCTGCAATACTATTAAATAATTTAAGTAAAATAACAATTTTTATAATCTAAACTCTAACCAGAAAAATCAGCATTATTGTTTATAAACAATAGTTTCACTTTTTGTTTATAAACAATAGTTTCACTTGGTGTTATAATTTATGAAAATTGAATTCAATGCTTTGAAAACGTGCTTAAAAACCTAAATTTAATATTTTAGAAAGAAATTATTCTTTTGCAATGCTTGGAAGAAGAAGAAGAAGAAGAAGAAGACCAATTCTGACCAAGAATCCAAAAAATGCACAAATTTGCCCTTAAAAGCTGCTTCAAGCTTGCTCAAGTACGCTCAAACAAATTTGTAAATAATTTGTGAGGAAATGGCATGGGCTAAGATGCTTAAAAATACAAAGAAAACAGCAAATTTATAGTGCTTTTCCCTCATATTTTCCACATTTTACCATTGTATCTGACTTTTTCTATTTCTGGTGAGTCTGCGTGGTAGACTTGCCAATTACTTGAGAGTACTTGTGGTGAGTCTGCACCGTGGACTGAGATTAACTCGTTTATGCCTAGTGGTAAGTAAGGTGCGAGTTACTCTATTTCCAGAAATGCTCGCGAGCACTTGTGGAGTTTGCGAGTACTCAATGTTTTAAAACTATGCTTTATACTTGTAGCATCATAGCTTCAAGTTGTGAGACTAGAAATAACTGGAAAAACTAGAAGATATACTGGAAAAGAATCCAAGTCAAAAAAACTGGGAAACTTTCATCTGTTCTCTGAGCTCTGCTTCTAAATGAAAGGATGCTTAGAAAAACCCTTATTAAGCTAGGGATTTTAGGGAGAAAAGGATGTTCAATGTTTAACATGAATTGCTTATTTGCATCATAGCTGTAAGTTGTGAGACTAGAAATAACTGGAAAAACTAGAAGATAGGTTGGAAAAGAATTCAAGTGAAAAAACCGGGGGAAACTTTCTTTTGTTCTCTGAACTCTGCTTCTTATTGAAAGGATGTTTAGAAAATTAAAACCTTATTAATGGCCCTATTTGCATCATAGCTTCAAGTTGTGAGATGAGAAATAATTGGAAAAACTAGAAGATAGACTGAAAAGAATTCAAGGGAAAATAACTGGAAAACTTTCTTCTGTTCTCTGTACTCTGCTTCTAATTGAAAGGCTGTTTAGAAGAACCCTTATTATTTATTAAGCTAAGGATGTTAGGGAGAAAAGGATGCTCAATTTTTTATGGCCGTCCAAGTGAATTGCTTATTCTTGATTCTATCTGTGTTGTATGTAGAATGAAAGCAATTTTTGAGATAGTCTACTACAGCAAATTTTTGTAATAACCAGTTTATGTTATATTATGATTCCTAGCATTAACTACCTGTATTCTAACCATAGTCTCTTTAAATTAAAAGGTTTTAATGTCTTAAGCCCCAAAATCTTACCTACAAAGGGATTTACATGGTTTCCCTTTTGATGATTTATCATTTATTCAATTGCTATATCAAGAAATCCAATTATGTTAGTGTAGGGACTCTGAGGTGTGATTTTGTTTATTGAAAAATAGATTTTAGGTTGAACTATTTCATTTCCCAGGCCCCCCTTTATGCATTATTATGTTTATCATCATGCATGTGGTTAATTTTTCTAAAGTTTGGTAGTAATTGTGGAAATATAATTTTTACTTTTCTAATAGTGCAATATAAATTTTTGGCACACCCTAAATTCTATTGTTTTTGTTGCCTTGGCACATTTCTTGTTCTGCAGATTGTGTCTAAAGATCTTTCTGAGCCTGTTCGATCACACAAGGACCTGGACAAGGATGCAGCTCCACACTATCACAAGGCTGTAAAATTTTATGAAAGCCTTGCCAAACAACTTGTAAACCAAGGCCATGTTTTGGACCTTTTTGCATCTGCTCTTGACCAGGTTTGTAGTTTCTGATGCTGTTAGCTCCATAAAAGTGGAAGTTGGTGTTCATTATCTTTGTTTCCAGAATTGTTGTGCATTTCTATTGGAATAAGTGCAATATAACATTTCTTAAGCAATCACACTTTTAGTTTCTTTGTTTTTGTGAATTGGATCTCCCATGATTTCTTCAATGAGCTACATATGTACAGATGTAAATAGATACATTTTATTTTCTTATGAAGAAGGATTATATATTCTACAAATATATTGCAGATCAATGTGGTTATGGCTTGCTTAACCACCTTGCAGATTTATCTTTCCGACTGACCGAATAATAAATTTATACATTTTATGTTGCTTGTGATACATTTGCTTGCTGCTATAAATAAGTAGTAACTACTGATAAAGCCAAGAGAAGGGTGCTTGGAAAACTAGTCTTTATTCAGTATCAGAGTCAGGATAATAAGAAGGGTCAATGTCCTTGTCGTTTGCCACAAAAGTGCCAGTACAACGTCTCATGATTTGACAATTGTTGGAGGAATCATGTTACTCCTAGTACTTCTTGAAATCCACAATTGGCAATTCTTCTGACTTGGAGAGAAAATTGGTAATACAGTTCTACCCCTGTAGGCCAGACTGTGAATGAGGGAGAGTAGCCAACCCTCTATGTTGTCTACCTCTATAGTCTAGGTTGTGAACCAAGGAAAGTAGCCAACCCTTAATGTTGCAAAATTAAGAGGCTTGAGGTGCCTTGTTACCTACTTGGAAGGTCATGTGTCGTGTTCTCTCACCATATGTGCTAGTGATTGTAATAACTAGCATGTGCTTGACATCCCAAATGGTTGAAAATTGAAATATTTCATTAATCTGGTGCTCTTGGAAGCTTACAATGGAGCGCAGTTTATGAAAACAATTTCTTCTAAAAAATGGACGCCTAAATGCATGTCTTTTGGATTATTTGAAAGGTGGTAATGACCCCTCTTGAGTTATCCACACAAGGAATTATATATCTGCTCAGATCTCAAAGGAGACAACATCTTAAAATATGGTTCTCCTTAGATTCCTCCACTGGGAGAGAGCAAAAGAGATAAGTCCTACTGCCTTGTAGGATATGGTGATTTGTCACAATCTAGATTGTTGGGATCATGTCTTCATTAGTAAAGGGGGGATCCATGGCCAATTGGTCAATTGATTCAGAGGATAGTTGGAACTACAATGTTATCATTGGCAATTTGCAAGAAATGATTAGCATTAAAATTCATCCTAGGTTGAGAGGTTGCAGGTGAATATTTTAAGTGGTCTGAATGTATTAGAATCTCCACCTACATGAAGATTTTAAGATTCTAATAATCTCCTTTTTGCTGGGAGGAAGGTGATGGAGATGTTGATAGACTAAATAATTGAATTGGTTTCAGAACATTAAAACACTAGAGGAGGCAACCCACATAAAATTCATCCTAGGCTGAGAGGCTGCAGGTGAAGATTTTAGGTTGCTTGAATATATTAGAATCTCCGCCAGCTTGAAGATTTTAATATTCTAATAATCTCCTTTTTGGTGGGAAGAAGGTGATGGATATGTTAATACACTAAATAATTGAATTGATTTTAGAATATAAAACACTAGAGGAGGCAACCCGCATAAAAGAACATAAGTATATGCAAAGCATATCTTGTCTTAGGATATCTAAGGGATAAGCTTGACGACACTTTGAGTGTATGGAGGTCGGACACCAAATTAAGCCTGCACAATGCTCTCATGTTTATTTTTACTGTAGAAAGAAGGAAAGAAAGAAATTATATTAATGTCCATGGATAGGTCAATTAGACTAGAGGTTACAATAGTTAACAGTTGAAAGTTCTAGGAAGAGAGTACCCCATAATCAAAACAATAGAAGTTCGTGAGCCAAAACAAAGCATTGTGTCATTAGCAAACAATGATGAAGGGCAACAAGTGAAACAATGTTGGCTAAACATTGCTTGAATTAATTGAAAGAGTAGATTACAATAAATAGAGGAGGTAGAGCACTGTAGACATTTAAGATGTCTAACTACCTCAGCTACTGACTACTGTAGCAACAGTAAACTATTGACCATTAATAATAGAGAATACAATATTCTAACACCCTCCCTTAATGGTCAATCTACTAACTAGCCTACAGAAAACAATCTGCAGGTCGATTGGTCACAAATTCTTCAGAACACTCTATTGCTACGGAGACCCTCCCTGGATCTGTAGAATGTGAATGACCAAGAGAACCAAAAAACTGTCCAGAAAATGCTCTGCAACAAGAGACAAGAGCCTGCCACTGACTCGGCCACTGAGATGAGTCTGCCACCAACCCTCCTAGAAACTGCAAAATTGCTGACTAGAAGTCATCACAAAATGTCCAACCTGATGTTGGATAATAGAGTTGTTCCTCCCTGAAACCAGAGACAAACCGAGAACAACGGACACGATTTTGAGGATAAATCGGCAAACCGTTGAAACCTTTGCAGGTGAGCACAACGCCCGAGAACTGACTGTGAGAAGCTAGTTGTGCAGATGTTCGCCTCAGCAACTCCAAGTGCGACAAATACAGACTGCAACCAACTACGATTTTTGAGGAAAAAATTGCCAAACCCAGATTACAAATCATCGTTTTTTTCAAAAAAAACGGTAAAAACCAGATACCAAGAGCCCTCCCGAACAACAGAAACCCTGACTAGGGTATACAGGATAAACTTGTAATTTTTGAAGAGAAAATTATAAACCTTCCCAGATTACAGATTTTTTAAGGGAAAAAACTTTAAAACCCATAAGAATTTTTAAGGTCAAAAAATTCTAAAACCCAGGATTATTAAAACCCAGAAGACAGATTTTTTTTCTTTTACGGGACAAAAAATATTTAAAAACCCAAACAGATTACGCTGCTGTTGAATCGCAGACTGCTGGCCATCTTCACGCTTTTCGAGGCACGAAAAAACGAGGTATTGAGAAGAGGCTGAATCAAAAACTCGAGGCACGAGCTTCAAAACATTGAGGCAGATTCAAGCACATAAAACGATGCAAATTTGTTGGCACAAAATTCGAGGCACAAAAAACGATGCCCTCAGAAAAAACGGAGACCAACCCAGTTGAGATCTTGGAAAACCCAAAAGGAATGTGCAGTCGAAAAAAATTTCCGCCTTGAAACAAAGGGTCAAAACCCTAGACGAAATTTCCAGAAGCCCTAGGCAGCCATTAAAAAAACCAGAAAATGCAGAAAAATTCTGGAAATCTTCTAAAATCGCAGCCCTTGAAAGTACAGACACGCAGCTCTCAAACACAGAGAAATGGCGACAACAGATTTTACAAAAAACGTCACCAGTAAGGGCGAAAATACGTGCCAAAACGCGCGCCCAAAAACGGTAAAAAAAACGCGTTTTTGAAAAAACAGAGAAAACAAACTAAAAACTTTGGTCATGTGGGTTGAAATCGCGCCGTCACGTCGCCCACAAGAACTAAAGAAAACGCCCAGATGATTCTGAAGGTCATGCATAGAGATTTAAAATAAAATCGCGACCAGGGAAGAAAACGAAAAAAAATGCGAACAAGAGCTTCTCTTTTCAGAAAACGTTTTCAGAAGACGCGTGCCCAGGTGAGGGTTTTAGTTGCGTGCCAAAAAACACAAAGAAAACGCGAATAATTTCGTGTCTAGGGTGTCGCGAGAGGGTTACAGAAGGCATGCATCTCCACCATGTGCAGTTTGCAGAGAATAAAAGACGCGAAAAAACACATCAAGAAAATCCGCACTGTGCACAGACCAATGCCAAAAAAAAAACGTGTGGATAGGGTAAAGAAAATACCCACGAACAGACCCATGAGTTTCCAGGAGCCAAAAACCCTCGAAATTTTTTCAGACCAAGCAGCCACGAATCTACCCAGCTAAGAAAAAAACGTTTTTCAAAAAACTGAAAAATTTCAAAGAAATTTTTAGAAAAACGAATTTTCAACATTCAGGCTCTGATACCATGAAACAATGTTGGCTAAACATTGCTTGAATTAATTGAAAGAGTAGATTACAATAAATAGAGGAGGTAGAGCACTGTAGACATTTAAGATGTCTAACTACCTCAGCTACTGACTACTGTAGCAACAGTAAACTATTGACCATTAATAATAGAGAATACAATATTCTAACAACAAGACCCCAAAAGCATGTGGTGGTGAAGATCGAAAGGACATCTCATAGAATCTCCTTGTAAGTGTCTGAAATGGAGGACTCTGAGCCATTATTGGTCACTGTGAGTGGTAATGCTCACCAGGGAGTATCCAAGGTTGGAAGGCCATGTTGATACATCCTAGGACAAATCAAAGCACTTTGTTTTGGAAACTCCTCTAACATCCAAGGCTTTTGTAGCTCCTATAATAGCATAGAATCTTGTAATGTGAGTTTGCCCTTTTCGTTTTGGGGCAGCCAATAAATAGTAGATCCATGATGTCGAAATGAGGTTGTCATGCCCATGGGAATGAGTAGAGCCTAATGTTGAGGGAGAGCAGGGTCAGGAATTTGAGTAGTAATGGTGTGTTGAGATATGTGCTGCCTAACCGATCAATAAGCTTTGATATGTCGTAATTGGATGATGATAGTCTAAACTCTTCAACAAATTCTTAGCCTAAACTCTTAGAGCACATGTATAGTCAGTAGGCCCTACTTGTGGCTCCAAAATTTAAAGTTTGTTGTGTTAATGATTGTGTTGAAGATATACATCTTTAAAAGGATGTCTTGGCAAAAGTTGAGAAGTAAAAATAGCTTGACAATTGATGAATGGTGCTTTTTGAACTTGCTCAACAAGAGCTTGAGAAGGAAAACATGGCCAGTGGAGAAAATATGTATTACTAGTGTAGAAATAGTTTTGTAGTAGATGAATGGTTGTTGATGAACCTCCTCGGTGGTAGCTTGAAAAATAAAAATGTGGTCACGAGTTAAACATGTGTCCTAGTGTTTTCTTTGCCTCTAGGTGTTCCTCAGCCATGAGTGTTAGAGGAGGTTCTATAGGAACCTTGATCGTAGAAACTCTTTGGTGGATATTGCCATATCACACATAACCTTTCTTTTGGTAATGGGTGGTATGATGCCATTTGTTCGCGTGTCTTAAGCTTGGCATTGAATGTTGACAATGTTGGCTTTGTAACATGATCTCTAACTTTGATCTTCATTAGCTCCTTGTTCCATATCATTGAAGGATCTTTTTGTCACATAACTATTTGCGCTTTTAACTAGATCATATGATTTGGGGCTTAATTGCATCAGGCTTAGCTCATCTAGTCGCGTTTAGTTAGTTTCCAAAACATAAATTTATTTTCACCCTAGTGTTTTTTTGCCAATCTCTTGTTTGACTCCCAACTTCAGACTGAACATACTCCAAGTGCTTGGAAAAGTAGAGTAGCAAAACGTTTGGCAAATGTGTGACTGTTTATGATAGCCCTAAAGTAATTTGGCTCAAATTTGTCGCTTGATCTATGATGAGGTGAATAATGTTTTGTAATCTAAAGGAGAGAAAACTTAAGGAATGACTCTTGTTAAATAGCTTTACATTGGCAAGAGAAAATGAGTCAATTTGAAGCCTCTCATAATCTATTGCTTTGCTAATGCAAAACTTTTAAATAGCTTTTGGTATGAGTAAACAAAGACAAGAAAGAGGGGATTTTGAAAGGGAACTAATTAAGGTTGTTATGATGAGATTTGGCATGAGAGATGTAGGATTGGAAGTTAACTATGAAAGAAGGGGTTTTCCGTGGAAGGAGGATATGCAAATAAGGTTCAAGGGAGCTTTGTGGGGCACCAAAGAGCTATAGTTGTTAGATATAAAAACTGCATGTTGTTTTTTTCTGAACCAGATGGCGATGCACCTTCAAGTGTAGATGGATGCTAGGTTTTATAGTAGGAAATCTGAGCCTGTTGTGCATGGTTTTACATTTCTCATCATACCAATGATTCATAGGATAAATACAATGGGGTTATGTCATTTAGAGGTGTGAACATCACGGTGAACTAAGTCTAGGGCAACCTCTCAAAGGAATTAGCATAATAAGACACATTTAACATTTATGATGAAAATGGATTTATTGTCACTCATAAGTTGAAAAAGTTAACCATCACAAGCATTAACATACCAAGCATCAAAGTGAATAATGGTGTGTTGGAGGATCCGAAGGTTGGGAAGGGAATGGGGGTGGAGATGTAATAGAAAGAAATTGCATTCAAGTCATGAATGGCCAAAATCGTTAAATGTGACTCAAAAGTACAGCTAATAGAATTGACTTGAGGGATTGTAAAGAAGCTCTAAAAAGAGGCTACAAGCTAAAACTAATTTAAAATCACAACAATCAAAGAATCTAGCAATGAGGTTGTTGAACCCCCTAACTAGACTTTTAAACACAGTGAAATTCTCAGATAACTTGCCGAATGTACCATTTTTTGACAAATAGTGATGAAAGATACTGCCATAGTTGCAAAGATATATTAATTTACTGTCATCAATTATTGCTACTTATTTTCAGTTTAATTTAGGTAGAAATCAGCTGTCATGTGTGAATGTTGTTTTTATGTATATAAGTTTCTTAAAACATAACTGGAACTTGAAGGAGGGTATTAGGTTTTGAATTCTGGATTGTAATGATGATTTTATCTCGTTAGAAAATTTTGGCCTTGTGTTTTTGTTTGCACTGGGATTGTATGTGATGTAATATACTCTCCTTCTAACAATATATTTGAGTTTTACCAAACATTTAAAAAATGGGTGGTTGTATTGTTTTGGGTAAAGCTAAAAAAATTCAAGGATTATGGGATGAAAGAAGATAGTGTTTATGAAGATCATCACTGCAGGCAAATTGTGGTAAAGGACTGGACCCCTCATTATCTATCACAGTAAAAGAGCCTATAAGAACTTGATGATATCCATTAGAGAATGGTCAAGATTAGGTGGGCCTGGTGAGGTTATTTTGGGGCCAATAGAGAGAATAAAAACAAAAAACACATGATCTACAAGGGGGAGATAGCGAGATTCATGGACACCACTATTGTGAGAGATTAGACATCTATGAGGAAGGATACAATAATCAAATTGGTCCCCACTGTGAGGGAAGCAAGTAAATCAGCTAGTCAGGAAAGGAAAGGAATCTATTAAGAATAAAATGACATTGAGTCTTACACAATTGAAGATATGTCTCTCTTGTATGGTATGACTAGATACTTTCCATCAATATAGGTCTAGGATCTATGAACCTCAAAATTCTCCAAATCCATAATTAATGCAGACCCAGCTAATCCTATGTAAGATCACAAATCCATGTTTTGTGAGTCTCTGCAATGTTGTTAAAATATACTAGATATTTGATTCTATTCAAAGAAGAGTAGTATGAATCTATAATTCATGATACAGGTCAAAAGGAACAAGAAAATACAGTGGAGACAGTGAAAACAACGAACTACAAGGAATATATTTCAAAGAGCAGTATGAGCTCCTTTAGACTCAAATCCATATTTATTTGGAGTGCTTATCAAAGACGAAAATTGAAGCCAACTAGAGAAAATTATGAGTAAGGCGAGCCACACCACCATATCCATGTACATGTTTGGATCCTCAAGTTTCATTTCTGAAAATTGAGGTCCAATGGAAACCAGTGACTAGGTGAGGGCTATTCTGGGACTGTCACCTGACTTAGTGAGAAAGAAAAGATCTTGTGAGGGGACTATATTTTGGAACTCCACTGCTCCATTATGGGTACTGCCCTGGAGGCTCCATATCCTTACCAATACAGGGCTGGTATTGGTTGTGGTCCGAGTAGCTCTCGGATTCTTCTATTAGTTTAGCTACTGCACTATCTTAATAAAAACCTAATAACAAAATAATACTGGTATGGGTACGACAGTCATAATGAAAGATAAAAATTAAAACATAAATATAAACACAATTAACTAAGCTGTTGAGTTCAAATCAAGCAATTGCTGGTTGGGATGCTTATGATGAAGACCAATATGATGTCACACATTTCTAGAATTTGACTATGACCATTGATTGTTTTCCTGTTCTGAACAGAGAATAATAGTGTGAACCTATGTGATATATCACATGTCATGACTCATTTTATATTTTTGAACAATCAATTATTGGTCACGTGTTTTTTATTTTTTGCATATACCATTGATATTATGGTTAATTTTGTTTATAAAATTAAAATTTAATTACTTTTTTGTTCAGATTCAACCAAGCTATACAGTATATGGTTTCCTTCCACCCCAGAAAACAGCAACCCTTGTTTCTGTATCCATATCTTCGCTTGGGAGGTAAGTAGACAACGTCACATGGGACGATTTCAAGTTTGGTTGATGGTAGGAAGACTACCACAGTCCACAACCTACTCAAGAGCTCCATCATTTGGTTGGCTATGGAGACCACTGTGGGGTGGGGAAGGGAATCACTAATCATCACCCTACCATTGTATTATGGCTGTATATTACTACACATTTATTATAATTTCTTGCAAGCAATACCTGAGTGAGACTGTTTGAACTTCTCCACATGGAGTTGTGTGTGATCTTCAACCATGTAGATCTTGTTGCAAAGAGAATAACTTTATTTTGATTTTCAAGGTTCAAAGTGTTCTTCAGTAACTGAGAGCCAACTAATAACGGTACTGTTCAAAGATGTGTGAGCCTTGTCATCAGTGATATCCTATAGGTCAAGGGCATCTGTAAAGAAACATATCCAGCCATTAAGGGATCAATGCTCGTGGCAGACCATGGAGCTGAAGGTTGAGTTCCCTAGCTTGTCATGCTTTCTTTATTTTTTAGCCTATATAACAAGATCGATGATAGGATTGGCACTCTCAAAGATGTGTTGAAATAGCCTTTTATATTCAAATATTCTGTCTCTTATAAGATTTGAGGGGGTGCCTATTTGTTACGAGTCCTGGGAGGATTGCTTGATACCTTTTAAGTTATCCAGTCACAAGAGAAGAGCATGAGTTACAGAGGATGGAAAGAAATGAAAATAGTAAATTATATGAATGTTCTTGAATGGTTACAGGTCATTAAAGGTACATGGAATTCAGTTTGTAACAAAGAATCTTATATTTTTTGCCCATGCTTGATTTATCTGCTTTCTGTAGTTGAATTACATCGACTTCTTTCTCTGATATTAAATTATATAAGGATTCTTTTGAGTCAAAAAAATATTTTTCTCCATTGTTTAAAGTTTGGTTTATACTTTATATCTATTTATAGTAGAATATGTGGAGATATTTATGTTGGACAGTTTTTAGTATCATATTTGGTGGTTTGTATAGCTAAAGATAAGAATATAGCTTCTTGTTAAGGTTAATGGTCTGTATGAATAGTAATGAAGAATTTTAACTGGTTAATCTTGTTTGAATGTTGTTTTTCACATTTTAGGTTGGGGTTGCAGAAATGAAAGTAGCAGTAGAAAGAACTGGTGGCCTTGTAGTATTAGCAGAAAGTTTTGGACATTCTGTGTTCAAGGATTCCTTTAAACGTGTTTTTGATACCGGGAATCAGTCTCTTGGTCTTTCTTTCAAGTAAGTCTTGCCTGCCTCCTAGGTTGGAATTTTGGTTGCAAACTCTATTTTGTTTCCTATTGTTGATTTTTCCCAATCTATAGATAGTAATACATATTATCGCAAACTGAATTTGTGGGGACATCTGTTTCTGACATTTGGTTATTTGCATAGCATACATAACATCGTTTGAAACTGCTTTGCAGTCTATGTCTTTTTAGGTCATTTTATGGATGGAAGAATAAGGCCATAGTCTGACATCTTCACTTTTGCTTTAGTACCATAAATAGAAAGTTGTTTCTACAAGGATAAGCCTTCTGCAAGAATGACATTGGTATAAATCAGTTTGCTATGTTGCTTTTAATTTCTAGAATGTAGATTAAATGACAGTTATGTCTGTGGTTGATTAAAATTTAACTTTCATTGGAAATGTGCAAATTGACCTGGCTTTCTTGTACTAAACTTGAAACGGGACAGTTTTCATCAAAAGAACATGCATTAGCACTTTGTATTTTAGAGGCATGAACCCTGTTTCACACGTCTGTAATAGTCAAATATAAGAGTTTCCTAAATGTTTGATCTCCCTTCTAACATCAATATTTCTCAGTTACATTGGAAATGAATATTCCTTCTTCCTTAAATATATCATATGGTAAAGTCCTCCTTGATGATACAAATTCAACTGATCACAATCTGAAAGGGGCAAAGACTTAGTCGATAAATTTTGAATTATAAATTTTTGAAGTCACACTTTGGGTCTAATTAACAATGCACTGAGAGTTGCCATGCCAAGGATCCAGGTCCCCACCCTAGTAGGCTTAGTGACTAACGTGTGTGACTTTGTCTAAAACATGTGCCAATTTATCGAGTTAATTTTATTTAATTTTTAATATATTTCAAAATGATTTAGGGATTCATTTTCAAATACTCATATATGATGAATTTTAAATTTATTTATATCTAGAATCAAATTACAAAATCAGTATGTTTAATTTAATTTATTTGAATAACAACTGAATCAATAATTATCTGAGGCAATTCTTTGGAATAGCTATTTGGACCCCTGGAAGAATTTTTGGCACAGGTCCCTTAAGCAATGGCTGCAATATAGGAGGAATCAATTTCAATAAACATAGCATAATATATTCATACACAACAGCCTTGGCTAGGATAATTCCATGTGTACTTTGTATCCCAAGTTGGACACACTTTTTGTGGTTCTCTAATTCCCATTACCCGCCTATCCAACATCTTCTATGGGTGACTTGAGTTCTCTCTTTGCCATTTCCAAGCTTCTCATAAATGGTTTATATAATATTTTAAATGGTAGTTTCCAAACAAATCACACCCTTTCATAGATAGTTAATTAAAATTTTCACCTGACTATCAATTATTTTTTAAATTCTGCAGGGTCATTTGTATGAGTCATTCTCTTATACTTGGAGAAAACGACCCATAACATTTCTCCCCTTGTAATTAGCTGCTGCTCTCAATAGCATGAGGCACATCGACATCACAACCCACAACACACTTAATCAATAAATAAAAAAATGGTCTACAAATATATTCAACATTTAATTCATCTTTAATTCTATTTTTCAATTTTCTAGATCTTTTCTTAATCATACTTTTTCGTTCAATTTTAAATTTACAATAAGATTGAACACAAATATGTTCCCATTCAAAATATTTCTGTAGTAAAATTTACATGAAACACATCATAAATTTGCAATTGAGAAGCTAATGCAAATTTATATGGTGGATCTCCTATCATTAATACAAATGTTTTATTCTTTTACATGTAACTTCAGCATAAATTTTACTGAAGTATTAGCTTGTGATTACATAGTGCTTGCTTAGTGAATGACATGCATATTCCATACCACGTGTCACATACCATTGACTGCCATATAATCTACATACTCAAAATACATTACAAAATGAGAATCTTGCATTCCAAACTACATGATTATCCTCTCTTCCTATGCCAAGTACAATTTTTTTTAAAGATTATAAATCATGTTCAATCGAAAATGGACATTTTGTAAGTCTCACAATAATAATATATGATTAATAACAGCATTTGATTTTGTTAAACATGGTTTTCTCTCCTCTAGGGTCAATTTGAATAGTTTTAAGAAAACTCTCTCCCTCCCTCTCTCTCTCTCTATATATATATACATATCCCATATTTAATAATAGTACCATTCAAATCCCTAAAAGTCCAAACATTGAGCCTTAATTATAACTTTTAAGTATGCTCCTATCACCAAAAAAACTCAAATCACACAAATCATGTATGACTTAGCTGGTCTATAATATCCTCTCACAATCTTTCTAAAGATATTTCAAATTTATAAAAACACCATAACTCATATCCTAAACACTAGTTTTAAATTTTCATTCTTTTAATAGTGTTTATTCTTGAATATATTGATTCATCACATTTTTCATTGCAAATAATTTTATGCATACATACACACTCACACATGCATACACACACGTGTACACGCTATTTTTAAGCAATATGTCTAATTTGGGCAACAAAAGATATTTTTGTTGTGAGGGAGTTGAATTCCAATAAAGTCTACATGTCCCCATGTGATGATTAAGGAGAACTTCTTGGTTATTACATCTTACAAGTGCATCAAATTGTCTTAAAACAGTTATGCCTAGTAGAGTATTAAATTTACTCAAATTCAAAACATGAAAATAATCTAATAAAGATCTAGACTAAGTGTAAGATAGACACGAGCACTTATTGAACTGTTCAATATTTACCAAACAATGAATCACCTCTAAAAATTACGAAGTATTTCATCTACATTGTATTTCTAGACATCAAGTTGTGTCTCAAAATGTACAAATTGCTTTACATAATGTTTTAGTCACCTTTGATTAATAAAAGCCATAAAAGAATGTCGATATCATATGGACAACAATTGTTTATCTTAAAGTTCTTACCAAGAAGGGAAAGGTAGCCTATAGGTTTGACAAGACATTTTTGAATTTAATAAATGTGAAATATGTAATAAACATCTACTTCTAGATATATTTATTGATAGAGTGGGTCATATATATTTAGTTAGTTAGTTTAGTTAAAATCTATTGTGCTCTTTTGTCTAGAATTCGATACCTAATGTACCACAAATATTAAACCCTATGACATTTTTGAATTTAATAAATGTGAAATATTTAATAAACATCTACTTTTAGATATATTTATTGATCGAGTGGGCCATATATATATATATTTAGTTAAAATCTATTGTGCTCTTTTGTCTAGAATTTGGTACCTAATGTACCACAAATATTAAACCCTAGTACACTTCTTTATATATACACCTCAAGCATAGGATAGCTTTCCATAATTCAGTTATAAAAGATTATCATAATTAGGTGGATTCATTATCTACTATGACCAAGTATTAATTGTAATATTTAATGGTCATCTTAGCTTTAGTTAGTCGATAGTTTACTTTTAGTTAACTTAGTTTATTTCAGTTAGCTTTTAGTAACTTATGTTTCTGTTTTAGTTTGTTTTAGCAACTTTCAGTTATCTGCGTTTGTTTGCTTTTAGTTAACGATGGTTTCTTTTTAGAAACATCATCCAATAACTCTTTATATAAGGAGTATTCCTCTCCTTTATAAATTAATAGAATAACGAATATCAAATATCAATTATCATTTCATAGTATTAGAGCTTAGGCTCAAACTTTTTTGGCGGATTTTTTAGTAATAAAAATTTGTTGTTTTCCTACGGATTTTTTGAAAATTTCTTAGATGTTTTTGCTCGGTTTTAAAAATTAAAATAAAATTAATGGTCAACTCGAAAAATTGAAAAATTATTTTGGAAGTTTTTGACGGATTTTTTTATAAAATTTTGGAGAAGTTTTTTAGCTGTCGAGGATTTTTTGTGAAGAGTTTATGTGAATCGATTTTTGGAAATCAAACGGTTTTTGAAGCCAATTTTTGAAGGGTTTGTTGCAGAAGATTTTGTGAAGGTTTTCAAACAGATTTGAGGGTTTCTTTTGCAAGAGATTGCAGATTTTTGAAGTGGTTTTCTGCGATTTTTTCTAGGTTGAGTTCATGATCTGATCTGGGCGATCTTGAAGAATATTTATGAAGATTTGAAGAGTTTTTTGAAAATTTTGCTGATTTTCAGAAGTTTTTTGAAGATTTTTTTCTTTTGAAAAGTCTTGCTTTTTCAAAGGTTTTTGAAGGTTTTTTCCTGGAAAAATCTTGCTGTTTCTGAGCCTCATTTTAGACGATTTTTTGAAAAAATCATGGGAGTTGTGCCAGTTGATTGTCCAGGGTTTCGTGCCAATTGATCATAGACTTTACCTTGTTTTTTAGGCTTTTGGAAAATGGGAGGGATGGCTGCTTTGACCAACTTCATGTTGGAAAGTACACAAAGGTTCAATGGGAAAAGTTATAATACCTGGAAGTAGAGGAAGCTCATATTTTCGAGTGCCGGTGTCTCGATTTGATTGTTCCGTGGGAAAGGACTAGTAATCGCGAGGTGGTTATGCTTCTCCAACTATCAGTCACCAATGATATGTTTGTAGGATGACCATTAAGGGAGGGTATTAAAGTATTAATTGTAATATTTAATGGCCATCTTAGCTTTAGTTAGTCGATAGTTTACTTTTAGTTAACATAGTTTATTTCAATTAGCTTTTAGTAACTTATGTTTCTATTTTAGTTTGTTTTAGCAACATTCAATTATTTGCTTTAGTTAACGATGGTTTCTTTTTAGAAACATTGTCTTGTAATTCTTTATATGAGTATTCCTCTACTTTGTAAATTAATGGAATAATGAATATCGAATATCAATTATCATTTCAATTTTTGAATTTAATAAATGTGAAATATTTAATAAACATCTACTTTTAGATATATTTATTGATCAAGTGGGTCATATATATATATTTAGCTAGTTAGTTAGTTCAGTTAAAATCTATTATGCTCTTTTGTCTAGAATTCGATACTTAATGTGCTACAAATATTAAACCCTAGTACACTTCTTTATATATACACCTCAAGCATAGGTTAGCTTTCCATAATTTAGTTATAGAAGATTATCATAATTAGGTGGATTCATTATCTACTATAACCAAGTATTTAAGGTCATTATATAAAAAATTATAGATGTACTTGGTGGTTTTGAACCTATGATCTACTTACATTGAGATTAAAGATTTCACCAAATATGTTATGCTCAGATATATTAATTTAAAATAATATAAATAACTAATATAATATACCAATATGTAATATGCTAAACAATCCATATAAAGCTTTATATTCATAATCATGTTAATAGCATATGAACATAACATAAATATGAAATAATAACTTATAGTAAGATAATTCTTAAAAATCTAACTTATACAAATAGCAAGAGATGAAATATTCAAATATTTGCAAATTTCACTGATGAGCTCTAATATTAAATTGCAACCAAACAACTCAATCATCGATAATCTTGAAATAAATAAATATTGTCTAAATTATTTATATGCTTCTAACAATGTTACCCCAAGTTTCTGAAATGGGGACGGCAGGGGACAAGGGGACACGTTTCAGGGTCCTCGATTTTTCGGGCCATTTTTGGGGACGACTATACAAAGAATAGGGAAAATTTAATATATATACAAGAATTTTAAATATTATGATAATGTTGATAAAGCATTCATATATACATTATAGAACATTAATACATAACATTTGTGTTAAATTGATAGTTCACATGAGAGATGAACAAATTAGTAAATGTTAAAACTTATTTTGTGTGTGCATGCGTGCAATTTTTTTAAAAAAATATATAGAATTGCAAGTACATTTGATATCATATAATATTATATTTAATAACAATAATGACATTTGAATATTTGATAGTATGATACTTCATCATTGGTCAATGATATTATAATAGTCATAAAGGTAATTGTCTAAGTTGTCAATTTTGGTCTCCACTCCTAGACCCCCTCATTATTGTCAAGTTTCTTATGTGACAAGAGATCCCAATAACTAATGGAGGTTGGAAGTGGAGATCCGAATGGGGTTGAGGGGCAGCGCCCTGGGCGTGCTCCCTATCGTAATATAGGGCAAAGTCAAGTGGCAAAGCCCTCAACACCAAGCACAAATTAAGGCATTTGAAACCACACAAACCTTCATGGCACACACTATTTTCACTATTTTTATCATTTTTTAAAACTTTGGGGTTTTAAAAAAAACTACTTTTTTACGAGTGGGGATGTTTGCGACTTCCCTTGACCTTCTTGGGGACGACCGACTATCCCCTTCAATTTTTTTGGAACGCCCCCAAGTTTCCGGGACATCCTTTGTATTTTTCCCCAATTTGAATAATGGCCCCATGACGTCTCACATCCTCAAAATGTCTTGAAAATAGGGATACCCCAAAAAATGCCGGGGATACGTCCCCAAGTTTCCTTGGTTTCCAACCAAAGCCAATATTTAATTCCCGTGGTAATTTTCTTAAATTTTTTTTAAGGTCAATATTCACTATATATAGTGTTTTAATTGCTCATGGTTAATGAAAGCTACACATTTTATAGTCATACCTTTTTTTGATGAAGCACTCTATTTATTACAATACATCTTAATAAATTTTTTGGGGGGTAATTCTATGGTAAGTTAATAAGTCGTGATATGTAAAATGCTACAAAAAAATATGGGTAACTTGTAAGTCCCACTAAATATTCTAAGGGTAGCTTGAGTGAAATATCATCCATTGGGTGGTGAAATTTCCGTGTTCCCAAACCCCTATTGTTCACGTATACTCCAGCAAGGCTATGCAGTTTCAAATAATTTTATTTGTTTCAAGTAACCCGTACATAAAATATTTTACCATGAATCCAACAATTTAAGACAAAAAAAAATGCAAACAATATTTTTCATTTCTAATAACAAGAATTGAAGTTTTATGACTTTTTAAGTAATTTTTTAATTGAGGTTGGCACATGCAGCTCGATCATGTATGAGACTCAAAATTAAAAGAAAATTGAAACAAATTTTTCTTAAAAGGAAAATCAACTGAAAATCATTACTTAGTTGTGTCTTATAACTGTCTCAATAATGCTAGGAAAAAGAGAATTTTTACTTTGAAACATTTTATAATAAGTGCACATTATTTATATGACAATTGGAAGGCTCTTTTTAAAAAATTCTTTATAAGCTATACGATACACTTATTTGACACTTATTGAAGTATTTCCAATATCAATTTTATTGATAGAAAATGTTTTGGATATGTACTAAAATATAAGGCAGTCGAAGCATTATTTATAGTGGAAAAAGGATCAGTCAAATTTAATAATTTTTTTCAAAGGTAAAAGATAATAAGAAAGAAAAATACTATTCCTGTATTATACCAAAAATAGAAATATGTGCCATAGGCTGTAGGAATTTAACTCTGATACCAAATGTTGTGTGTCAATGACCTGACTTTATTTAATTCTAAATATATTTCAAAAAGATTTTAGGGATTCATTTCTACACTTTACTATCACACATATATAATCGATTTTAATAACATTACAATAAATATTAAATTTATTTATAACTAGTGAATGAAATAATAAATTCAATGTATTTAACCTGAGATCCCAAAAATCATGAATATTTTTTATATTTCTAAGGTATTCAAACAAGAACAAAACCGTTACTTATTTGAGGCAATTCTTTGGAATGCCTACTCACACCCGTCGGAGAAACTATGACATAGGCCCCTTAAACTATGGCCACAATTTAGGAGGAATTGTTTTCAATAAATGCAATATATACTTATGCACACCAGCCTTGGCCAGGACAGTCCCAAGTGTACATTATATCCTGAGTTGTCTCTCTTTACCATTTCCAAGCCTTTCATAAATGGTTTATATAATATTTTTCTAATGCCCACTGCCTGTCTATCCATTATCTTCCATTGGTAACCTGAGTTGTCTCTCTTTACTATTTCCAAGCCTTTCATAAATTGTTTATATAATATTTTAAGGGGCGGTTTCCAAACCATCACTCCCTTTCATAAAAAAATGCTTTCTTTTTCTTTTGGATTCTTTGTTTTTCATCCAGCTATCAATTATTTTGCAAAACTTTTTCTAATCTTAATTAAACATTTTCCTTTTAGCCCATCTCTTTTAATGTAAGCTTAATTACGTGCGACTTAAATATTGTTATCTTACTTATAACCAAGAGTCAATTGGCAATAACATTTATCTCCCTTTTAATTCTAAAGGGTCATTTATATGAGAAAATAATATTCCTTTTTCCTTGGATAAGAAGTCCTGTAACAGTATTGTTATGCTTGGGTTGTGGATACAGTGGTAGAAAGTCACAGTAATTAAGGTACTGTTATGCTTGGGCTATGGGAGTTCTGAGCTGCATGAAATAATTGATGTTATTTTTCAGTGCTTGACATGGAGATGTTCTCGATTGCTCGAGGACACATCTAGCATTTATAATCTTTGTATAATAATGCTATAGATATAATAAAAATAAAAGTCAAGAAAAAAATTATGGGACTAACATTTTGATTGGCTTTTGACTATATGTATATTTGTCCAAGAAGGGATTCGAGGAGTGAGCAATGACTGGGAATACAGTGAATCATTGTATTTATTTTACATATTGCACAATAAGTTGTAAATTATGTAATCATTTTCGGTATGATGAGACAGCTATCTTGCTAACAATATTAATTTTTTACTGGCATTGCTTTGTTGGTGAAATTCTTATAATTTGTTTTAGAGTTTATTCTATGAAATTTATATTGCAAGTCTAGCTGACTTCGGGCATGTAACTTGTCGTTTTTGTTAAATATAATTATCTCTACATGAATTATCAATTTCCAGACTTCGTGATGTTATGTTAATCCTCTTACTGCAGTTTTATTTTTAAAACATGAAAAATTTCAGCAGTGGTTGTTTTTGGCGTACTATCTTTCTTTAGACATTTACCATGCCTCTATAAGTTAGAACTGTTATGCAACATGTTAAAGTAACATATTGTTGTATTGCAGTGGCACCTTTGAAGTTAATTGTTCTAAGGATGTAAAGATTCAAGGTATCATAGGACCATGTGCATCTTTGGAAAAGGTTCATTCTTAACCACTTCTTGCTAGACTTGATCTTATGTCTTTCATAAATTTTAATTTGAGTAGATTGGGCTATTTGAACACACCAGTTCCAAGTTTTAATAAGCATTTTACGGGCCTTGGGATCTGTTTATTTTTCACTATCTTAGTTATTCTGACTGGTCAATGGAATCAAAAGTCAGTAGAAAATGCAAGAAATTCATTCATGCTGTTCTCATCCGAAATGATGTTGCAGTTAATATTGTTTTATGAATGGTGTATTTTGCAGAAAGGGCCATCTTGTGCGGACACTATAATTGGCCAGGGAAATACAACATCCTGGAAGATGTGTGGACTCGACAAAAACACTTCTTTGACGGTATTCTTTGACATTGCACCCAGTGAACGCTCTAATGCAGCCTTGCAAGCTGGAAATCAGCAATTTTTCATCCAGTTTCAGACACAGTATGCTGTTAAATGTCCTAAATCCTGTTTGTTTCTCGTTAGTTCAGCTAAATAAAACAGTAACATAGAGTATCCACTGATGTTGTAAATATCTGTGTGAATTTTTACAATGCAGTTACCAGCATACAGATGGCCAAAGCAGGCTTCGGATTACAACAATTACAAGGAGATGGGTGGATGGTAGTGCAAGTACAGAGGTGTGGTACAAGTTTCTTATGATTTTGCAGTACTTGCAAGTTCTTCTCTGAGTATTAATATGACAGGATTTCATATAGTGCTTTTCAATAATGAAATAAACCAAAGAGAGCTATGAATTATGGAAACAAAGTTTATCTGAAAAATCAGAAATTTAGATTTCAGGAAATAAAAAATAGATCCGATAGAGAAATGAACTATCAAATTTCCACTATAAAACTAATAAAATGCTGCTCCAATACTACCAGTACTCAGAACAGCTAAATTTATCAGGTGAGCAGCTCCACATTGTGAGTACACACCAACATTGGATGTATTTAGGTGCTGGTCCATTGATCACATAATATTTGCATAAAAAAGAGCCTATGACTATAAGTTTTTCCATACTTATAGATACTAATGCCCTCTTCTATATTAGAGACACTCGGAACTCTTATAGACATGCTTCCTTGAAAAATGGTGATTTCAAGGCTATATTTGCTTTATAATCCTAAATATATCTTTGGGATTTTTATGATTTTATTATAGTCCTATTTTGTGGGCACTCAATAGCAAGGTTGTAGGATCTATCAGGCTTAATCACATTGATGTGCCTGTTGTTTGTCAGATGCAACAAATTCAGTTGCTTCATGTAATTCATTAGGACTCCTCCCTGGTTTGCAACAAATTTCTATTGTGGAAATATGTGACCATTCTTGACAAAATTCAAGGTGGTGGAGGTTATAAATGGATATGTCACGAGTGTCTAAAAGAATACAAAGGTTCCTAACTTCCTATACTAGGGTTCGTGGGCACCTTTGCCACATAACAGGGAAAGGGTGTGTTGTATGTCTTGGTGCAAATGTTGATGGCCGTTTAGGGAAGGGGTTGTCAGATGAAAAAAATGCAAAATATCAAAAAGAACAAGATGGCTGATAATTGTGTTCAAGCATCAAAACAAAGGTCAATTCTAAGTCTAAATAGACCCCCTTTGCATCTTAAATCAGCTTCAGGAACATCTACAAGTCACAAGAGCAATTTAGGAACTCTTGAAAAAACATTTAATTTGCAGAGTCAAGAGGATACAAATCAAAATATTTCTCGTTGCTTGTATGCAAATGGGATATCATTTAATGTGGTTCGCTCTCCATATTGGCAAGAGCTGATTAGGTCAACTAATGAGGCACCAAAAGGATACAAAGGCTCACGCTATGAGAAGGTCCATACCACCCTTTCGTTTGAAGAAAAAGACATTATTGATAGACAATTTCAGGTGATTTGAGCTTCATGGAAAATTTCAGGGGTTTCTATCATTTGTGATGGATGGAAGGATGCTAGAAATAGGCCATTGATCAACATGATTGCAATGAGTCCAAAGGGGCAATATTTTTGAAAGCGGTGGAATGCAAGGCTAATTAAAGCGACCAAGATACGGATACAGATATGGTATCTGTATACAAATACAACCATTTTTCAAGACCTTTCATATTGCATTGAATGCATGGATTATGAGGCATTTCATTTTCCATTGTACGATGAAAAACTTGTAATCCCACGTGTCTATCATCCAGATGATTTGGGTTTCAATCATGATTCTAAATTTCTAAACATATAAATGTTTGTGGTTCATATGTACAATATATTGAGTGCTTTTTTTCATAAGGGAGTTGCAGGATTCGGTTTTGTTTTTTCTTCTATAGTAGTGGTGGGTCATGTTTATGCTTTAGTATGTGAGCATTCTCATCTTTTAGTTGGGTAGGGTATGCATGTTCAAGGCAAGGCAAAGTTGTCCAACTGAAAAGGCAATAAAATGCAATATTTGACAAAAGAAAGGAACCTTATGTTGTCCTATATGGTTTCTTTGTAGGGCTTTTACCTGCAATGAGTTAGATCTTTGTACTACATGCAACTGTTCATCAGAATTAAAGTTTTTTTAATATGTGTCCATGTCATTGGCTGCATGTGGCAATTTTGTTCTTGGTGTTTTCCATTTTGTACATAGTTTTGTGTTTCCACAATGTGTCATATCTTTTGCAAGTTGCTTAGTGTTTACTCTTAGTGATAGTGCGTTGGTGGTTAGACTTTGCATATAGTGTGTTGTGGCTTGTGGCTAGATATAAGGACATGGACAACTTAGGTGCAACCAGTATGTAGGGTCCATTCATAGTTTGCCATGTGCCTCTAGAGTGATGTAGATGGTGGTTCCTTGTATGTCTTCTCCAGGGAACTTGATTTTTCAAATGGAAAACACGTGGATAGGTGGCACATGCATGGACAATTTCTATTGGTTCTTTGGACCAAAGTGTAGTATATATTCATATTGGTGTTCCAATGCAATTCATATCGGTGTTCCAATGTACTATGATAAATGGGAGTGTGCCATCTGTTTCCAACAAGTAGTGGTGGTGGGCTTGATGTGTCCAAGAAGCAAGAGACTTGATTTTTTCTAAGGGTATGGGGGATGTAGACAAGTAGCTACATGCTAGCTTCCTATTGTGTTAGAGTAGGAGGATTTGTTAGGAAATTAACTTCACATGACTTTATTTAGCCGTTGCATGATATCTGTTCGATTTGATGGCTTGGTCAACGATGGCCATGGATTTGTTCGGACTCAATTTCGCATTGTCTTTTTTGCTTGAGTCCCTTTCGTTTGTATTCCTAGTGGCATGATCCCTTGTCAATAATTGATTTGAGAAGTTGTATATGGGTCATCATGTTGTATGGTGCTGTGGGCTGTGTGTTGTATTCCCTTGTTTTCGGCCTATTCCCCAAAGTCAAAAAATAGAAATTTGGCTAAGTAATAAAGTGGTTTTGGAGGTTCCATAGGAACCAGGAACCATTGGTTCCCGGTTCCCATAGAACCCTTGATAGGAATGCGAGTGGACATGTAGGGATGTTGAATGCGCACAGGTAGTGGTTGTCCCAATTGGTGTGACTCTGCTACCCAATAGAAGCTCACCGGTCTAAAACCATTCACCAATCTCAAATCATTAAAAACAAAATAGTAATCGGTAGTATAGGATTAGGATTAGTTTTGTGCATTCATGACCGTCAATATAATCAGGGAATCATTCTCAAGTGAATATTCATCTCATGTGGGTTATGTCTGCACAGTTATATCAGCTATATAGGGGTTTTGAGGCAGCCAATTGTTCTTGGTTCAATGACAATCTTGGGACCAAGACAACAAGTTGGGTTTGGCTGTCCACATTTTACTATTGTTCATTTTATGGTATTTTAATACCTATTAAGGTATACCCTCGGGAATACCCTTATGAGTCTAAGCTGAACTAGAAGTGTAGGAGATATAACTCTCTCTTGTAGAGTTAGCTTAGAGTCCTCCATTGTTTTGTTGATGAGCTGATTTCACTTGCATGATGACAACCCTAGCCTTGTGAGTGAGATTTGGTTCTAGAAATGAAGCAGCAATTTTGAGACCTAACAGGATCCTCGAGGATGTTCTAAAACTTAACCTATTTGTTGTGCTTGCAATCTCCACCATTCAAAAGCAATATGCACAAAACTTTCTATGCCATTGTAGGAGTTCTCCATGAGTTATTTCACAAGGACTGGCATGGCTGGAAGCTTGGAAAAGAGCATTTCCACCCTTGTGAGGTGTGTTTGTCAATTAGTACATGGTTTTTGTTGTCCGGACGGGTAGTGTTTGCTTTGCTTATTGTTTTCTTCAAATAGAGGACACCATGCAGTGCGTGGTGGTCAATGGGTGCTCAAATTGCCAATTTTGTGATTATTTGCAAGGGTTCTCCCAAGGGCCAAGAAAATAGCCTATTCCTAAAATGTGCCTTGTGACCTCTACAAGTGTGGCCTTTCTTAGAATTAGGACTGGCAGCTGTTCCTCTTCCCCTGTTCAAGTTGTGTGTTCTATTTGCTTTTAACAGAAGCCTCAATGTACAATTGAATTGACTGTTGCAACAAACTTTGATGGACCAAATTGATGTGATACATCAAGAGTTGGGTGCAGAAAATTGTATCTACTGTCATTTGAATTTGTGAACTAAGACAGTGATTAGTAGACTATTTATGCATTATCTTCAAATGTAATAGGGCTGGTTGGTAGATTTTATATTGCTAGAGAACTTCTTTTGTGTCCCCTTTTCTTAACATATTCTAGTGTGTCACGTCTTGTTGTTTAAGCATTCAGTTTTAGGTGCATGTGTTTGTTGTAAACCTTTTGAGAAGGCAACTTTTAGTGCATGACCTCTCACTAACCTTAGTGTCAGCGGGAGCTTGTTGTGCATTTTAGGAGATCCATTTCTTTCTTAGATGCTACATTTGATAGGATGGGTATTATGTGTGATTAGTTAGTATTGACTGTGACTATAAAATTCCTTGGGAGTCTTCCTAGGGAATCTTTTCATCATAATAGATGGAATACACTTGTTTATTCAAGGATTGTTCAAGTAGACTTGGTCTTTGATTTTGTGATACATTAAGATTTGACAATATACAACCAAGCTAATGTGAAAATGAATGAAAGCCTAGTTCTCCATTTGTTTTTTACTTAGTCATATCTAGCTAGTAAGCATAAGATTTATGCACATACTTTTCTCTAAGCTCAACTCTGTCACCCAAAAGGATCAAGGTGCCAATCTCTGGTAATCATTTCTTCCAGCACTCTAAAACTGGATTTAAAGATCAGATCTTGTATATAATTGTTTAAGTTTTTAACATTTCTGTTGGTTATGCATAATACGTTGTCCCTAAATTGCAGTCACATGTCAAGTATATTTCTAAATTGCACAACACTGGGGATAGAATCTTGCGTACGTCTTTGTTGCATAAATGATTTGTATAATTTGCTCAATAGAGGTTTGTAGGCATTTGCATCAGTGAACCAGCATACTGAAAGTTTAGAGACAAATCCTTGAAGCTTTCATGTGCAGAGGGTACAGTTATTAAAAGGCCTGATGTGTCATTGTCTTTTCTCTTTAATTGTCCTGTAATCAACCTCAAGGATTACTCTCCTAGGTCTATCAAAGTTTAAAGAAGAGCTACCCTCTCTTATGAATTGGTCCTCAACTGCCCACTGTCTGATTGTAAGTTTTAGCTCATTTACCCTAGGTGATATATCCCTGGGATTAGGTTTTGATAATATTCTCTAGTGTTTGTGGAGATACAGCTCTGGTCATGAATGGTCTCAATGACAGTTTTTAATTGGAATCAATTTTGCAAAGGTGAAATGATTATGATATATGAAAAAATGCAGAAGGTTGGTATCAGATTTGATTGGCATATGGTCTGAGTAGGGCATTTTTCAAAGGGTTATCCTTTCACTTTGATTTTTTTTTTTTCAAAAAATTCAACTATTTGATTCACCAAAATATACATGTGCTAATGGTAAAGTTTATGTTTCTTCTCAGAATTAGCCCATAACTGATTTCTTATTTACATTGATACTGTTTTCTTACCATTTTATATGGTATTTAGTCCCTTACTTAGCTCTGAGCATATTCTGTTGCATTTGCAGGAACTCGTGGCAGGATTTGACCAGGAGGCTGGTGCTGTGGTAATGGCTAGGTTGGCTTCTCACAAAATGGAGACAGAGGTTTGAAACTTTTAATCTCTTGGATTATTAATTTATTATTTACTCATTGAACTGAATCATGCATGGGTTATTAATGCATGAATGCAGCTTTTAATGTCATCAAAGAGTCAAGACCATTGTGTCTTGAATTTCATTTAGGAATGACGTATAGATCTAAGCTCTAAGTTTAGTTTGAAAGTGCTTGATATGTTAAGAGAAATTCACGACTTTGTTCCATAAAACATTGAAAGTTACCCTTTTCCCATTTTCCTAATGTTCTAGAGATGATTGGCATGCATTGTTTTGCAAGAATTAATTCCTTGTGTATTCTTTAACTTACTGTTAGTTCTTACCCGGCAGGAGGAATTTGATGCTGTGAGATGGTTGGATAGGTCTCTAATTCGTCTGTGTTCTAGATTTGGTGATTACCGAAAGGATGATATCTCTTCTTTCAGCTTGAACTCAAATTTTGCTATATTTCCACAGTTCATGTTCAATCTTAGGCGCTCTCAATTTTTACAGGTATTTACTGTTCTTAGATATCATAATTAATCCAAAAAGTGCTGCTTGTAAGAAGTGTCATTTATCTTCTGTGGTTGATATGTAACTCTGGGCTCCTATTGCAGGTTTTTAATAATAGTCCAGATGAGACAGCTTATTTCCGCATGCTACTGAACAGAGAGAATGTTACAAATTCTGTTGTTATGATTCAGCCATCTCTCATTTCATATTCTTTCAATGCACCTCCTGAACCAGCATTGTTAGATGTGGCTTCAATATCAGCAGATCGTATTCTTTTGTTGGATGCCTATTTCAGTATTGTTGTCTTCCATGGTATGACCATTGCACAATGGCGCAACATGGGCTATCAGAATCAACCAGAGCATCAGGTAAGATTCTCATACTTGTATGAGTTGGTATTTTTGCAAAAATGAATGCTTTCTTTCAACTTCTTTCTCATACTCATTTTGCTACATAGTTGGAGCAAGAATTCAGATTTAGGTAATTAACTAAAATTATGTTTGGAAGTCTTCCACATTGCAAGTAAATGCTGCATGTCTGCCACAGTTCTTTTCAAAGTCTCCAATGAGGCAAAATACAGTTTTATAATGATATTAGAGCACTTGAGCATTTTTAAACAAGCAACTGTTTGAAGGGACCTAAATGGTTCAAGTAGACATTGGTTGCAAGTGGCTTGTAAAGATCTGAATCTCAGGAATTTATATCTTTAAAGGGGACAACAAGTTTCTAGAATATAATTTCTATTGGCATAAGACACGTTCAATTTGATATAGAAGAAAGAGTTATATATTACAGATATCAAAACTAATAGACTATTAATATACCCTTGTATTAGTAGACCTTTCAATATGGTGTGTAGACTGGATCAACCAATTTAATGCTTCTTTAGGAGACCATGAAGAAGTATGTGGTTCAAGTAGACATTGGTTGCAAGTGGCTTGTAAAGATCTGAATCTCAGGAATTTATATCTTTAAAGGGGACAACAAGTTTCTAGAATATAATTTCTATTGGCATAAGACATGTTCAATTTGATATAGAAGAAAGAGTTATATATTACAGATATCAAAACTAATAGACTATTAATATACCCTTGTATTAGTAGACCTTTCATTTTGGTGTGTAGACTGGATCAACCAATTTAATGCTTCTTTAGGAGACCATGAAGAAGTATGTGAGTAAGAAGGGATGGATGCATTTATGAGAATAAGTGGGCCTCATACCAACTATAAATGATTGTGGATAAATTTGAAGCGGAGATTTTTTTTTTCAGATTTTGAGACATAAGTTGCCTTTGATAGCATAATTCATGAAAATATGCATGTACTTTAGCTCTCCTTAATCTAACAACTCAACCTAACTGTATTGTAATAACTGCAAAAACGGAACTGGTTATCCACTGAAACTTTATTGAAAGGAGGTGGCTGTGGCCTCCTTTGAGACCTTCATTCAATCATGGTTGGCATATGTTCCTCTGGAAGATCTTTGAAGAAGATCTCCTATGATTTATGTGTTGAAGTACATATTAATGGTAATGGTCAATTAGTTATTAGACGCAGGCTTTAATAATGTTGTTTTGACTTTAGGATATAGCATTATGTTTTATTTCCTTTTAGTATGTTCCTTTTATTTATCCCACATTCATAACGTGGGTTGTTCCCTGTACTTATAATTAAAAAGGCTTTCCATTATTTATATAATATCTTGGTTGTCTTTATGTGCGTGATTTTCGTAATATGTTATCAGAGCTCAGCTAGAGCCATGAAGTCTGTGAGAGCATGAAGACCTAGGGATTATTGCTGGCAGAGATGGATTGAGGAACCACCAGTGTAGCACAGCAAAGAGCCAAAAGTTTTGTAGCCTGCATTGAATGTCAGATCCATACAGGTCTATGAGCAAACAGAAAATCACACAATTTTTTAGGGTTTATGCATGTAGGTGTCTGAGCAGTATTGTGTATTTTTTTGGTGAAAATTGTTGTAGGGTTTCTAATTTGGGCCAAAAAAATTGAAATACATGGGCTTTCTTTGGATGAAATTGCACTTGTTATTTTTGCATGAAAATCAGTGCTTTTCGGTGAAAATCATGACAAAAATTGAGAAAAAAATTATTGTTATTTTGTCTTTTTTTTTCTGTGATTGTTTAGTTGTTTTTTGAGATCGTGGGTCTTTTGGAAGTCGCAATTTGCATAGTTTTAATAGTTCTGAAGAACAATTTTGCAGGTTTCAACTAGTAGGGCACATTTTTTTAATCAGTGTTTTTTTAATGATATTTTGTTACGGTTAGATTTGTAGCAAGGAGATATTTTGTCTTACACCAAGACTACAGGTTGAGGGAGGGAAGAACAATACAAATGGCCTCCATCATGTTGGAAGGCAGTCCTAGGTTCTCTAGTGAAAACTTACAATATGTTGAAGCAACATATGTCAACCTTTTTCGAGTATAGATGCCTCATAAATATATAGTCCTTGGTAAAGATTATGAGACATTGATCCCATCTAGATGCCATATTTAGCATTCACAAATGCTACATAGTTGACAAAGAGACCAAGAAGACTATTGCTCTTGGTGTGGAAGATCATGGATTGTACAGATTGGTTGATACTGAAAAGGTCAGGGAACATGCTTTGGCAGCCAATAGTGCATCAGACATCAATACACTTTGGCATTAGTGGTATGGGCACCTTAATTTGAGCTTCCTCTCATAGTTGGCTTGAGAGAACTTGGTAGATGGATTTTTTTTGACATTCTGTAGCAAATATAGGGTGTTTGTGGAGCTTTCTAGGTAGTGAAGCAACACAAAGGTCCATTTGATAATAGACAAGCTTGGAGAGCAAAGAGATTCCTTCAATTGGTTGTTGTGTTCAATGAATTTCAATAGTTCAAAGCCTATGTGTTTAATGAATTTCAATAGTTCAAAGCATTAGAAATAAGAGTCAGGTTCTTACATAACCATTATTTGATATGATAATAGAGTAAAATTTTGTTCAAATGAATTCAACTACTTTTGTGCTAAACATGGTATAAAAAGACAGTTCACCACACCCTATATTCCACAATAAAATGGAGTTGTTGAGAAATGGAACTGCACTACCATGTAGATGGCCCAATGTATGATGGTGTGCAGTAGTGTTTCAAAAAGGTTTCGTGCTGAGGCAATATATACAACAGTTTATCTACTAAGCAAATCTCCAAGAAAGGTGGTGAAGCAAAAGACCCCAAAGGAAGCATGGTCCGGGAGGAAGTCCAAAGTCAGTCATCTTAAGGTATTTGGTTCCGGATAGCGAGAAACTAATAATCATAGGAAACAACAGTCCTATGTTTTAGGTACTAGGGGAGCAGCAGTCCTACCAAAATTCCTAACCAAATTTGCTGATAAATATTATTGGAGAACTAGAAATACAAGCAATGGTCTTATGCCCTCTTGAACAAGAACGAAAGTTTACAGAATCTCAAATAGAAAGCTCTGATCTGGAGGTTAGTGGGCACATAGCCATGGACATTTATGTATATGCATTAATGGGGAATGCACATCCTTTCAATGATGATTTCAAGAGGATATTATCATATTTCATGGTTATTTTTACGACATGAGCAATGCACTATTTTAGGGAGGCCTGTGGTTTAAGCATTACTGCTTTTTTCTTCAAGAGGCAACAGGCTTCAATATCCAATCCCACAGAAAAGCGCCATGCACAGTGCCAGTTTGGATCTGATTGTATTTTCTTCCTAGAGAGTCATGGGAAGAAGCCATGCTACAAAGACTAAGGGTTGCAAGTATTGCTATGTAGAGAGTCAAATGTAAAGCTCTGCAGGTCTGAATATACCATTTGCACTGTCTTCTTATGATCTTATCATATACTCATAGCATACTTGCCGGATCTTATGTCAACGTTGGTTTACAGAGTTCAATATGAATCTGCAAGAGGTTGACATAAGATATCAAGAACATATCTAGAATGAATATATCAGCTGCAGTATTTTGTCAGCATCAGTAACATCCAAAGGAGCTCAACTGATTCCAAGGATCAATGCATAGACCCTCAATAGCCAATAGGCAAAATGAATTGTCAAATACAAAAGAAACCAATTGATGGAATGGTCAAGTTGATGCAACCAACACATAAAGATGTTGCCATACGGAATATGATGCCAAGGGATTACCAACTTTGCTATCAATATTAAAAATTCACTTACCGATAGAATGCACATATGCAAGGGGGGTCAAAGTCAAAAGATCTCTCAGCTATCTTTTTCTACACAAATGATTGGGGGTGTGTTTTTTAAATTCTTGGCAATCTGTTTTTAACTTTTTTATCATTGAGCCTCTAATGCATCTCCTTAAATTTGAAAAAGTCCAGTGCAAAACTTGCCCATGATCTTCAGCATTTTTCATGCCTCTCCATGTTTTTTCTCTTTTGCCTAACCTGGTCATAAATTGTTTCCTTGCATGCACCTGTAAAATTCTTTTACGTTTGATTCATTCTTTTGTACTCATAGCTATATCCTCTGTTTCCCATCGTGTCTTTTACTTAATTTACACTGATTATGGTTTGAGATGATCTGAATTGGTTTGCTAGCTGATTAGCTTCGAATAGCATATTAGTTACCATCCAACCACTGTTGGTCCAGTTCACAACAGGTTGAGCAATAGATAACAGACTCTTAGGAGTCTAAAGTGCTTGTTCACTTTAATTTTTTTTAAACTTAATGTTAAAGTCTCAAGTTTTGTATGAAAAATCAGGCTCATTATTTGACACTTCATCTAGATAAGGAAAAATGGCTTTTAGGCTCCTTATAGATTCTTCATTAACTCTAAAGAGCCCTTGAGTTATTTTTTCTAAGATCTTTTTTTCTTTCAACGGGAATCCTTTGGGGCCTTTACTTACAGCAAGTGCATTTTGAAGTTTGAAACCTCAAGTGGATTCTTAATTCACATGGCATTTTGTTTATGAGCCACAGTTGCAGAACTCTCTAGTTGCCTCATAGCTTTTATATGATTAAATTCATCAACATTGTCAATAATAGCTGGCTGTCATACAGAAATCTATGTGTTTGTTTTACTGGCCATTGGATTTGAAAATTCATGTCTAACCTTTTGGCTGGTTGGATTTGCTATGTTACCTGGAAGTTCCTTTTGCGTATTTCTTCAGATATTCTTTTTCCAAAAGTCACCAGATTTTGTTATATTAACGACCACAAGAAAAAGATGCAAATTTTGAGTGAAATTTTACTTTGTATGTATAACCTGGACATTTTTTTAGAAATCATGATCAATAAACGGATTCTGGATTTTTATGATCTGTAACCTGTTTGATAAATTTTATGAATTCTCTGGTTTTATACTTTATGAATGTTTTCATGTAGTGCAAGATTGGGGAAAAATTCACTGATTTTGTAGATGCTAATCTGTTAAAGCAGGTATAATGCTTCTGCAAAATTGTTTCAATATGCACTGGCCACTAAATTGCCCCTTTCCCATTTTTGTAGATGAGCTTGTTAGTGCTGTTAATTCTTTTTTTTTGATTAATTAGTTGTTGGTTTGATATGGCCTCAAACCCAGAGATAAATGCAAGTAAAACATACAAAGATGCAAAATGCCCCAAAAAACCAAAATCTAAAACAAAGCGCCAAATACAAAGAGAAATATGGCACATCTTATTCTGGCATGTGAAAGGTTGGATTGGGCATTAAGAACTTACCTTTGATGTGAAAGGTAGGAGTCCCACCTTGGCATTCACTAGGTGGTCCACAATAGAGTTGGTTTCTTGGAAACAATGCTGAAAAGATAAACAATCAAAATGTTCACCAATTTGTCTATCTTCTTCTAATATGCTATGCAGATGCCAATCTTCTAACCCCTTGGACATGCACCCATACATAATTGTTTGAGTCACCTTAAATGTGATTATTGCGGCCCACCGTGATATGAAGTTTCATCCCTTCTACAAACCTCTACTACATCATTAGATTTGGAGCCTAAAATATAATATCCATGTCTGACAAAAACACCTTTGTTCACGAAGTTTCCAAGATGGGAATGGTAGGAAACAGGGGGACACATTTCAGTGATGACAAGGGATAGGAGGCCTTTTTTCAAGGGGTAGCAATTGAAAAAATAGCAGAAATTTAAACATATAGAAAAATTCAAATATTCATATGACAAGGCATTTGAAATGATAATTGATATTCGATATTCATTATTTACAAAGGAGATGAAAGCTCCTTAAATAATATAATGCAGGACGATGTTTCTAAAAAGAAACAGACGTTAACAAAAACAAAGAACCGGAAGTTACTAAAAACTAACTAGATTAACTGAAAGTAAACTACTGACTAACTAAAGGCTAAGATGACCATTAAATAATACAATAATACTTTAATACCCTCCCTTAATGGTCATTCTACTAACTACACCAAGCTTATCCCAAAATTTTACAAATTTATCTGGATTGAGAGACTTGGTGAGACTATCTGCAGTTTGATCCTCAGTTGGAACAATACTGCAACATCACAGAGCCATCTTCAACAAGCTATCTGATTAAGTGTCAGTGAAGCTCAACATGCTTGGTTCACTCGTGGAAGTCTAGGTTCTTAGCAAGTTTGAGAACCCCTTGATTACCACAAAACAGGGGTGAAGGCCATGATTGAGACATTTGCATGTCAACAAGCATCCTTCAAAGCCATACCGCCTCACAAGCTGCCTTAATTGTTCCCCGATACTTTGCTACGAACGAGGAAAGAGCAACTGCCTTCTGCTTCTTGCTTGTCCATGTGATTGCTCATGTACCAAGACTGAAAACATACCCAGAAGTGGACTTCTTGTCATCCACTAAACCTTCCCAATCTGAGTCTGTAAAGCCAACCAGTCTAGGATCCTTACATCTGCTATACAGAATGCCAAAGTCAGGTGTCCCTTTGACATATCGCAATACTTGCTTTGCGACAACCCAGTCTTCCGCCTTAGGAGTAGTCATGAAACGAGAAATGTAATAGTAAAATTGAGATCAGGTCTAGTGGCAGTAAGATAGATGAGGCTGCCCACAAGTTGCCCGAACGCAGACTCATTTACCACTGGTGAGTTTGATTTGGCTGAAAGATTCAGCCCCTTCTCCATAGGAGTGGATGAGATTTTGCAATCTTCTATCCTGAATTTTTCAAGCAAACTCTTGGCATACTTCGATTGAGAAATGAAGATACTACCACTTGTTTGCCATTCTACACCAAGACTGTAGTGTAGGAGACCCAAGTCCATCATCTCAAACGCCTAACACAAATTTGACTTGATCTGTTCAATCAAATGTAACTTATTGTCAGTAATGATGATATCATCAACATAAATGACAAGAAGGATGATATCACTGCTAGTGTTCTTGACATACAAATTTGCATCTAAGGGACTCCTGTGAAACACATGTGCAACCAAGTACTTATCAAACTTTAGGTGCCATTCCTTGGGTGCCTACTTGAGGCCATAAAGAGCCTTCCATAATCTCCATACCATGTGCTCTTGTTTTGCAACCTTAAAACCAGGAGGCTTCGTCATGTATACTTCTTCCTCCAAATCTCCATCAAGGAAGGCACTCCTCACGTCCATTTGATGGACCTTCCAACCAAATTGTACTGCCATGGCTAGGACAAGTCGTGTGGCGCTCATCTTTGCTGTGGGAGCAAAGGTTTTCTCATAATCAATACCTTCTCTTTGCGAGAACCCCTTAGCCACCAACTAAGCCTTGTATTTATCCAGTGTTCCATTAGCCTTTTACTTGACCTTGTAGACCCATGGGTTTCTTCTCGGGTGGAAGATCTGATAGAACTCATGTGTTGTTCTTCAAAAGACTATGATGCTCAAAATCCATAGCCTTTTCCCATTCAGGTTTTCCCTTGGCCTTCGAATATTGTTGTGGCTCATAAATACTCTAAATGTTGGCCATAAGAGCAAAGTTTACTATGTTCTTTTTGCTCTTGCCTCTAGAAGATCGTCCTTCAACAAGCTCATCATCATGAACATCACCAATGAGCTTTGCCCACCACTTAGGATGAGGAGGAGAAGAATCATCCTGAGCATCATCATGACTTGTGCTGCCTGGAATAATACCATCCATAGTATTCTGAGGAAAATCTGCTGAGACAAAGTCTTGCCGAGGAGATTCCACAATGTTAGAATCATTAGAGTCCCTCCCTGCTTGTAGAGGATTTGGTCTGGGAGATTCTACAATGTGTGAAGCATCAAAATCCCTCCCTTCAGGTGGAGCTACTGACAACTTAGCTCCCAAATCCTTGGTGTTCAGAGGTTGATCGTCAGGACTCTTGTTGGGAGAAGGGAGCAAAAAGGGCCCACCTTCCTCATCAAACACAACATCCCTACTAAATGTCAAACGGTTAGTAGCCACATCAATTAGCCAATAGGCCTTGTGATTGTCACTGTATCCTGTTAGCATCAACTTCTGGCTCTTGGAATCCAGTTTGGTTCTTTTGGCATCTGGAATCCAAACATACACAGTTGAACCAGAACCCTGAGATGGGTGATCTTTGGTTTCCTCCTAGACCATGCTTCCTTAGGAGTCATCTTCTTAATGGCCTGTGTGGGAGATCGGTTAAGAAGGTATACTGCAGTGTACACTGCCTCAACCCAAAATTTCTTGGGAACACTCTTGTTCTCCAACATACAGTGGGCCATTTCTGTGATGGTACGATTTCTCCGCTCAACAACACCATTCTGTTGAGGGGTATAGGGTGTGGTAAGCTGGCGTCTAATGCTGTGTTTGGCACAAAAACCTGTGAACTGGTTGGAACAGAACTCACCCCCATTATCTGTCCTAAGAGTGATGATTTGACATCCAAACTCTTTTTCAACTAATGCTTTAAACTTTTGAAATCATTAAATACTTGTGACTTTGCTTTGAGAAAACATATCCACATTTTTCTGCTAAAATCATCAACAAATATAAGGAAATACTTGGCACTAGTGACCGATGTAGTATTCATTGGTCCACAAACGTCTGCATGAACCAGCTGTAGGACCTTGGATGCTCTCCAAGACTTTCCATCTGAAAATGGAGTACGATGCTGCTTCCCTGCTTGGCAAGCTCCGCAAACACCATGTGTCTGCTGCTGTATCTCAGGTAAGCCTTCTACCAAATTCTCTTGAGCTAGTTGAGAGAGGCAGGCAATATTGAGATGCCCATACCGCTGATGCCAAAGAGTGTTGATGGATGAACTCCTCGCAACCAACACATGCTCCAAAGGATCTCCAGTATCAAGCAGCCGATACAAACCATGATCCTCGAGCACAACTGCCACAGTTTTCTTGGACTCCCTATCAATGATTCGGCACTTGTGAGAACTGAAAATGATGTCCAACTTCGAACTGTCGCAGAGAATAGACCATGAACAGCAGATAAAAACAATAACAAAAAGGCACAATTTTTTTTAGACAAAAAAATGTCAAAAACTCTTGAAAAAGACACGAATCTTCAATAGGACCTGGGAAAAAAACTTTAAATCACATTTTTGCTCAAAGAACAAGTGCAGCAAATTCCAGAACCGTGATTTTTAGAAAACACACGGAATGGAGGGTCGTGATTGTAACAGGAACAAGGTCACACGGCCAGAAGATGCACATAAACCCACGAAAACTTCCTCAAAGAAAACGTGAGTAGGAAAAAATGGCGGCCTCTTTCAGAAAAACCCTCGTGCAATTTTCTCGAAAGAGAAAAAACGACGCGATTTTACACAGAAAAGTCACGATTTTTGTGTTTTTAAAAAACAGCGAATCCCCTTCGAAAATTCTATGATTTTCATACTAGATCTTGTGCAAATTTCAGGAATGCAACCCTCAAATTTCTGCTTTTAAAAAGTCTGCGAATTTCTTCTGAAAAAAAAACTTCAAAATCTTTATTTTAGAAGACCCAAGATTTTTCTTTCACAAACCCTCGATTTTTATTTAAAAAAAAAGTCGGAAAAAAAAACTTCTGATACCAATTATCTTTCTCGTATGTAAACAATAGTCATGATGCAGCACACCTGCTCCTGCCATACCCAGATTTCCTTTCAAGTGCTCTCAAAATTCATTTTCATGGATCCCTCTTGTGGAGCTTCCCAATTATTAAGATACCCAATTTTTTTTCTAACAATAAACTCATGAGCAAAGGATGAAGGAATCCACAGTTGTGGTTTATGAACTATTACAATTTCAAACTGTGAGAGATCCCGATAAACTTAAATAGCACACACCTCGCAAAGCTTCAGTTTTCATCCAGGAGCTCTTCGACTGCACTGAAACACTCCTGAAAATCCATTGAATTTTTCAAGCAATAATCTTCACGTAGTACAGCATAGTACAATCCTCCAGAAAAGCCAAGATATAGCTGACCCCTTGGCTAGCTGCCACTGTGGGATTTGATACTAAGGGAGAAAACCCAAGACATTTCTCAAAGAGACAATAGTGTTTTGCAGATGTTCCTGGCATAACTACAATGAAGGTGAAGGTGATCCACCCTTTCTTTGTCGTTTCCACAAAAAGCATAGCTATATGGGCCATGTAAACCATGTTTGATGAGATTATCAAAGGTTAAAAATTTATTTAGCCTTGCTAAACAGCAAATATGTTGCATTTGGGGGAAGCTTCCCTGTTCCATATTGCAGAAATAGGCTATTCCTGCAACATAGTAGTATCACCAGACCTTAGCACTGAATATTGAGAACTTACCAGTCCAAATTAATATGTCCTCCCTTTATAGAAAGGGAATTCTTGAAGGCTGTAATCTTCTATTTAAAAAATATATCACTTCAAAGGGAAAATGGAGAACTAAGAAATCTTTCCAAATTCTAGTCTTAACACCATCCTTATGCCGAACTTCCCTATAATCTTTAATACATGATCCCCAAGATGTCAACAAAAAACCATTAATCTCATCCAAAAGCTTATATGATCTTATTGGTGCTTGCCCCAACTAAGATTCACCAAAGAACAGCTTCTTGCTACCGTTTCCAAGGTTCTATGGAAGATACTTTCCAATCAAGTCCCAAGACAATACCATGAAATTCCATGTGTCTAATCCTTTTGGGAAACTTGGAGTTTGGAAGAACAAAAAAGGATCCTCTGTAGATAAATACTTGATCCTTATGATCTTACTCCGATGCTGTTCCTGTTCAGAGAAAAGATGCCAACCGAGCATAGCAACCAAAGCCTGATTTTGCAGCTTCAGGTTCTTCACCCCTGCGCCACCTTAAGCTTTAAGATGGCATACTTCTTCCCATTTCACAAGAGGGAACTTCCTCATGTCTTTTGTAACTTGCCACAGGAAAATCCTGTATTGTTTACTTATTATTTCTAGAATAGCACTCAGAGCTGCCAAAATGGAAAACATATATTTTGTTATGATACTTAAAACCATACTAATTAATGTGAGACTGCCCACCATGCTCAGCCACCTACCTTTCCACACTGCAAGTTTAGCCTCTAGTTTTGCTAACGTATCCAGCCACAGGACAACTGTCACAGCCCCTGTGAAACGGAGGGATTCCTATGTTATTACTTAGCAAGATATCCCAAGGGAATCCTAACAATGATTTAATTCTTACCTGGAGCTGCAGTGGTACATTCAAGAAAAAAATCTTGATCTTTCCCTTTTTATTGATTGCTCTTAAGCTATTTCATGTACATCCAAAATTTTCTTGAATAGTTTTGGTTCCATTAAATCAGCTCTTGCAAACGAAAGTGTCTTCATCCACAAACTATCGATGAATGATAGATTCAACATTGGCCACACATTTTATGCCTTGATATTAGCCTCCATTCTTAATTTGCTGAGGTTTTCGCTGAGGCTTTGGTCATAAATGAAAAGGTGAGAGGATAGGGGGTTCCCTTGTCTTATGCCATGAGAATTGGAGAAGCTTGAGGATGTGTCATTTACCAGTACTTTGAACCAAGAGTTGAAGACCACTTCCATGATCCATTCCATCCATACATGAGTGAAACCAAAATCCTTTATACATCCTGTAGAAAAAGCTAATTCACATGGTCATAGGGATTGAGCTCTAGAAAAGTGCATTTGTAACTCTTTCAACATCTTCGATTTCCTTGAATTATTGACCACCCCAATAACTCCGACCCTTTCAGCTACCGTAAGGCCTGAATGAAACCTGCTTGAAACTTGAAAGCCATCTGGGCTGGGAGCCGTAACCTTTTTAAGCCCAAATACTGCCTCATGGATTTCTTCTAAGCTGAAAGGAGCAAGAAGGTAATTACTTTGGGCCTCAGATGCCAGTTTGGTATTAACCAATTGGAAAGAGGAATGGAATACTCTTTCAGAACTTGTGGAGTGGCATGCAGATTAGAGAAGAAAGTACCACCTCCTCTCTGATCTCCGAGGGAGAAGACAACTCTGTACCCTCAGATGAGAAAATAAAGTAAATTCTATTATATTTACTGTTCTCTCTTCCGTAACCCGATGAAAAAAATTTGAATTTCAATCACCCTTGAGAATCCACATTTTCTCTGGATTTCTGATTCCATTAAATTTCTTCCTTAACATAACAAATCTCCGGCTTTCTTATCTTTTGCACATTCCAAGTCTAGGAGTGAATCATTAGCCTGTCCAATAGAATTTCAGAATTAATAGATGTTAAGATCATCGTTAAGACCTAGTTTCTCTTTTAATATATTTCTAAAGACTTAATGATACCATTTATTAATACTAGATTTTAGGAATTTGAATTTTTGAGCAAAGGAGAACATCTTAGAACCTGAAACTGCTGGAACAGCATTCCACCGAAATCATGAAAGGAAGGGTGTAAGAGCCACATGGATTCAAACTTGAAAGGGCTTTTAGCCAGAGAAATATCCAATTTGATTTCTAGACAGTTTGGAAAATGATCAGGACCCAAGACATTTAAAATGGATGCAACTATTGACCATTGTTTGATCATCCATTCTGGAGATACTAGAAATCTGTCCAAACTCACTGCTATATTACTGAAAGTTTTCCAGCAATTGTTCCAAGTGAATCTCTCCACCTTAGGAACTACATTATAAAGAGATGTTATCATTGAAGTTTTTGAAGTCTAGTTCAGATTTGGTAGCAGCCAAGCTCCCACCATGCTTATCCGCAGGCCCTGTTGCATTGAAATCACCTCCCAGAAAAAAATAGGACCTTGCCAATTGGAAAGGAGAGATGATAGGTCATCCAGAATTGCTTATTTTTCCTGATAGCGCTATAGGTGTTTACTACCAAGCCTCAAATATTTCTTGAAAGGAAGAGAACTCACATACAATCCCGCTAGGAGTGGATGCAATGATAGGAACTTGAATTTTTCCCAGCTTCCAAAGAATGCATAAACCACCTGAGGTACCGTGAGTATCTATGGCTACCCCTTTCAGCAATTTCCATGAGCATTTTAACAATAGAACCAACTCTGCTAGAGCCATTTTGGTTTCCTGTAAAAGGAATAAATCCTGAGCCAACATGCTCAACTGGCAGATAACCAGCCTTATCTTGTTAGGGGGCATTGCGTCATGGGTAGACTCCCATTTCTTATCTTGAGGGCCCTTTCCCATCAATTTTTTCGTGCAGCTTAAAAGAGAAAAGAGAGGAAGATTGTTCAAGTAAAGCTTCAGTGGGAAGCCAAAAACAGGTATCTCAAGAGGCTCCCCTTCCTATACCTCCTTTGACAGGAAGCATAGGTGATTCCTTTGAATGAGTTAGTACTTCTTCACATTAGAGACCATTTTTTTGGTTTCCACATCTTTCCCTCAGGCACCACATAACTGGTATTCACTTCTCTCTCGTTCCTATTATACCTCCTGCAGTAGCAAGATGCCCTATTTTGTGATGAATAATAGCAGAGCAGAATCTGCTCATAATCCAACTCCCGATAATTCATTCCAAATGCTGAAGAGACATTTTTGGGAAGTGGGAGGTCTAGATCTTGATTCATAATAATATGACATTGATTGCATGAGAGAGATTTACTGCCTGCAGGTCCACCTTTACACACCCTCCCACAGCATTTCCTGTTGATTCCAGCATGTCAAAACTCCAGAACTGAAGGGGGAGGTCATAAAGCATACCCAGATTGCTGAAACAGCTCTGTGTTGATCCTCAAAAGGTAGAAGAGCTTGCCAACACAAGAGGACCACCTGCATCCCATTCGTTCCTGCATGTCCAAGGCAAGATCCTCATCCCTAGGTGGCCGAGACTTGAATTTGACCACAAATTACCTTGTGGAAAAAAGACAATTTCAGGATCCTTGTTCCGTAGATTGTTTGTGGACACTTTCATGCCTTCATCTGATAAGCAGCATGCAATACAAGAGCCAACCAAAGCCCCTTTCTGTAGGGCATTGCTGGCTTTAACAAATGATTCGTCCAGCAGGTGAAGACATGGATACCCCCCCAAGGTACCAATGAACTTCACTGCTTCTAAAGCCCTCAAAAACTTGCAAACTTCTGTTTTGCCTGACGGGCTGCATTGGCACCAGAAGCTGGTTTCGTAGAAAGAGCTTCAGTCCCACATACCTGCCTGCTTTAACAAACACTTCATCCTGCAGCTGAATACACAGACACTCCTGCAAGACACCAACGAACTTCACTGTTTCTAAAGCCCTCAAAAACTTGCAAACTTCTGTTTTGTCTCTCCTTTTGCTTGACGGAGGCTTGCATTTGCACCAGAATATGGGTTCATAAAAAAATCTTCAGTCCCACAAGCCTGCCTGAAACTGGGGCCTTCTTCCTTGAAACATGCAGCATGCTTTTGACCAATGGGACCAATCCATGGCTGTCTGCCAGAGATTTGTCGCACATGAAGACTTGAATTTTTCTCTTTTTCACCTGGAGTTCTCATTTTCCTTTGCATTTTTTTGGTGGTTTTACTTCTCAAGTAGGAAATTCAGCTATAAATTCAAGACTAAAATGAATTTCATTATGTGCATTTTTTAATGAAGATTGATGCTATGCTTTTTCCACCCATCCTTTTAAACCTGTGAACTGTCAAAGGAAAGATATTCAATCTTCGATATCTTGTATATCAAGTGTTACTATTTTTGTGTGGGCTTGTGTGCAGTTGTACATACTTCCTTCTGGCTAATCATTATTAGTACAAACTTCTGCTAATACTTGAAATTTTATAGATGTTCTTTTTCTTACAACTATTTTTTGCAGGCTTTTGCTCAGTTATTGCAAGCACCCCGGGATGATGCACAGCTTATTTCTAAGGAACGATTTCCTGCACCTAGATTGGTTGTCTGTGATCAACATGGATCGCAGGTTTGTACCTATGATTCACTTTCTGCTCTGTGATATTTTGCTAGATGATTTTCATAAATTAACAGAAAAAAAGAACTCATTTTAGACATTTCCAGACTAATCACACAGTATTTTCTTGGTACAGGCACGCTTTTTACTTGCTAAGTTAAATCCTTCAGCAACATATAACTCAGCTAATGAGGCTCCTCCTGGAGGAGACATAATATTTACAGATGATGTAAGCTTGCAAGTGTTTGTCGAACATCTTCAACGTTTAGCTGTGCAGTCTTGATACTTGTAGACCAAATCGTATGTAAGAATATATGGGGCTGTCGTCGAGCTACAATTTTCAATCCAAGTTGGTTACAAGCATCTGGGTTCAAACTGAAACTGATTTGTTTCATTTTCCTAATTACGAGAAATGTCTATCATTCTTTTTGGTTGGAACTTGGAAGTACTTTCTGCCTTGCAAACAATAAAATATTTGCAAGGTGGATTCATTTTTAAATTTATTGCACGAGTAAGTTTCATAAACTGTTTGTCAATACAACAAATTTGAGAAAGGTCTATTCAGTTCATCTTATGGAGGAAAAGCATTTCACAACACGGATAGAAGGCATTTTAGTGGAGGACATTTTCCTACATTTTTCTTTGATAAGCATATTTATCTGTTATCAGAAACCAGGTATATTGGTTTCCGTTTTGTATTATGAAAATCTACACTGTATTTTGGGGATGTGATTTTACTTTTTTCTGCCTCAATGTTAATTTTGTTCATAGGAAAAACAAGTTAATAGTACACTAGAGGTTTTTTCTGATTTCCTTTAATATAATTTAGAAGTTAAAAACAATAACTAGTGGGAAGTTTTAATATTAACATCTTTTCCTGTAAATTTGAGGAAGGCCTTTCCAATTCATCCTTCAGAGCAAGGAAACATCACTTTAAGAAAGATATTGTGAACTTATTCCTTTTATAAACATCTGTTTTTGTAACCAGAACTGGGGATACTGGTTTTCATTTTGTATTCTGAAACATCTCACTGGATTCTCGATTCTGCTTTTTTGTGCCTCATTGTTGCTTTGGCTATATAATAAAAAAAAGAAGTTAAGAATACATATATCAGAATACATTTTGGACCACTTCTAAGATTTTATTAATCTTGGTCCATGTGTGACGTCTTATTTGATCAACGTTGTTTTAATGTTAATTAGATATTGTTTGTGAGGACAGCATTGTTGTAAAGTTGAAATTGGTTTTGAAACCCTTTTAAAAGTTTTTGCAAGAGTTAAATTCTATGTGGATTTTGTCACCATATTCATCTCCTGCATGGTACTGATAACCCTTGTTGAAGTTGCATCAAGTATATTTTTTTTTCTTTGAGGAAAAGGTAAAATAACCAGAGTTTTAGAATTTTTCATTGTGAAGGTATAGTATTAATTGAATATAATTTACTTTTCACAAGTTCTTATTGATGTTTATCTTTATCTATGTTTACCATTGGTTGTCATGCACAAAGTTTTATAACTATGCTATTAGCCTTATTTTCCTTATTTAAACTTTAATCCTGGAGTTGATGTCATAAGTAGTAGATTACATTGAACAAATCACAAGAAATGCGATCAAGCGTAAAAGTTGGGTAAGATGTGACACCCAACTCATTGAGTGTAATGTGCCCCAACAAATGAAGTGGGTTGCAAGTCCTCAATGGGTATAGTAAAAGAGATACGCTGGTCAGCATTTATTATGAAAATTTATACATATACGTAATATTGAGGGATGAGGGAGAGGTTTTATTTATATATCTATGGGATCAGTAAAATGAGGGATGGGGTATATACATGGGATCATTAAAATGAGGGATGAGGTATATACATGGGATCATTAAAATGAGGGAGGAAACTCCAAAAAAGCAGAGAAATATAGTCTAACCATTTTTGGCATGAGAAGGAACTATATCAACTTGCTTCTAAGATTTGTGCTTTTAACATGTTTGGAGACTTCTTTTTTCATTCCGTTGTAATCATTACACTGAATTGTCTGGGGAATTATTTGAAGGAGACTCTGGGACCAAATCTCCTTTGGCAGTTACAGAAGCATTAGGAACAGTAGTGATAGGTTTACAAGGAGACGCCATTGTTTTAGGAGATGGCTTAGTGGGTGCCAAACTAGGGTCAGAAGAGAAGAAAAAATATTTGTACAAGCTTAAGAGTGAGTTCTTTGCTGAATTCAAAACAACTATATGGTGTTGCGGTCTACCACCCGTCCACCAAGAGGCCATTCTTAAGGGAGGGAAAAAGATTTGAATATTGTGGGCAAAAGGTTGCTGATGACTTGTAGCATAAGAAGACTTGCATCTAAAAGGAATCCCCATGTCCAAACTAGGGTCAGAAGAGAAGAAAAATTATTTGTACAAGCTTAAGAGTGAGTTCTTTGCTGAATTCAAAACAACTATATGGTGTTGCGGTCTACCACCCGTCCACCAAGAGGCCTTTCTTAAGGGAGGGAAAAAGATTTGAATATTGTGGGCAAAAGGTTGCTGATGACTTGTAGCATAAGAAGACTTGCATCTAAAAGGAATCCCCATGTACTCGATTTGTTACATCTATATTTCTGTCTCTTAAACAAATATCTTAAGGTAATTTCTTGATAAATCAAAGCCAACTAAAATTCTAGCAAAAGTAAAGCGTTGAGAATTTATTCTTGACTAGGAATAGAGAGTAAATGTATAGGAGGATTTCCGATGAAGGAAATCACTCTTCACTCTAGAAATAAAGGGGGAGATTTGGAAGCCTCACCTAGATAGGAGAAATAGGAAAAGACTTAGTAAGTGGTCTGAAATATGAAAACTGTTGTTTTAGACCCAAAAGCACCTTTTCCAAGAAGCACGGGTGGCCATGCTGAACGCTCCTATTTTCAGGTGAAATGCATATGACCAGGAACTATCCTTTTGTGCATGGTAAAGATGAAAATCCTCCTCTCATCAAAGGCTTTCAATGAAGAGTTGACAATTCACGGAGATTTTCTAGTTTGGGCCTGTTTTTTTAAAGATGTAGATCAAAATGACCTTTTTAAATCATTCTTCCTGCTCGACCACCTCATATTTGAACGCCACTTCAAGTTAGGGCCCATTGTCTTTCACGGAAGATGATTGGGGAGGTGCGGTGGGTGGTAGGTGGGGAGTGGGGGTGGAGGAGTCTACCTCCCCAAAATCACGTTATCCTATTTTGTTACTTTGATGATTTTCTTTCTAAATAATTGTTGGACCTTTAGCTACCTATGTGATGTCCATCAATGCCATCTAGGACAAATATTTAAACAATGTGATCAACAATAGGGGCCTTGATGCTTGCTGCCATAAGAGAATGGTAATGTTAAAATAAATTAAAAAATATTAGATGCATAGAATATATAAATCCATTGTGAGCAACAATTATGACCATGTGATTGAAATAATGCTATTAAGGATAAAATTATTATTTTTTATTAAAGGTAAAGGAGGATTTTTGAAAGGATCCATTTTTTTTTACATTAACAAATATATATATAGTATTCAAGTCTAACAAACAATAATGGGGCAACTATATGTGCTAACAACACCATGGTTGGAAATGAGCAAGTACAACAACAATATTTTTGATATTGATAAAAATGGGTTTTGGAAGGGCTCAAAACCTTGCACAATGAGGTAGCCCATAGGTAGATGGAATAAGTATCATGAGTTATGGGACAAAGAAAACAACTCAATGAAACAAGACACAACGATATACAACTGTATCCAAGCTGCCAAATACAACCAAAAAGTAAGAAATAATAGGGATTCAAGGGATCCAACCTAGGCAAAGCCAGATCCTACCCTATCCAATCTCACACTCTTCAGTCTAGTATGTGATTGGGAAATAGATTTGAGAAGACTTTTCTTTTGCCTTTGTACAACAGTTTAGGAAATATCATCAACGAAGTCAACTAAACTAGGAGAATCAAGGAAGGTGGATTCCTCCACAAAGGTCTCAATAATGTGCACAATAGGAAGAGAGGTAAGTCGAGCTAGAGTAGGTTGAACGATCACCCCTTAAGTAGACTAAAATATATCTGAAGCAAATGGCGTAGATGGCTGAGTAATCATAGTAGGTGGTTGGGTTTCACCAATACGAGTTGATGTGGCAACAAGAGTAAAATTTGCTAGAGTTACACCAATCAAAAGAGAAACAATCAACATGAGACTTAGAGGCACATATGGTCAAGTGATCTTCGATGGCATTCTTCCACCACGTCACAATGCCCTTGCATTGGGAAAGTGGACAATCAACAACTAGGTGGTTCATGATAAAACAATGTCTACAATTGAAGGGGAGACCCTCACAATCAAGGAGTTGAATTCAAGGCTTGTCCCCTTGTTGGTTATTCTTTTCGAACCAAACTTGATCTCATTGTTCATCTATGAATATGCCAGAATCCAATGATAAGTAAAGGCAAGGATTGACCAACAAACAAGGATTATTAGGCCCTTGCTTCTACACTTCGGGCTTTGTGAAACCCATGAGCGTAATCCTAACAATGTTCGCATGATATTCTTGTGCCATCTTTATCATCACATTGCAACACATAGATAATTCTCATATAAAGGCTCAATTAACATAACATATCAAAGAAGTTGGTTGCTTCTTAACAATAGTTCCTATTCAGAGCATGAGAATGGTAAAGCCTAACATAATTGTAACCCATTTCAGAGAATTTGATTTAATGAATGGTTTGTTGTTGAATTAATCAACAAAATACAATATGACTACCTCACCTAGACAAGTGTCTCATCCTTGGAATGAAGTCAATGCTAACACCCACATAATTTGATAGCAATTTTCACATATGACCCTATATGAAGCTTTGAAACACTGCATTACATTATTTCAACATTATATCTCAACAATCACTTCTTACTAACATCCTAACACTTAATTTGATATAAACCTATAGCTCTATTCAAGCATTTACATCAATTCTTTGAATTGATTAGCAAGAATAAAACCACACACCCATTGGAAATCAATAGAGACAAATAAGATAACCCTTGATTATATTATTTATAGTTTATAAAACCAGTACATAGGAGAGAAAATGGTGTCAAACTTGCACTATTATTTTCTATATTGCCAGTATTACTAATAAGACTACATTCGCATATTAGCAAACTCAAATCTAAGACTTAACACTTAAATGTTCAGTATCCTTTATAGTTCTCCATGTGATCAATTCTAGAACAACCAACATCCCTCATAACCAGCCCTAAAATCCCATTTATAAAGATATGGGAGCAAAACAAGCCACAGGTTGAATTATTTCAATTACATTTGCATTTGACATTTAATTTCACTGTAATTTCAGAGATTCACCTGACAGTTATATTTACTCATTGCAAAATGGGGGGAAAACAAAAGACAAAACTCCATATCATTCGTTGAAGAGGATCATCCAACCTTCCAAAAGGTGTCATTTGCTGTTGTGGCAACTTCAAAATCCCTTGTCCATGTCAATCAAAGAAGATTCTCCACATCAACACCCAAAACAAAAAATTGAACATTCGCAGAAGAGGATGAGCGCACAGTTGTGGCAATGGTATCATCAAAAACAAAAATAGAACCAAGGTGCTACTATGATTCGTCATCATCAGAGTGTGCATGCCCTCCCGTGTTCTTGGTGAAACTGGAGAAGCTACTACCCCTCCGTCATCAGAAAACTCTTGATGTGTCAAAGTGACAAGGTACTGGGCATAGTCCGAGTCAGTATCTCCTTCATTGCTCCAAGGACTATCCAAAACCTATATGGGAGAGTTGTGCTTTCCCATGTAAGAATCATAAGCCCTATGGTACTTGTTCTTCCTCTTTGCTTCCCTCATAGGCTTAACTAATTCTTTCTTTCTAAACTTGACCAATTCTTCTGAAACAAACCTGCTCCTCAAATTATAGGTGATCCCAACACCACCCTGCACAGCCTTCCTTTAGGCGTTCTTCTTCTCCGTTGGTGTCACAGGAGCTCTTGGTGTACCTTATTCACTTTCGGGAGCATCATCCCGAGACTCAAGCAGACTAAGTCTCCTAGACCTCCTGATGGGCTGGGCTGACCCACTTGGTTTACTCATTCTTACAGGACATAGAACAAGAACCCGCCAACCCTTGCAGAAGAATTCACCAATCCTAGTTCCTAAATGGTATTTTGCAAAACAAAAACCTAGGACTTACACAAGTCTTACCAACTCAAATGGAGAATGCATGCAGTTGAAACCCTCACCACCCTGGGAATTCGGAACCTACATGCCAACTAATGCATAATTGAAACACGACACACATAAAAATAAACTTACCTGGGATAATTACTTCAATATCACTGCAATTGAATGCCTCAGACTCACATGCCTTTTCCCTGGCTCTAAACCAATTTCTCAACTTAAAATTACTGCAAATGGTGAATTGAAACAATAGATGATTCACATTAAGTAGGACAACGGGGGCATCTAGCCATTAATGATCAAAGAAGGCTCACACGGTGAGCTGACAACCAGCTGCTCAGGTTTGAATCTAGGCCGTCGATCCCTTCGGATTTAAAACACAATCAACGGCGTTCCTCAAGCATTGCTCCTAGCTTTTTACAACTTATGCCTCAAAAATGGCGATACCACCTCAGAAAGTTGCCATGTTATCACTCAACCTCATTAGTCATCTCTAATCTGGCAGCCATCATGTATCACCACTCTAGCCGGTGCCCCTTCAATTAAATTGGTGAGGTACTAAGGGCCAACAATGAGGAATATTCCTTCAAACAATCCATTGTTCATCACATATTTTCCTTCCTTCCCTAGAGTTGTATCATCGACATGAGCATTGGCGCGATGAAATCTCAGTCGCTGGATCAAAACCCACCTTTCTTAGTCACATTCGTTTCCCATCACATATCGCTGATTTGTGTTTCAAATTCCAGATCACATCAATGATGGGAGAAGAAAAGAGATGGAACAAGATAAAGCCACGTGTATCCTGCTGAAAATCAAAGGCATGAAAGGTATCGCTCATATCAAGGCTTCAAAAGAGCGATGACACATTAGGATTGAAGACCACATCACTCATCGCCCATTTAAAAAAGGTAAGCGTACAACTATCCACGATGAGTGATGGAAAGAAATATAAAGAACCATGAAGGACATCACACATCACTAAATTAAAGCATAGAATGCAAAGGCGATTAGCGATAGCAAAGCAACCAGTGATGCAAAGGGAAACTCACATCGATCATAGGTAATGTGAAACATAAAGCCATAATTCTATCTGCGATGAGCGATGCAAAGGAAACACCACTCATCGCACATCACTAATACAACTCAAACAAGCACAAAGCCATCCACAATGAGCGATGGGCTATAGCGGTAAATACGAACTTGAGTGAGACAATTTTGCATGTGCTCATAAGTTGCCTTAAGAAGGGGAACGCCTAGGAACATGCATAAAAAGGCCTCAGAAAGACTTAGAACAATTTATTTCAAAGGATGTAAAGGCCAAACAAGGTCAATAATTCAACCTTGTAAAATATAAGAAATCGAGGACTTGGGCACACAAGATGATTTCAACGATGAAAACCCATGAAGTCCTAACCATATGGGGCAGGTTACGCAACAAATTTCATTGGCTTAGGTTGTTTTAACATGATTGGGAATCAACGGTAAGGGGTCAATGATAGATTATAACACTGACAAGGACAAAGACTTAAGGGTTTTTTTGGAAGGACTTTGACAACAAAAATCCCAAGGCATTGATAGTAGATGAAACCCTAAGTCTAGAAACTTGAAACTGGCTGAATTTTACATAATTTATAAATGGAACCAAATTTGTTTTAGGGGTTCCATTAGTGGCTCCATTTGGGGATGTCTGTTCTTCTAGAATAGAACGAGATTCCAGAATCTCAGGTGAAGCAGACCAGGCCCAAAGAACCCAAAACCAAGACCTGCCCGGACAAGGTAAGAAGACCAGACCAAAGCAAGCAAGATATGTACACTATTTACATGATTGTACAATGTATCCAACATCAATTTTTTTAAAGAAGCCTCTTCTGATGTGCAGGATTTCAACCTATACTTTGCAACTTAATAAGCTTCATTTCCAATTGGTGGCCCCAGGCCCCCAAAACTTAAAACCATCCCCTACCTCTATCAAAGACCTTATTCTCTGTTGTTTGCATTATGCCAAGACCATATATATTTTCATGAATTTACCATCATCTAATCCTATTGTGGTCATTGCAACTAACCACAATTGCCATATGCCTGAATTTACCACTATCATCACCAACCCTGTCTAATTGAAAACTGTATTCAGACATCAAGTGAAATCCAAGATCAATGTGGCATCTTACCTTGTTCATTTCATAATTACTCTCCACTAAATACTCCTCCATCTGGATTGGAAATTGAAAATACTCATATTCCATTTGATCATTAACACCACAGTAGTTGACATCAATTTTAGTTTGTACATCAAACTGGAAGTTTTCAAAGACACTCTGTTCAAGATCCTCACCCAAGAACATATATCTTGACTCCCAGAGACTACATTGCAATTATATTTCTGATAGTTCAGGGTTATTAGAAAGTTCATATAAAACCTTGGAGTCATCCTTTGGTCTTTGTCTCATGCTAGATGAAAATTTATCTTGTGTGATGGATGGGAAATGTTCATACACAAGCATGTTCTCAAACTGGTGTTCACATTCACTTGAGCATTGTGAACCTACCATACTGCCATTTTCTCCATTACTTGGGGAGAGAAGTTCATCAAAATCCATGGTCCAAGACACCATTATCAATTATATCCCATGCATCAAAGAATCTCTCCATTTCGGGTTCATTTACATGTTCTAGTTCATTCTTCAAATTATCATCCAACTCAAAGTAGAATGTTTCAAAAGATGGCTCAAAAAACTTAGAATTAACATGGTCAGCAATAGGGCACCTATATGCCTCATCCATTGATATGTATGATGACTCAAATATGATAGGTTTGTTATAATTTGAAAGTTGTTTATTGGTAACTGAATAAGCTTCTTCATTAATTTATTCTTTGTCAAAAACAATCATGCTCATTTTTGCAACAAAACTTGCATATTCCACTTCCGCTTCACATAGATAACCAGGAACAACTACGACATGATCTTGCTAGTTTGCACCACAATCTTCATTATTCTTATCATTGTGCTTAGGTTCAAGATATTGAACACACACATTCTTATCTTCAAATTCATCTCATTCACAAAACTAGTATGCTCTAGCTCTGACATGACTGAATTGCACTCCACATATCCCTCATAGGGGATTTGTTCATTTACTTGTAAGGAAAATATTTCTTGAGAATTAATATTATTGCATCCTTCCTACAAGGAGCAAGCTTCTGGATTGTCTTTACAAAAAGATTCATATTCCTCAAAAGATTAATCAGAAACTTCACTTTCACTATAATCACCATCACAAGGCACTTCATTACCATATGCACTGAGCTCAAAGTGTTCAACATGAACGCTCAAATTCTCATACTTAGTTCCTTTACCATTTTTGTTGTTTTGAAACATCAACAACCCTTGCAGATGCATCTTTACCTTCATTATCACTATTGTACTATTTTGCATTTGGACTGGTTGTGGATTGATCATAACCACTATCCTCACTTATACCACACGACACATGTCTATTCTCCAATACATCCTCTTTACTTACCTGAGGTATCTCATGATTTTCCTCAATGGGACAACCACTGCCAACACTTTGGGATTTCATACTGTGTTCATAATCATGCTTGGACTCAACAATTCTAATCCAATCAATTATTTGATCAAAACCTCGGGGCTTCATTTCCTTATGCAAGGTACTCAGCCCTAGTTCAAAAATTTCACAAAAAGTCAATGCATACTGCATCGTCTGGTCTAATACTTTTAGGAATTTCCAACAAGGCGTCCAAAAACCTTGCCAATAGGTCATATGGTGATTCCCCTTGATGTATTTTCATATTGGACAATCCTTGAATAAAAGATATTTGATCAACATTTCCTAAGCTTTGCTGATGTTCAATTTGGAACTCACCATTAGTTACCTTGGGTAATAATGGACTAATCAGAATTGTAGAAGCATCTCTATCATGACAATTACTACTATTATTTGTTCTACTTGTATGAAATGTGCTAAAGTAACCAACACTTGCAGTCATACACCCTTTCATTATTGAGTACCTCAAGTTGTTTTCAATGTCCATGGAAATTTGGTATGCATGATGCAAAGTTGTGGGCTCCTTATCTCTCAACAAATAGCTCATTTCTTCATCAAATGCACCCAAATACACAATCAAACACTCTGCATCACTCGATCTTGTGTTTTCAGAAATATCTCTTATTGCTTTTGCAAATATGAGATTGAAAGCTGGGACTAACTTTTTTTCATCCTTTTGAATCTCCATGAGTCTTTTCCTTACTGAACTTAGATTAATTCTTTCACTGAATTTTTCTACAAATGCTACCATAAATTCATTCCATGAAGAAATAGAACATATTGGTAAATATGAAAACCAGTCTCTAGCATCTTCCTTTAGAGATTGAACAAAGAATTTCATGACAACATCTCCATGATCTACCTCATAATCACCCATCAAGTCCATGGATGTATGCAAGTGTCTATAGGCTGATTAAAAAATTTTCCCCGTGAATTTTGGAAAATGTTCCCTAAAATTATTAGGAACAAGGTTTGGGAAACCCTAAATACACTGAAGTTTAATGGCCTATACCTCCAAATAGAGAAATTTCTTTGATGGCATGAAAAAGATTGCATTCCCTGCATGCTCTTACTTGACATTCCACAGGGAGATATAGAGGAATGATACATTTCCTTCTATCCCTTTACAAACCTCAAAACTTAACCGCACAGTTGATCATTCATTGCCCAATTCTTTGATTTAACCATGACTTCAAAGTGCTCAACCGAAATACATCTATGTCTTGGATCTTTCAATGGGAATATTTTAAGGATGAGCATACTTCTTTATAGAAAATTTAGATTTAACCTTAGAAGTATGTAATATTACCACTACCATTTCCCCTTTATTAGTGCTCAAACCACTTAATAGGGAACCAATTTTTTTTCCAAATTACTCAACATGGTTTTCTCATAAATTTATGCTACTTGAAAACCAAAACATGGGAAATACTTGGATATGCTATAGCTACTTTGAATTATGCTTCTGGCTGGAAAGATTTGCAGATCTGAAGCCATATCACCATTCCATCAGGTTCTTTGCATAGAGTCACCACCTCCTTCTACAGAAGAAAAAAACTTCAACAAGATGAAGTTCCTTTCAAAAGTTAAATTCACTTTGAGTCCTCTCCAATATCAGAATTACATAGGAATCCTTTATATTTTTGAGTCCTTTGAAACTTTCTTTCCAACTACTTGTCAAGGTAGCATCATCATGTGAGCTCTAGTCTAATTCATCTTTTCTCAGCAAGTCTTCATTCTTACTTTTTGGATTTTATCAAATAATGCATACTAGTGCAGAGATCTCAGAGTCGCCACCCACATTTAGTGAGAAATTATAAAAATTATTTTGGAAGTATGGTGGATCTCGACAGGATTTTCCAGTTTCAAGGGGAACACAACAAATCCTTGCATCATTTACCAAAATTGACTCACTGGCATCAAAGCTAGACTTTCAAAATGAATTCACTAGCAAATATTTGAATTTTTAATAGGACAGTCTGCAACCCAATTTCTAAGTGCACTCCCTAGTAGAGTCACCAATCTGTCAATGACTCATATGGGCAAATAAGATTGCACAATTCTAAATCTCTAGTTACAAACTGCTTTGGAACTTCAATGACTCTTTAAGGCAAGATTATCTTCTATCAAAAATTTCTCAAGTATGCCCCCTGTGTAGTTGCTAATCTGTTGGTTATTTTTTTAGAACCAAAATTGATCTCACCATTCACCTATGAATCTTCCAGAATCCAATGATAAGTAAAGGCAAGGATTGACCAACAAACAAGGATTATTAGGTCCTTACTTCTACACTTCGGGCTCTGTGAAACCCAAGAGGGTAATCCTAACAATGTTCACATGATATTCTTGTGCCATATTTATCATAACATTGCAACACACAAATAATTCTCATATAAAGGCTCAACTAACAACATATCAAAGAAGTTGGCTGCTTCTTAACAATAGTTCCTATTTGGAGCATGAGAATGGTAAAGCCTAACATAATTGTAACCCATTTTAGAGAATTTGATTTAATGAATGGTTTGTTGCTGAATTAATAAAAAAAATACAATATGATTACCTCACTTAGACCAGTGTCTCATCCTTGGAATGAAGTCAATGCTAACACCCACATAATTTGATAGCAATTTTCACACATGAAAATATACGAAGCTTTGAAACACTGCATTACAATATTTCAACATTATATCTCAACCATCACTTCTTACTAACATCTTAGCACTTAATTTGATAGTAACCTATAGCTCTATTCAAGCATTTACATCAATTCTTTGAATTAATTAGCAAGAATAAAACCATACACCCATTGGAAATCAATAGAGACAAATAAGATAACCCTTGATTATATTATTTATAGTTTATAAAACCAATACATAGGAGAGAAAATGGTGTCAAACTTGCACTATTTTGTTCTATATTTCCAGTATTACTAACAAGACTACATACACATATTAGCAGACTCGAAGCTAAGACTTAACACGAAAAATGTTCAGTATCTTTTGCAGTTCTCTATGTGATCAATTCTAGAACAACCAACCTCTCTCATAACCAGCCTTGAATTCCCATTTATAAAGATATGGGAGCAAAACAAGCCACAAACTGAATTAAAAATTTCAATTAAATTTGCATTTGACATTTAATTTCACTATAATTTTAGAGATTCCCTAAGCAGTAATATTTACTCATTGCAAAATGGGGGGAAAACAAAAGACAAAACTCTATATCATTCATTGAGGAGGATCATCCAACTTTCCAGAAGGAATCATTCACTGTTGCATTAACTTCAAAATTCCTTTTCCACGTTGATCAAAGAAGATTCTCCACATCAACACCTAAAACAAAAAATACACGTTCGTAGAAGAGGACGAGCCCACCGTTGTGGCAATGGTATCATCAAAAAAAAGAAAAGAACCGAGGTGCTACTCTGATTCGTCAAAATTAGAGTGTGCACACCCCTTCCTCCCCTGTGTTCTTTCTGAAACTGGAGAAGCTACTACCCCTCCATCATTAGAAAAATCTTGACCTATCAAAGTGACAAGGTACTGGGCATAGTCCGAGTCAGTATCTCCTTCATTGCTCCGAGGACTATCCGAAACCTTGATGTGAGAGTTGTGCTTTCCCATGTAAGAATCATAGGCCCTATGGTACTTGTTCTTCCTTTTCGCTTCCCTCACATGCTTAACTGATTCTTTCTTTCTAAACTTGACCGATTCTTCTGAAATTAATGAGCTCCTCAAATTATAGGTGCTCCCAACACCACCCTACATAGCCTTCCTTCAGGATTTCTTCTTCTCCCTTGGTGTCACAAGAGCTCCTAGTGTAACTTTTTCACTTTCGGGAGGATCATCCTAAGACTCAAGTAGACTAAGTCTCCTAGACCTCTTGATGGGTTGGGCCGACTCACTTGGTTTACTCATTCTTATAGGAAACATAACAAGAACCCACCAACCCTTACTTACAGAAGAATTCACTAGTCCTAGTTCCTAAATGGAATTTTGCAGAACAAAACCCCACGACTTAGACAATTCTTACCAACTCAAATGGAGAATTCATGCAGTTGAAACCCTCAGCACCCCAGGAATTCAGAACCTATAAGCCAACTAATGCATAATTGGAATAGGGCACACATAAAAATCAACTTACCTGAGAAAATTACTTCAATATCACTGCAATTAAACGCCTCAGACTCACATGCCTTTTCCTAGGCTCTAAACTAATTTGTCAACTTAAAATTATTGCAAATAGTGAAATAAAACAACAAATGATCCACATTAAGTAGCACAACATGGGTGTGTTGCCATTAATGATCAAATAAGGCTCACGCGAGCGAGTTGACAATTGACCACTCAACTTTGAATCTAGGTTGTCGATCCCTTTGGATTTAAAACAAAATCAATGGTATTCCTCAAGCATCACTCCTAGATTTTTATAAATTGTGCCTTAAAAATGACAATACGACCTTAGAAAGTTGCCACATCTTCACTCAACCTCATTAGTCATCTCTAATCTGATAGCCATTATGTATTGCCACTCTGGACCGTACCCCTTCAATTAAATCAACGAGGCACCAAGGGATGGAAATGAGGGGAATATTCCTTGAAATAATCCATTGTTCATCACAAATTTTCCTTCCTTCCCTAGAGTTGTATCATCGACGTGAGCATTGGCATGATGAAATCTCAGTCGCTGGATCAAAACCCACCTTTCTCGATCACATTCGTTTCCCATCGTATATCACATCAGTGATGGGAGAAGAAAAGAGATGGAACAAGATCAAGCCACGTGTATCCTCTTGAAAATCAAAGGCATGAAAGGTATCGCCCATATCAAGGCTTCAAAATAGCAATGGCACATTAGGACTAAAGACCACATCGCTCATCACCCATTTGAACAAGGTAAGCATACAACTATCCGTGATGAGCTATGGAAAGAAATATAAAGAACCATGAAGGCCATCACACATTGATAATTTAAAGCATAGAACCCAAAGGTGATTAGCGATATTGAAGAAACCATCAATGCAAAGGGAAACTCATATCGCTCATCACTAATGTGAAACATAAAGCCACAATTCTATCCGCAATGAGCGATACAAAGGAAACACTGCTAATCACACATTGCTAATACAATTCAAACAAGCACAAAGCCATCTGTGATGAGTGATGGGATATAGCGGTAAATAGGAACTTGAGTGAGATAATTCTGCACATGCTCATAAGTTGCCTTAAGAAGGGGAATGCCTAGGAACATGCATAAAAAGGCCTTAGAAGACTTAGAACAATTTATTTCAAAGGATGTAAAGGCAAAACAAGGCCGATAATTCAACCGACTTATAAAATATAGGAAATTGAGGACCTAGGCATGTAGGAAGATTTCAATGATGAAAACCCATGAAGTCCCAAGCATATGGGGCTAGTTACACAATGAATTTCATTGGCTCAGGTTGTTTTAACATGAAGGGGAATCGGTGGTAAGGGGTCAACAAAAAATTATAACGCTAACAAGGACAAAGAATTAAGGGTTTTTTTGGAAACACTTTTGACAACAAAAATCCCAAGGCATGGATAGTAGACAAAACCCTAAGTCCAGAAACTTGAAACTGGCTGAATTTTATAGAATTTATAGATGGAACCAAAACTTTTTTAGGTGTTCCCTCACCCCCACCATCGAAATAATCTTCCCATGAAGAGGCTTGGAGATATCAATATCCACTAGGATTTGAGCAAGTATAGAGTGCTCCACGTAGGAAGTGGTAGAGTCAATCTTCAAGGAATGGTTTTTAGAGTTGCCTATGGCCTCATGGCATGAATCTTATTAGAATTGGAGAAGAATATTTGGAAGGAAAACCCACAAATTTAACATTGAGGGGTTGAAGGAAGTAGTGCAAGGCTTGAAGGAGAGAGATTACTCTCCTCACATCCACACCCTATCATTAAAAACCAAATTCTCATCCTTTGAAGAGTCAAAAGACATAATGAAGAATCCCTTGGCATAAGGGAAGAATTCGATCTTTCCCCTGACCTTAGGCTTCTGAGAATCTAATACGCATTTGTGTAAATTAGATAGTGTAGGCCAAAGATTGTTAAATTTGAAAACCAAGCCCTTATGCAGATAATTGTTTTTATTTTCCAACATATCTTTCCCACAAACCACCACATGGAGAGATTGCGCATAAGGGATGAGCAATAGTTTATCCCTTCGAGGGTGAGAATTCCCAAAACCAACAACAAACACAAAGGTTGGTGGACTTGTTTGCACAAATTTTACACCAAAAGGGTAACTAGGAGAACCATTCCTCATAGTGGGCAGGGCCTTGACAACATTACTAATTCCAACTCTAACATAGTCACCAAAAACTTGATTGCTAATATGAGCATAATCAGAAGCTGTGTTGACATAACGTGGTAGCGAGGCACCTAGGCATGATGGTGGGAAATAATTTGAGCCATGAGCATTGGGTTCAACATGTCAATTAGGGAAAACCTATAGAGAATTGACCACCTTAACAATCACAACACTTGCACAATCAATAGTTGATCTAATGCCAATGTTAACAATGAAAATAATACTTGCAAGCAATGTGAGGACCCTAAGAGAGGAACCCCCAACCAAGAGAGGAGCAATGCCTTAGTGACCTATAGCACCAAAGCACACACCAGATGATGGACATAGTGACAAGGACGTTAATGAACTAGATGTGAGGGTTTTAGGCAACTGCAACAACAATGTTAGGTTTTACCATGTAAATTTGTTTTATTTGTTATTCTGTTATTTTTTTTAATCTTTCCTATTATTTATTTGTAACTAACTTGTGCTAAAAAATATTTAAGTTTGTGGGTTTTACGTTTCCACAAGTGGTATCAAAGCAATTATTTTGCAGAGTCTCTGTTAGGATTTGGTGTTTGTTTTGCAACATCAAATGGAAAAGTTTTTGAATGCAAGGATCAAGGTGGAGAAATTCAATGGAAATAATAACTTTGAGCTATGGAAGCTCAAGATGCATGACTTGCTAGTGTAACAAGGTGTAGTGTAGAAAAATGTACACCATTACATTTTCACACTATGTTTGGGTCCCTTAATTAAATTGGACTTATTTAAGCCTCTAATTGACCAAATTATGCATTTAAAAGCCTAATTAATCTCATTTTCCAAAAGGGGAACCTGCATTAAACAATTCCAAACATCAAATTAAACACCTTGAAAATTGTGTGTCTTGGATTTAGGTTCTAGGACCCATTCACCCAAGGGCGAATGGGTCCCCTTTAGATTCCAGAACCTAATTTAAAATATATTTTTGGTGGTATTTTAATGATCCCAATTCAAGTTGCAATTATCGGCTTTTGAATTTTAATTGTTGGGAAATTAGAAAATCACCTATAAATATAGTCTTTTTATCAATTCAAAACATCTAGCATTGAGGCAACTTTCACAAGAGAAAATATTATTGTCAAGAGCATTGGAGAGAATATTTATCAATCTTCTACATCAACATTCAAAATCTCAAGCATCATGTCAAAGCTATTTTCGTTCATGCATTTTTTTGGAGCTAACATTGTGATGTAGGTTTCAAGCATTCAAGCATCAAGATCAACATCCAATCAAGCCATTTCATCAAGATCAAATCCTTGGAGTGATGTGTTAGACTTTAGTTCTCCAAGGGCAACCAAAAAAGGGTTTGGTGAGTTGCAACAAACTAGTGTTCATTCATCATTCCTTCTTTTTATCATTATTTCATTTCAAGGTTTGATCACCAAACCAGAGTTTGACCAAGGAAAACCCCTATTCACCAAAAACAAACAATTTTTTCCTCTCTTTGTGTGTTTGTAGATTTACATGTGAAGAAGGATTGAAGATTGATCAAAAGTTCAATTTTGTAAAGTTGTCAAGACACGAAAACTTACTTGCATAATTTATTTTTGACCTTCCGATAGTGAGATCTAGAGAAATCAAGAGTGCAGAATCTACCACAGGAGGACACTCAACAACAAATTTTGGTGATAGGTGCATGGTGTTTTACCCTTCTCAGACCTGCCGGAAGTCTGCTATTTCTGATTGTGTCATGCTTTAAATTGATGATTCAAGTTTCACATGACATAATTGAGTTCATTTAGCATTTTTATTTTTTCTCCCAAAAGTGCATTTCAGACATATTTACCTCTTCTTGTCATAAGGAAAAACAACCAAGATCTCCAATAGGGTTGACTCACCTAAGGGTTGAAATTTAATCTAACCTTTGGGGATCTCTTTTGCCTAATGAAATAAGAAAGATAGGTGCATCATATATTCACTCATCTCATTTCGATAAACCTATTTTTTGTTGTTTGACAAGGCGTTGGTGGGAAAGTAAAAAAAGTATGTAAATATGACCGACAAGGAATGGGAGAATCTAGATAGATACAAGAGCTCTTAACACAATTCAATTGTGTTTAATAAATGATGTTATTTTTAATATTGTTTGAGAGGAAACGACAACAAAATTATGTAGTAGAATGGAGAGTCTTTATATGACAAAATCCTTGACAAATTGGATCTACTTGAAGAGGTAGTTGTATAGTTTGCAAATGAAAGAAGGTATAAAAATTCCTGATCATTTAAATATTTTCAATACTCTTATATGTCAATTAGCTAGTATGGGTGTAAAAATTGAAGATGAAGACAAGGCAATTATGTTATAACATTCATTGCCCAAATCCTAGAATCACTCAGTCACTTCCATTAGCTTTAGCACAACTGATACCCTTGAATTCGATTTTATTGTGGGAGCTTTGTTGTTTGTAGAGGTGAGGAGAAAATCTAACATAGAAACCTCCACACAAGAAGCAATGGTGGCTAGAGGTCGACCACAAAAAAAAGGGAAGATTCGAGAGGTACATTTAGATCTAAGTCAAAAGGCAAAAAGGGTAAGGGAAAATGTTGGTACTGCAATAAATCAGGGCATCTCAAGAAAGATTGTTGGAAGAGGAAAGAAGACAATGATGAATCCAAAAAGGAAGAAAATCCGATTCAGACAAGTTCAAGTATGGTTGATGAAGTATTATCTGTTTATAATACCTTACAGTATCATGAGGAATAATTATTAGATTATGGTGCTTCTAATCACATGTGTCCTAATACGAATTGGTTTTCTTCTTACCAAGATATTGATGGCGGTGTTCTTTTTATTGTGAAATAATGTTTCTTGTAAGACTGTTGAGATTGGGAGCATTAAGATTAAAGTGTTCAATGGTATTGTGAGGACATTAACAAAGGTAAGACATGTACCAAAACTAGAAAACAATTAATTTTCCTTGGGAGTTTTAGATTCTGGAGGCTATAAATTTACATGTCAAGGTGGATCATTGAAAGTGTCCAAGGGCATTTTGGTGGTCATGAAGGCTACACATATTATAAACATTTACAAGCTAGAAGGGAGTACTGTAATAAATAAAGCGATGATGGTATCCGAGGAAGAAAATGAGTCTACTTGTTTATGACATTAATGACTGGGTCATATGAGCGATAAAGGGTTGAAGGTACTGTTAAACTGTAAGTTACTTCCGAATCTAAAATCTTTGAATTTGAATTTATGCAAGTATGTTTAAGGGAAGCAGTCTAGACAAAAGTTTAAAGCAGGTAGTCATACAAGTAAGGGTATTCTAGATTATATTCATTTAGATGTTTGGGGACCATCCATTATAGTTTCTTTTGGAGGATCATCATATTCTTTGACATTTATAGATGACTACTCTAGAAAGGTTTGGGTCTATATTCTTAAAAGTAAAGCTGATGTGTTTAGTGTCTTTAAGAAATTTAAAGTTTTGGGTGAAAATTTAACTAGTCAATCAATCAAGTGTTTAAGAACAAATAATGGAGGCGAGTTCACATCTTTGGAATTCGAAAACTATTGTAAAGAAGTTGGGATAAAAAGGCATAAAACCACAATTTACACTACTTAACAAAATGGTGTTGTTGAACACATGGACATGAATCTTCTAGAAAGAGTAAGAAGCATGCTCAGTAATCCCAAGTTGCAACAAGAGTTATGGGTAGAAGAAGTCTCAACGAATTGTTATTTGGTAAACCAATCGCCATTAGTTGTAGTAGATTGTAAGACTCTTGAGGAGGTATGGACAAGTCATTCTTGTGATTACTCAAATATAAAATATTTTGGTTGTGATGCATATTCTTTTATTTCTAAAGACCATCGTTCTAAATTGGGCCTCAAATCCAATAAAAATATCTTTTTTGGTTACAGTGATGGAATTAAGGGATACAGATTATGGGATCATACTACCCACAAAGTCATCATTATTAGAGATGCAATATTTGATGAATCTCCTCTCATAAAATTAGATATAGTAGAATTTAAAATGAAATAGGAACAAGTACCACAAAATCAACAAATTCAATTGGAAACTCATCCATCTATAGAAAATAGGGAGCACGAAGAAACTTCCGAAGAAGAAGATGAGGATGCAAAAAATCTACAAGAAAATATGGAAATTCCACAACTAGATATAAGGAGATCTACATGGGTTAGAAATCCACCTAAAAGGTATGATGATTATGTTTCATCTATTGCTTTTATTTCAAATGATGGGGAAACTAGTTGTTATTAGGAAGCAGTGGATGGTACTGAAAATGCTAAATGGAAAATAGAGATGGAAGAAGAAATGAATGCCTTGGAGAAGAATAATATATGGGACCTGATAGAACTCCCAAAGGGTAGGAAAATTGTTAGTTCTAAACAGGTCTTCAAATTGAAGAATGGTGTTGATTATAAATTTGAAAGGTACAAAGCAAGATTGGTAGCAAAATGGTATTCTCAAAAGGAACGTATTGATTTTTATGAATTTTTTCACCAGTTGTTAAGCTTATCTCTATTTAGGATGTTTTAGCACTTGTTGCTTTACTTGATTTTGAGTTAGACAAATTAGATGTTAAACAATATTTTTACATGGAGATTTGGATGAAGAAATATATAAGGAACAACCAAAAGGGTGTTTTCGAAATCGCAGCAAATTTTTTTCTTACAAACTCAAATAATTGTATGGCCTAAAGCAGTCTCCCAAGCAATGGTACAAGAATTTTGATTCCTTCATAGTGAGCCAAAATTTTATGAGTGAGTATAACCAATTTGTTTAATTTAAAAGTTTAAAAAATGGTTGATTCATTATCTTTGGATTATATGTTGATGATATGCTTGTAGAAAGCAAAAACATAGTTGAGATTAATGGGTTAAAGGCTTAGATGACTAGGACTTTTGATATGAAGGATCTAGGAGTAACAAAGAAAATTTTGGGCATGAAACTACATAGAGACAAGGAACTTGATAAGCTCTATTTATCACAACATAAGTATGTGGAGAAGATCCTCATAAGATTTAGTATGATGAATGTGAAACCAAAAAATATCCCTTTGTTTTCTCATTTTAAGCTTTCTTCAAGTTTATGTACTAGTAATAAACAAGAAAAGGATTATATGTCTCGTGTATTATAGGCTAATGTAGTAGGAATTTTAATGTGTACGATGGTCTGTACAAGACCAAATATTTCACATGCAATTGGTGTTGTCAATAGATACATGTCAAATCCAGGTAAAGAGCATTCAACAATAGTGAAATGGGTGCTTCAGTATCTTAGAGGCACAAGTGATTATTGTATAACCTTTTATGGTTGTAGTGGTTTAGTTTGTGGTTATGTTGATTCAAATTTTATAGGTGATTTGGACAAAAGGAGATCTACATCAGGTTATGTCTTTACTCTTGTAGGAGGACCTATTTGTTGGATGTCAAAGAAGTTGCTTTATACACTATTGAGTTTGAGTATATGGTTGTCTCACATGCATGCAACAAGGTAATTTGGTTGAAGGGTCTTTTGGGTGAGTTTGGAAAAGTGTAGGACAAGGTGATTGTAGGAAAAGTGTCACAAAATACAATCACCAAGACTTAGTTGAGAAAGAAAAGGAAGGGTGGCAATGCACCAAGACTTAGTTGAGCTCTCCTCTTGTCTTAACAACACAAGAAAATCCTCAAGAGTTGATGATGGATCACAAAATTTCTATTAAACACTATTAAAAGGTAAGATATGAAGAGAAAACAACTATACGAGGGGTAAGGCATCTACAATTAACTTAAGATAGACTACTAAAAAATAAACCCATAGCATGCAACTTGAACTAAGAAAATACACAATATAGCAGTCATTAAAGAATGAAAACTATTAGTCTTTATTGATTGCAAGGCCTATACGCTATATATTTTACACTTTTGAGAATTGTAATTTTATTATAAAGAAGTATGCATTATGTTTTGTATCTTATTGAGGAACTGAGAGAATTTATTTGAATGAGGAACCTTAGTCCTTAAAAAAATGTAAGAGGACACCAAATATATAACAAATCCGCAAAAATTTCATGGTATGCTACAAAGAGAATGCCCATGCCCTAACTGTCATTCTCACCAATGCTTTGCAAAAAGGTGTCCCCTCAAAATTTGATTTGGTCATTTGGAAATGTGAAAGAACAATCCTCACACCATCCACTATACCTTTGCATTAATGGTTTGTGGGATTGTGTGTAAATATCAAGAAATTTCCCAAGAAATTCGTTGCAACAACGAATTAGAGATGATGTGCCTAATAAAATGGTTCAAAAATAAATGAGTTATGGGTGAGCATTGTTTTCCCTTTTGAATCTGATTGATGGTTGGCGGCCGTTGAAATACATTAATGACAAAATTATAGATATTTTGGTGCCTTTGCATGATTTTGAAGTGCAATCAAACATTACAGGTGTTTCTATCTAAATTGCACCTAGAAATAAATCCCTCGAAATCAAACTTGCCAACTTCCCAATATTTCAATGTTCAGTTCGAATGAAAAGTTTCAATGATGACGTAAACAAAGTAGTTCTTGTTGGATCATGCAGTTGGATTGGATATGTGGAGAAGTCCAATTGGGCAACTTTTAAAGTTCAGTTTAGTCGGCTAAGTGAACTCTACAAAAAGGTTTGATGATATAAGCATGACATAGGCATGATGTAAGCATGAGGTGACTTGTGAGGAATTGTATATGGATTGGTTATGAGAGCAAATTTGAAAGGTTCAATTCAGTTGGCTAAGAAGGAATTCCATGAAAGCGGATGACATCATCACCATATAATTCTGTAGAAAATTGCAATTGAATTGGTTAGAGTCTAACTTCGGAAAGGTTTGATTTAGTTGGCTAGGGAAATTTTGTAGATGACATTATCACAATATCAAAAAAGTGGCATGCAATTTTTTTTCTAAGTGAACTTAAATTATAAACACATTTAACGATTCAATTTAGATAGACTTTAGATTTGTGCAACACTTTAAATTGACTTTATAATCTATCAAATATAGAAAAAACTAGGTGAACTAGATACTTAAATTTTAAAAGGTTCAGTTTGGATGGAAGCCAAATCCTTGCAAAAGGTTGTCATGCAAAAAAGATGAAGTGAAGTGGATTTGCAAAAAAAATGAGGTGAATTGGATTTGTGGGAAAATCCAAGTTTTTTAGGTACTTCAATTTTAAAAGGGGAAGCTTAGATGGAGTTTAGGTTCTCGCAAGCTTCAAACTTTTGCAAATAAATTTGGCTTTATATGATTTATTAAGTGCGGGGAAGGTTAAGTGAACTAATTCAATAAAATTTTAATAAGTGTAATTCAGATGGGGCCCAATTTTTCATGAACAAGGACCTTGCGAGAAAAAAAAGTGAACGGGATCCTCATATTTCAATAGGCATAGTTCACTTGGAACCCCTATTTTTGAAAATATTTTCTATTGTGAGACTAACATTGAACCAAACATGTGGAAAGGATTGCAGGAACTAGCCTTTGGATCGATTGGGGGGGTGAAAACACAAACAATTATCTCCTTTTCCTTAGTAGTTTAGCACATAGACATCCAAATTAAACACCTTATAAAAATACATGATTGTTTGAGCCTTGAACTCAAACAAGTCAACAATTATGACATTAAAAGCTAAGAGTTGTCCATAAAATTAATAATACCTATAAAAAATTTATCCCCTTGAAATTATAGTAGTAAGTCTAGAAGGCTAACTAGATAAAAACTTTGCTAATGCATTTATTATTAGGATCAAAACTTGGTGTCCATTTTCTTAGGAAGAGCCCTAATTTACCAAGAAACCCAAGAACATCTAAAAGAGTTTGAACACAATCTATTGTTGCAAGTATGAAGGTGTTGTCATTGATGTCAACTGGTTGCTGTTGTCATTGATGTCAACTATGTCATGGAAGATGGTTATTGATTGTATATGTCGAGGATATTGAGAAAATTGTAATAAAGAAGGTTTGCAAGTATTCAGTGTATGCTCCGGGATGTACTTCACATTGCTGCTATGCCTGTACAAATCTAAGGTATTGTTCATGGTTGTTGGTAGTTTCTATATCCAAAATTTGGGTCTCCGGATTGTTGTACAATGTGAGATATCTTCACCAATATGTGAACTGTGCATTTTTGTGTGTCTAGCTGTGGTTTGGGAGAAATATAGTTGCTTCAAATTTCTTCGTATTTTGGTTTTATGACTTGCGATTCTAAGAGTAAGTTGACGAGGCCGTGTTCAAGTGAATTTTTTTGTCTGAAAAGATTGGATCGTGTTTAGGATGCATGTGCTTAATTGTTTTATGTGTTGTACACTAGTATTGGCCAACCTTGTGTTAAACACTACTCACGATGTTCATGGAAGTGTGTTGAGGCATTTTGGGACTTATTTAGGTCCTCATTAAGTATGTGTTTGGGTCGCCCTCATTCTAATCCGTTGTAGAATGCTTTGGCACCAACCTAATTTGAATTTATAAATAAAAATTGTATGTGATTGACCTTGAAAGGGTTTCATGGTTGAAGACAATATAAGTACAAGTTGAGATGTTGGTGAAAGACAAGATAGAGGAAAGATAGATGTGTGATAGATGCGAGATATAAATGAGATGTGAATTTGAGCAGTATAGTGTGAATTTCATGTTAGGATTCCGAAGGCAGTGAGTTGAAGGCATTCGACATATTTCATGTGAGACTACAAGAGTGTGAGAAAATTATGGTGGATTTCCTATTGCTTTGAGATAGTTCTCTCACAATGAAAATTCTCTTCTATCTTCTTTGCAATTCTGTGGCAGTGAGCCCTTGTTGGACAGTGAGTCCGATCTTGGCAGTGAGCCTTTGTATTTGGTTTTGAAATTCTTTATATTGTGAGCTAATTCTCATTGTGAGCTAATACTCACTATGGTTTTTCCCTCATTGGGTTTTTCACGTAAATCTGGTGTTATTGTGTGTATGGTTTTGTTGTTTCCAATTTTTGTTTCTGCACGTAATGATTAATCACATTAGTAGAGTAAAGGTTATATGAATGCTTATAGATTTAACTTCTGGTGAAAGTTTTAAAGGTTAAAAATTTCTACAACTAATTCACCCCCCCTCTCAGTTGTCTTGTTCAACAATTGGTATTAGAGCTTGGTTCCTTGGAGAAGAGCTTAACCGCTTAAGGAAGTTTTGAAATGGCGATCAAAATAGTTATTGAGTGCCCTAAGTTCTATGGCACCGACTACACTTTCTAGAAGAAAAATATAGAAGTATATCTAGAATACTGTGGATATGATGTTGAGAAAGCTTATACAACTCCATACACTAATCCTACTAATGGTTCGAGTATTGTTGATGAGATCAAGATGCATAAAGCAAACAATAAGGAAAAAATTATTTTGAAGAATAATCTTTCACATTCCAAATTTATTAAAGTTATGAATCTGAAGACTCCTAAAGAGATTTGGGATGCATTGGAAAAGATTCATGAAGGAGATGAAAAGGTTAAAGAAGCAAAGTTGCAGAATTTGGAGGCACAATTCGAAATCCTACGAATGTTCGAAGATGAGAACATTTAATCCTATCTATAGAGAGTGGATGAGTTGGTAGGTGGAATGCGAGGAATTTGTGCACAAGTGGATGAACCTAGGATAGTAAAGAATATTATTAGAACTCTTCCTGACACATATAGTGAAAATGTATTTGCTATTGAGGAATTTGTAGATTATAAGACTTATACTAAAGATCAGTTGTTGGGTACTCTAACCTCATTTGAAATGAGAAATCCTAGCTTGAGAAATGGATCAAAGACATAAACTGCTTTCAAGACTACAAAATTTGAAGATCTGGATGAAGAAAAATTCGATGAAGTGGAAGCTAACTTTGTGAGAAGAATGAAAAGGGCTCCAGTAAGTATCAAGGTAAGTTACCTTTAAAATGTTTTAGTTGTGGAGGAATAGGTCATTATGATTCAAGATGTCCAAAAAGAGCTGAGAGGAATTAACATAGAGAAGGCAAAGAAAACAAAGGAAATATGATCAAGAGAGCATATTATGTGAATGAAGATGTTGGTATTTTTGATGATGAGTCTGATTATGGAGATTTTGATGATAATGAATGCTTGTTCCTAGCTATAAAATATGAACCTACTTCTACTAATACTAAAAGATATGTGAAGGAAAGCGCTCCAGAGAAAGGTGAAGATATTGTAGTCTCTGACTTCATGCTAAACAAGAAAAGAACTACTGGGTTGTTGATAGTGGCTATTCACACCACATGACCGGTGACAAAAGTAAGTTTGTTAAACTTGAAAAATACATGGAGGCTTAGTTATGTTTGGAGATGATATTGGTGCTAAGATTTGTGGGATAGGTTTAGTCAATTTTGATGAAAAACATAATACTGATGATGTCTACTATGTTAAGGGTTTAAAGAATAATTTGTTGAGTGTTGGACATATGTGTAGTAAAGAATATAATCTTGTGTTTGAGGATGAGAAATGCGAAATAAGGAAAGGATCCAGAATCATGAATACTGCTGGAAAGAAGTCTGAAGGAAATATTTATCAACTTAAGGGTGTAGACAAACATTATTTTATGTCTCAGATTAATGATAGTTGGTTGTGGTACCAGAGGATGTGTCATATGAATTTTGACAATATGGTGAGAATCAGTGCAGTACAAGCTATGAGAGATTTACCAAATATCACAAATCTTGTTAATGCTATTTGCAAGGATTATCAGTTTGGATTTAGCAAGCTAGAAATAACTTTAGGTCAAAGGAACAATCTACTACCAGACTATTGTATTTGATTCACATAGATCTTTGTGGTCCTAAAAGGGTGAGAAGTCTACAAGATAATAGGTATTTTATGCTTTTGATTGATGATTATTCTAGAATGACATGGGTTACTTTTCTTAGAGAGAAATATGATGCATTAGATAAATTCAAGGCATTTAAGGCTATGGTTGAGAATGAAGCAAATTTGAGAATAAAATATTTGAGGTCTAACAGAGGTGGTGAATTCACCTCCAATGAGTTTAACATGTTTTGTGAACTTCATGGAATAAAAAGGAAATTGTATGCTTTTAGAACACCTCAACATAATGGAGTTGTTGAAAAAAGAATAGGACAATTCAAGAAGCTGCTAGATCAATGATCATTGAAATAGGTCTACCACAAGTTTACTAGAGAGAAGCAATTCATATTATTGTTTATGTGTTCAATTGAGTTCAAGCAAAATCTAATAGCACTAAGACACCCTATGAGCTATGGTGTGGAAGGATTCCTACTGTAAAGTCCTTCAAGGTATTAGGAAGCAAATGTTTTATCAGAAGAGATGAAGATAATCTAGGAAATTTTGATGCAAGATGTGATGAGGGTATTTTACTTGGGTACTCTACTAGAAGCAAAGCTTACAAATGTTTCAATAAAAAGATGAGAAAAGTTGTAGAAAGCACAAATGTCAAGGTTGATGAAGCATGAAAGAATTCAATTGAAGTTGATGGATATGTATTAGATGAAATTGATTGCAGAGAAGTAGAAGAAGTTGTCTAAGAACAAGAAAATCCATAATGAAGAAGAAGAAGAAGCTCTGGTGGTGTCCCCAAAGACACCTAAATATGTGAAAAATAATCATTCAGAAGAACAAATCATTAGAGACAAGAGAAAAGGAGTATTGACAAGAAGCAGAGATGTTGTTACTGCTGAAATAAATCTATGTTTACTTTCTGAAGTTGAAACTAAGACAGTGAGTGAATCATGTAAAGACGAACATTGCAAGAAAGCAATGGAAGAAAAACTTATGCAGATTGAGAAGAATCAAACCTGTGAATTGGTTCCTAGACCGAGAGATAAAAAAATAATTGGATCAAAACGGGTATTCAAAAACAAGCTAAATGAGAATAGAGAAGTGGTCAGAAATAAAACAAGGCTTGCATGTAAGGGTTACTCACAAGTAGAAGGTATAGAATTTCAAGAGACTTTTGCTCCGGTGGCTAGAATAGAAGTTATCGAAATGTTTTTGGAATTTTCTGCTCATAAGGACTTTAAAGTTTACTAGATGGATGCGAAGTCAACATTTATGAATGGTGAGTTGAAAGAAGTCTACATGGAACAACCAAAAGGATTTCAGTTGTCAGATCAACCAGATATGGTCTGCAGATTAAAGAAGGCTTTATATGGATTGATGCAAGCTCCTAGGGCTTGGTATGCAAGGTTGGACAAAAAATTGATTTAGCAAGGTTTTAGTAAAGGTATGACAAATAGCAAAATTTTATTTTAAAATTGAAAATGACAAAATCCTAATAGTAGTTGTATCTTGATGATATTATCTTTGGAAGAAATGGAACAATGTGCAAATTTTTTATTGAAGAAATGCAAAAAGAATTTGAGATGTCTATGTTTGGTGAGATGAATTTCTTTCTTGGGCTGCAAATTAATGAAAAATAAAAACGAATTTTTATTTCACAGTCAAAGTATGTAAATAAAATGTTGAAGAAGTTTGAGATGGATGGTTTCAAACTAGTATGTACTCCTATGGTGGCTGACTGCAAATTGAGTAAGGATGATGATTCACCTAAGGCTGATCATAGAAAATACATATCAATGATTGGAGGACTGCTATATTTAACTACTGCTACTAGACTGGATATCATGCATGTAGTTTGTCTTGTGGCTAGATTTCAAGAGAATCCTAAATAAACACATGTTACTATTGTTAAGAGGATATTCAAATATTGAAATGACACTCTAGATTATGGCTTATGGTATCCTAGGGATATTGATTTTACACTAAATGCTTATACAAATGCAGATTGGGCAGGTTGTGTCGATGACAAAAAAAGTACAAGTGGTGGTACATTATTTCTTGGTTGCAAATTGGTGTCATGGTTAATTAAGTAAAAAGAAAGATTTAGTTTCCTTATCCACTGCATAAGTTGAGTATATTGCTGCAACATCTTGCTGCACATAATTTTGTGGATGAGACAAACATTGGAGGATATTCAAGTAATGTATGATCCCATCTCTATTTTTTGTGATAATACAAGTGCAATTAATATTTCAAATAATCCAATGATGCACTCAAAGACAAAGCATATATCTATCGGGTATCACTTTTTGAGAGAAAAGGTTATAGAGAATGAAATAAAATTTGAGTATGTACCTACAAAGGATCAAATTGTTGACATATTTACTAAGGATTTTCCTAAAGATAGTTTTAAGTACCTCCAAGATAAGTTAGGGGTTATTTCCCCTCCCTTCTTGAATTAGATGCATATGGATATGCATTAGTCCAATGGATCTATGGATCTATCTTCTTTTTGGATTGATGTTTGTGGCTACCTCTCAGAGGGAGAAGGTAGTGTCTTGTCTTATCATTGTGCAAATTATTTGGGTGTACTCCTAAGGGGGAGTATTTAGTACTGGTAATGTTCTTAATGTCAAAGGGGAAGAACAATTCAAAACATATCTTATCCTTTGCCAATGATATCAAAGGGAGAGAAAGAATCATGTGAAAATTTTACCTGTGCTGTGTGAGAGAGTAAAAGAAAATCATAAGAAAATGTGTTCAGAGCTGATGTGTTGTCTTTGATGGTTTTTCACATCATGTGTTGCCATCAATGACAAAGGGGGATATTGTTGCAAGTATGAAGGTGTTGTCATTGATGTCAACTAGTTGATTTTGTCATTAATGTCAACTATGTCATGGAAGATGGTTATTGATTGTATATGTAGAGGATATTGAGAAAATTGTAATAAAGAAGATCTACAAGTATTTAGTGTATGATTCGGGATGTACTTCGCATTGCTGCTATGCCTGTGCAAATCTAAGGTATTTTTCATGGTTGTTGGTAGTTTCTATATCCAAAATTTGGGTCTCTGGATCATTGTACAGTGTGAGATATCTTCACCAGTATGTGAACTGTGCATTTTTGTGTGTCTGGTTGTGGTTTGAGAGAAATGTAGTTGCTCCAAATTTCTTTGTATTTTGGTTTTATGACTTGTGTGATTTTGAGAGTAAGTTGATGAGGTCATGTTCAAGTAAAATTTATTGTTTAGAAAGGTTGGATCGTGTTGAGGATGCATGTGCTTAATTGTTTTATGTGTTTCATACTAGTGTTGGCCGACCTTGTGTTAAACACTACTCACGAAGTTCATGGAAGCATGTTGAGGTGTCTTGGGACTTATTTAGGTCCTCATTAAGTATGTGTTTGGGTTGCCCTCATTCTAATTCCACTATAGAATTGTTTGGCCCCAACCTAATTTGAATTTGTAAATGAAAATTGTATATGGCTGACCTTGAAAGGGTTTCAAGGTTGAAGACAGTATAAGTACAAGTTGATATGTTGGTGAAAGACAAGATAGAGGCAAGATAGATGCGTGATAGATGTGAGATATATATATGAAATGTGAATTTGAGCAATACAATACAAATTTCATGTTAGGATTCCGAAGACAGTGAGCTGAAGGCATCCAAAATATTTCATGTGAGACTACAAGAGTGTGAGAAAATTATGGTGGATTTCTTGTTGCTTTGAGATAGTTCTCTCACAGTGACAATTCTCTTCTATCTTCTTTGTAATTCTGTGGCAGTGAGCCCTCCAGGAAGTGATCCCTTGTTGGACAATGAGTCCGGTCTTGGAAGTGAGCCTTTGTATTCAGTTTTGTATTTCTTTATATTGTGAACTAATCCTCATCATGATTTTTCCCTCATTGGGTTTTCCATGTAAATTTGGTGTTATTGTGTGTACATGGTTTTGCTGTTTTAAGTTTGTGTTTCTCCAGTTAATGATTAATCACATTAGCAGAGTAAAGTTTATATGAATGCTTATTGATCTAACTCTCGATGAAAGTTTTAAAGGTTAAAAACTGCTACAATTGATTCACCCCCCCCTCAGTTGTCTTGTTCAACATCTATATGGTTCAAAAAGGATATAAAAATAAGTCATTAATCATAGCTGGGTAAAAGCACAAAGCTATGTCACACTTTATAAAGGAAATGGCCAATGCTGATCCAACTTTTAAACTTGAATCACTAAAAAGTAGCATATATGTTTTGAATTTTTAAATGATGTAAACTAGTAAAATATGTATTTTTTAGTATATTTTATGTTTTTATTTTTTATAAGAAATTAAAAAATTATTTTAAACTAGTTTTTCATAAATTAACACTATAATTTAGTTGCTGATAAAATGCTGAAAAATGAAGTTGCACGGGACGTCAAACTTTTTATAGTAATTTTTTTTTTTTCTTTCAATTTTTTTGTGTGTATTTATAACTTGAAACTTTAGTGCATGGATATATGTTTTTCCAATTTTGATAAATATATATTTGTATATAAGTATTAAAATGTGCGTGAATAAAAAACAACTGTTTCCATCGGACGTCAACATTCATATTAAATATTTATCTAAAATGGAAAAAAAATTATACCATCTTGAAATAGATTCTTTTATCTAGTGCATCATAGTTTTTAATTTTTTTTTTAATAAGTTTTAGTATTTTTCCTTGTCATGGTAATCAAACTAATATTTTTTTTATAGATAACCTACTTTTAGTATAAACAAAAATATAAATAATAATAATAATTAAACTATTAAAATAAATATATTTTTGAAAACTACACTTATGGATCTACAAAAGGGTATTTTTACATTTTTAAAAAAATGTTATTTACATGAGGAGGAGTTATTAAAACTTCAAGTTTTTCAAATAATTTTTTATTTGGTAAATTGGACTCAAAGTGGTGCTCCATATATTTTTAGGCAACAATTTTAGTTGAATAAATTGTGGAAGTATCTAACTTAGCTAGAATGAATCTTACTAGGTCATATGTTTGACCAAAATTGATTTTTAGTTAGAAATACTTAAATTCAATTGTGCTGATATGTTGGCTGAAAGTGTGACACAACTTTGTGCTTTTACCCAACTGATATCCCAACTTGGTCACATGTTTCTATTTCCTCTAATCCCATTTTCTAACTACATCAATATTAATGAGCCCTAGAAATGTTCAGTTCCTTGCTTTAGTTTCATGTTTATTTATCTTATTTTTGCTAAGTTTCAAAGAAATTTCTAAACCTTTCTATATCGTTTAAGTATTTAAAAAGTATTGAAGATGATATTATATTAATGAATGAGTGTGTGATCTTTGAATTCCTATGAGATTTAGTAGAATTCATGATTAATTATAGTTGTTAATAATAAATTTTCTCCTTCGAAATAAGACTAACCCTTGTAGTAAAGAACCTTCCAACTTGTAGAAAAATGATTCTTGACCCGTAGTAGAAGGATGTTAGTTCAACACAACTAGAGGAGGTGATCAACCACAACACACACATATTTATTGAATATGATGCAGGTGATGGTTTGAGGATGTGAACATAAATATTCATGTGTCATTCCACCCCTTTAATAAATCATGGGAGTAAGAAGAGGCTTGTTCAAATAGGGGATAATAATTTGTAGTAAAATTTTCCTTGTTAGGCATGTTTTCTAATTATAATAGTCTTGTTAATTGGTGTAGAGTCCTTATCAAAATATTACACTCTTGTTTCCACTTGTTGTTATTTTTTTGTTAAGCTAAGACTTGGTCCTCTTCTTACATTTTTGGAAGAGTTGACAATTGCTCTTTTTTTTTTAGTTTTGAAATAAGAGAACTCTCATAGACCCTATATATATGGATGATCTTGTGAGAGACCAACTAGCTATATTTTTGCATGAAATAGATTGCATGCAACACTTGTTATACTTTGTTTTGATGATTTGTGTGTGTTCAGATTAAAATAAAGAAGGATACTTCAGTTTCATGAATTCTTGAGTTAGTATTTGAAGGGACATTATGGACTGCAACATCTCAAAGCAAGGGCCACTTGAGGTACTATAAAATCCATGTTAGATTAGATTATTAATTAGATCGTGAATTGTAATTTTTGAGTTGTAATTTTTGAATTATATTATTGATTTACCTTATGTTGAATACTCTTAACAATTAAGTTGAATTGGGTCACACTGCAACATAGAGTCATTTGTTACAGTCTATGTAGGAATAGTCCCCTGTAGTAGTTATTGTAGTTACTTACAACAACTAGTATTTCTTGACCTGCTTTCTACATAGGAGTTAATTCAAGTTGAGTAGATATTAAATGAAATTAACTTTATCTTTTATCTTTACTCAGTCAAATACTAGGATTTAGGATTCTCAACCACACATATAGTGCCAAAATCATCTCAAGATTATGATTCCTTTGTTAAAAATTTAATGAAGCACCCTTAGGACAATGGATTGATTAATTAAGGATTTGTGTGTTTGTTAAGTTGTATATATGCTATCTACATCAGTTGATCAGACATAGCGGAAGATCTACATTTTTGGTGTTGTTTCCAAGGATGGTGCTAAGTTTAGAATTCCTAATTGTGTTTTCATTCATTTACATTGCCTTCATAAATTAGGAAAAATTTCAATTACAATAATTAGGATTAATACATTTTTAAAATCAACCTCAAAATACTCACTAAAAGTGTACAAGAGAAGCTAGATAAAGCTTAAAATACTATTGTATGCAGAGTTAGAGAGATAATTTGGGAAGGTTTCTCCCCTCAAATACACAAGAATTTGAAGCTACTGGTATAAGCGAAGAACTGATTGAGAGAATCAACTATTTAGAACTACCCCTCACATCAGTACCTACTCCAGACCTAGGGATAACTCCCATAAGACATCTTAAAATTATGAAAGAGGAAGCAATTGAAAATCCAATAAATCCTATTACATTTGAGTTTCCAATCACAAATCAAGAATAGGTAGCTACCCTCAAGAATATATCTCCTCGACCTTTCCCAATTTCTATGGATTAGTTACAAAAGATCTAGACACATTCCTGTTCGAGTTTGATGTTCTATGTAGAAGTTATGATTACACCATAGATGCTCATAGATTAAATTTTTTCCCATCCACATTAAAATATGTTGCTTTGTGGCAGTTCATGGGGTTAGGAAGAAATGCAACTTACCAAATTGGGAAATAATGAAAGAAAAATTCTTGCAGAAATACCAAGATTATTATCATGGAGCAGACATGAAGAGAGATGACATCTTCAAGATGTCACATAAGGAATAAGAACCACTTGATTATGTATAAAGGTTTCAATTCTACCTGAAGAAGTCACACCAAATAGAATCTCTCCAAAGTCACTAAATTTAGTATTTTTGCAAGGAGTAAATGAAGATTGCATAAATTCCTTAAACCTGATAGGAGCATGGGATATTTCTCAATTACCTTTTGATGAAATATGCTAGGTGTGTAGAAATTATTATAGGTCATCTATGAAGAATACTAGGGGTACCAGATCTCTCTCTTCCACCAAAACATCCATAGGTGTTTCTAGGGTGGAACTAAGAATCCTCATGTCCAACATGAAGGAGGGAATAATAAGTCATCTAGCTACCCAAGTAGACACCTTGCATATCAGACATAAATAAGAGAAGGTGGAGGTTTCTCTTACTAAATATTTTCCACACTACCTCCATAAGAGGATAAACTATAAATACAAAACTATTACCAACATTTATGAGGAGAAGCAAGGGAAACCTGAATTTCATACCCTAGAGGATGAGGAAGGACAAGTTTTTTGTATTTCTCAACACAAGCCATGGAAATAAAGACAAGGTATGTCTCAAGATCCCTTATCTTATAATATGTCCTTTCTTGGGGTTAATACAAAATTATCTAATTGGAATAATCAACCTTGGAATAACATGAAAAATCAATCATGGCCAATGCCAAATCATCCAGTTGGGATCCACAATAGGGAATGTGGCCACCACAAGCATACCAAGCCTTAAATTATAACTCATAGTGGCATTCCTTGTAAAAACAATGGCCACCACAATGGCATGGGAACCAACAATGGAAAAACCAAAATGTTAACTACTCATAGCTACAACAATCTTTGGAACAAAAAAAACCCTCCATAATTTCAAATACAAACTTAGCAACCCAAACACAACCAAGAGCACACCAATTATCAGATCAAGCTACACAAAACCCTAACAATAAGCCTATTCAACAAGCTTACACTAATGAATACATCTAATACCCAACTTATGGGGTTGAAGTTAGTGATGTCTACCTATGTTGAAGAAGGATGCTTGCTAGACCATCATCTCCTCATATAAAAAACCTTAGAGATGGGGAACCAGCCATAGAAACCAATGAAAATTCAATAAAGCAACATGAACAAGGTAATACACATAAAGACATCACAAATAAAGAACCACCGTTTCTAAAAATATTGACAATCCAAAAAATTCATTCCGAACCCGAATTTCATTTCTTAAGCCAACTTAAGAATGTATGTGTAAAGATACCATTGATTAAGGCCATTAAAGAAGTAACCATTTACACAAGACTATGAGGGAATTATGCCTCAAAAATATAAGTAGGAAAAGAAAAGACCCTTAGACTTTCCATGTTTTAGGACAACTGGCTGACATCATGTTAGACAATATAGTTATCCCAAAATATGTAGACCTTGGGAGTCTTGTTGTAGATGTAAAAATTAATGACACTTATCAAGAACACTTTGATTGACTTAGGGGCAGCCATTAAAGTAATGACGAAAAACAATGCAACAACTTCAAATGATGGACCTCACTCCTACACCTATTATTATGCAATTAGAAGACATGTCAACTATCAAGATAAATGGTATTATTGAGGATTTGGTTATCACATTGGATTCACGGGAATATCCAAAAAACTCTATGGTTTTGCAACCCAAAGGCAACCTTGTAGGATATCCCTTAATCTTAGAAATGTTAGGAAATAATACATCATACCCACATTCTTAATCCATTTCCTACATAACCTCATGAGAGAAAAAAATGCATGCAAGTAACCATAATTCATAGATCAAAAGAGACAAGCCACAAGATATCACAAGATATAACCTAGGAAAACCCTCAAGAGGGAAAACCTGGCCTCTAAAAGCATACATACTCCATCTATTATTCAATAAATAAATAATACATGCACTTACAAGAGTTATCATGAATACTTATGCAACATCAAGCCTCTCCAATGCATCCTCCATGTGTCCAAGCATGAATCCACACATCCCATGCCATGCTTCACATATACACTCCTCAGAACGTCTCAATAATGACAACTCACTCACCCAACCAACCTTAATCACTAAATATGTGCTTGCTTTTATAGATACAAGCTTAGAAAAATACAAAAAAGTGGTAAGATAAAGCCATGTACCACAAACCATGTGAATACAAAACTAGTGACCCCTCATTTAATATTGGGTATTGAGTTTTCACTTAATTAAATATTTCCCCAATATTAAATTATTATCTCATATCTCTTATATATTAAATAATAATCCAATGGTACAATACAACATAAAGTGGTCCCCAAATATTTACCTAGTGTGATTAACCACACCTCCTATGTGCATCAAAACTAAATAATTATTTGATTGCAACATTATAATATGAAATTTTATGCAATGGTGTACAACACCATATCCCAACAAGGAAGACCATGGCTAGCCACTGCAAATGCATTCATTGAATGTAGGCCTGAAAACATGATAATTGTGAATGAAAATGTGACCAAAAAATTGGTCCTCTACCCGCTTGCACAACCACATGTAGACTTGGAAAAAACTATATGGCCAACCATGGAAGATGACTAATAATCTCTACAAAAACTCATGACTATAAAACATAGCCCAATGATTGAATTTTAGGATGAAGATGAAGTCTTTGCACAAATTATGTAAAACTCTTATAGTAGGGACCCACAACAACACTACTATTTAACATGCTTACACTGCCCCTTACACAATATCATACCTACAAATTCCTCTAAGTACACTTATTAGTTATTCCATACACTACTCCCCCATATTTGCAACCTTAATTTTTCAAGGATGGATCCTTCTTCTATCATGAATTCTGCCACAACTATGGAAATCACATAGGGAAAAATACTCAATGTCAATAACTAGTTAACAGTTTCCTAACAATTTGCATTACTTATTATGTTGCAAGCTCACGTAACAACATTCACCTAGTAATATCATGATATGAAGGGAATAGATATTAATCTATGCATGCATAGAATATATAGCAATGAAGGATACATGCTAGTCAAACAACCATAAAGAAGTATGAACCTAGCCATGCGAGATATAGTCAAAAGATAATTATAGAAATTGTTGGATGTGGGGCTCATTTATCCCATATCATACAGTCAATAGGTTTCCCATTAGTGATTGTACCAAAAAAAGAGGTAAATGGAGAGTATGTGTAGATTATAGGGAGCTAAATGTAGCCATAAGGAAAGATCACTTTCCTCTTCCTTTTATTGATCAAGTGTTGGATTCACTAACATGGAAGTAATAATTTTCCTTCCTAGATGGGTTTAGTGGATACAACCATTTAAAGATAGCTCCAAAATACCAAGAAAAAACCACCTTTACCTATCCATGGGGTACATATGCTTATTCAGTTTTACCATTTGGATTGTGTAATGCACCTACAACATTCCAGAGAGCAACCCTCAATTTTTTTTAAGACTTTGTACATGAATCCATGGAGATTTATATGGATGGATTCATCACCTATGGAAAATATTATGAAGAAGCATTATAAATTTTGGAGAAAGTCCTTCAAAGGTGTTAGGATCACAACCTCTCTTTAAGTGATGAAAAATGTTTCATGATGATGATTGAAGGAGTGGTCTTGGGACAATTTGTATCTAGCAGGGGAATTCAGGTAGATCCAAACAAAATAGAAATGATCTCCACTCTGCCTATTCCCCAAAAGAAAAAATATGTTAGGAGTTTTCTTGGACATGTAGGATATTATAGGAGGTTTATCAAAGATTTTAGTAAACAAACAACCCCTATTTGTTCTTTTATCTAAGGAAATTGAATTTGAATGAACCACTTCCTACCAAGAATCTTTCAAAAACCTCAAAACAACTGTCACAAGGACGCTTGTTCTAACAATCCCCAATTGGAAAATCCATTTCCATATACATACATATGCTTCTAAGTTTTCCATAGGCACTGTTCTAGGGAAGAAGTAATGAAATTTGGAGTGTGCCGTTTACTACATTAATACAAATATTTAGGCTGCTGAGATCAACTATATTGTTACTAAAAAGGAGATGTTAGGAGTGGTATATACCATTAAAAAATTTAGACACTATATCACTGGATATTTTATCTTTGTTCATATAGAACACACACCAATCAAATACTTAATGAAAATTGGTGGTTGGTGGAAGAATTGTTAGATGGTTACTATTAGTACAAGAGTTTGATATCACCATTATGGATAAACTAGGGAAAAAAAATAGTGCTTGATTTCTTTTCTAGGTTTCAAATCAAATCAAAAGAAGAAGTTGTAGATAATTCCTTTCCAGATAAAAAATTGTTTGCCCTCTCTATGCAAACACCTTGGTATGCATACATAGATAATTACTTGGTTGCAGGGAGGACACCCCCACATCTCTCACCTAGATAAATCCACCATTTGGTAGAACACAACTTCCCTTATTCTTGGAAGTTTGATTATATTATCTATTTAACATAGGGCTAGATAACACAATGAGAAGATGCATAAGGGAGGATTATGCGAGGAAGCTAAGGTAGAAAAACAACTTCCTACACTAATCTTGAGAGGAGAATAATGCAAAACTTTATAGATCTTTTCAATAGTTACAAAAACAAACAAAAGTAAACATAATGAAATATGCCAACCAATTTTTTCTTTGAATTAACACAACACAAACCATCACTATTGCACCAATTGATTAGTGTTAGCTCCAAAGGATAATCAAATGAAATGAAACTCAATGCCAAGAATGTGCACATAAGATAAGATGTGGGTGAGGTGCTAACACATGGTAGAGGAAACTGAGTTATAACTGAAAGTAAATTAAAAAGGAATGCAAAGAGGTGGTGAACCAGCCATGAGAGATTTCCACGCTACCACTTACTCAGTGGGGGGAAAAAGAATCACAATTCAAAACTAATTCATCCGCTGTGGCAAGCATCCACTCAACAGTGGGAATTCTCTGTTTGACAGTGGGTGAGAAAGAGAGATACAAATGTTTATTCTCCACACTGGTAGTAAACCATCTAGGGGTTACAATGGGTAAATTAAAATTACAAAGTATTTGCAGAAATATAAATGACTAAACAATACTACTATTTCAGCCTTACAATGCTAAGTATCTACAAGTACATTTGAAATGATTATTACAATGAATTTGCAATAGAAAATATGCTCCAAATTCCTACAGTGTTTATACTACATTCCCAATTAAAAATATGAGTATAAATTCCAAGGAAAAATAGCAAGAGAAGGGAATAACCAAGTCTGATTTACAGAACCCACAAACTAAATGTTCAGACCATCGAGTAATCTCCACTAAATTGTTCAAATCTCCACCCAAAAAGCTCCTATCTTCTCCAAATCAAATGCACATAGCACTAGAAGCATAAACACCCAAGAGATAGTGCATAACATGGAAAAGTTGAGTCTGATATATGTAAAACCAACAACCAATATGCAAAGCAACAAACTTAAACATTATCAAAACACAAATAAACCATCTAGGACATGGTGCCCTTCACCCAAGAGTACAATAATGTAAAAACATTGATTATTGGATGGCACAAGACACCATAACCAGCACAAAGAGATGGTATGACCCTAGGAGAGGGCTACCTCTCTAAGAAATTAGAGACTCCAAAATAAAATCTATAAATGCAAAAGAATGATCGTCTATAGCATAGGAAATGATTGAGAAAATACCCATATACAAATTAAAATCACCTCAAAAGCTGTAAATGAAAACTCGTTTCAGGCATGCTTGAACCAACAAGCACAAAAACGGAAAATCTCAACTAAATATTCAACGTTAATGCACAATATGCACTTTTGATTGAAGCACACTCACAACTGACTATCTAGGGAACCATAGTTTCAGGCCCGAAGAATGGTGTAGAATTGCTAAGCTTCCCCTTAGCCGGGTTTTGAATTCAATCCAGCAACATTTTGTTATAATTTTCCAAAGATGAATAAACGAGAGAGCGAATACCTTCTTTTATAGAATTGAAGATGACTGTAGGCTTTCCATCTTCCTCCAAAAGGGACGCCCATTTTACTTTTGCAATAATTTAATTTTTAAAACATTTAATTCACTTTTTTCTCCTCTTCATTTTGGTGTCCAAGTTTCCTTAGGGAAATATTAAACATTTAAATGTTTAATTTGTTTAATTCCTTCATGAGGCATCCTCCCTTAATGGCCCCCTTTTAAAACAACATTAAGTAATTAATCTAGGCCATGGGGCCTAAAATGAATTTTAAAACATTAATGACTTAAAATAAATCATTTCACCAAAATGAGCCTCAAAATGCTGAAAGCCAATTATGCTCCAAATTGCACTACCCGAAATGGAAATTGAGCTGGCTATTGATGCTACTGCCCAAGATGGCACAACCAGAAATCAAACTTACTAAAAATAGTAAATTCTAAAAAGTTGCCCAATGTCTTTGCATGTCATACAACTGTGAAGCTCTCTAAAAACCCAGAAAGAACCCATAACCCAAAACTCAAAACTCCAATGTGGTGGCTAAAAATAAAAAGTTCCAGAAAAGGTTGCTAGATGGAGATGCATGTTTCACCATTCTGAAGCTCTCCAAAAAGCTAGAAAACTCCACCAGATATGCATCAAAAAATCATACATGCAAACCCTCAAAAATGCTTCAGAACCCTTATAAAATAGGAAACACTAATTTTACCTCTGACAAGCCTATGAAATTTCAAAAATAAGCTATCAGTCATTGAAGATCAAATGGATAAAATGGGGACATTACAGTCTGCCCTTCCCAAAATTGCTTGTCCTCAAGCAATTCCAATGCTGCCCCAAAATCATCATGTTGAACCAAACATGAATTGAATATGATCCCGAGGTCCCAAATCAATCTAGGAGATTGATAGCACCAACAGATGTAAGCACTGCACTGCTAGATGCCAACACAAGAAATCACCAGATTAAAATTAAATTGAAACATCATGGGAATAAATTCTAGAAGGCCAACATTAGCTTCATCATCTTCAACTGTTGAATGGCAAACCCAAGTGATACCAGGATTCCAAATCATCCTCAGGAACATTGTTCCTCTAATCTGTTGTGCTACTTTGATTAAGACATCTAAATACCCAAGGTGGAGCAACAAGTCTTGGTCCATAGAAGACAATGCACCCAACATGTTAGTTCCTAGGACCCATATCAGTCTGTAGGACCTCCAAACCTTGCTGTCATAATTCTAATCAACAAAAAGAATGCTATCAAAAAAGTCACCAAACCAATGCCAAGCAAAGAACTAAGCTCCACACTCCATCTCAATCCAAAAGGATATACAATCACTGAAGAAACTCCAAGAAATCTTCACATATTTCACTTCAAGAGCCTCAATTTGACAAATCAAAGCCACTAATAACTTGCTGTCCCAAAAAGTAATGTATGAGTTGGTACCAGAAAATCCATTGTCAATCATCAATGAACAACCCATACCAGAACTTTGACCATACTGAATCATTCCCTTTGCTCATTTGAGGCAAAAATTCAGTCAAAATAGGAGATGGAGAGGCCTGAAAATGAAATAACCAGCTACCAAACAGGTCTAGAATAATCATCTTGAGATCTGATTTTTGAAAAATCAACATCCAAGAAGGTGAGCAACAACTACAACTTAAGAATTTTTCATCAAAATTAACATGAGTGCTCATGAACCAAGCTGGTAGAACCTTCAACAAGGGTTCCCATACCACCACAAACCAACTTCTAATCATATTTCCTTCCCAAAACACCAACTTATGATTAAAAGTAATGAACCCATGGCAGAAAAAGAAGATAGCAACAATCATAAAAATGAAATTTAGATACTCATCTCTCCAACCAATCTTATTTTTATGCATATCGATCCTCATATGAATGTACTTGGAATCCCAAGTACAAATTTTCAATTGAAGACATTTCCCAATACATGAGAAACAAATCATAACTACATTATGAAAATAATGTCTTGGTCTATTCACTTTAGAATTACCTCCTTTCCAAGTAATGCCAGGATCCCAAACCAACATCAAGGAAGAACCACTTCTCAGATGGAGAACTGCTCTCACACGAATCCTCTGATTTGCTCGTTCCATCTGAATTGATGCTTCTTGAAACTCCGAGAAGAAATGAACCAACCTATGTTCGTTCAAGAAATTCAATCTAGAATCTTGTGTCACGATTTTTCGGATAGATTCCATGAATCCTTCATCAAATACAATTATGAAATCAATCACTCTAAGAGATGATGAAGATGTACTAAAATCTGACAAGAGCCTCACAAACATCCTCATCAAAAAATGAATAAAACCTTCATCAACATGCCCATCATCTCTTTGTTGATGGACATTAAGAATGTCTTCATTTCTTTGTGATCCAAGAGTTACTATTTCTTTCTGAATGGGTGCACTAAGAGCAGCAGTAGATTCAACTTCATGAAACTCACGTATCAACTCTCCAATCCTGGAAGAAAAACTCAAATTTACTCCTTCAATAATCTCTGAAGCAATTCCTTCATCATTTTCAATAAGAGGATTTACATAAACCTTACTAGCACCTTCTTCATACAAGAGATTATCATAAGCTTGAAAAAATTGTTGATGAGAATTTGAATTCTTTGGTTTCTCAAGACAACATTCCAAATCATATGTTTCTTTAATGAGATCAAGATCATCAAGAATTACCCGAAGCTCCTCCGCTCTTCTTTTATTTTCTTGCTCCCATGAATATTGAACAAAAAAAATCTGATTCTCTGCTTCAATTAGAGTCTCATGCACTTCTTGCAACTTGGCTTTGGTAAGCTTGTTCCACTCCAATGCCTTGTCGGTAATTTTGGCCACTTTGTCTTTAACACAAATGATGTGCAAAAGACTTGATTTGATTTCCTCCAAGGAAAAATTAATGAACTTCATATCAGCAATGGAAATGCAACATACATCTTCTCCTCTAGGCACAACATAAATCAAAATTTCAACATGCTAATGCAATTCATCAAGCTGTGACAAAACTTGAATTCCATTTTCAGCAGTTGGTGAGCTTGAACTACATTCTACATATGCTGGCTGAGATTATGTAGTACAAATTTGTTGGATAAAGATTTCAAAAATTGTTTGAGCTGTACTCTTCAACTTATCACACATGTGATGGACACTCTCCATCATCCCGTCCATAGTGCCTTCCAATTCCTTAGCTTTCTGCCTTAGTTTGGCTTCAGGTGAAGATAAATCTGCCTTATTACTACTTGAAGCTTCACTTTCCATGTTGTCTTCTACACATGATTCAAAGGAGTTGGTCAAATCAACTTTGTAGTGGGGAGAGACTTCAGCTTCCTCTGTCTCTTTCTCCTCTTTAGCTTGACTTTCAAACCAACATTCTCCAGAATTGTGAAGTAGTAACTCACTGGTTGAATAAGTATCTTCTTCTAACTGAACTAATCCTTCATTTGGATTTTCACTTGTGGCTTCTTTAATCACATTACATTCTTCTATAAAATGCCTAGATTTTTCATGTGTTTCAAGAACTGCTGTGGGCATACGACTTTCTTTTGTTGAATGCATGGATGAGAGAAAATACATAGATACCCCTTGAACTATTACTTTGAATTCAAAGGAATTCTAACTTTCATTCTCCTCTTCAACTTCAAAAATCTCCTCTTTGTTTTCAACAATCCTCTTCATAAGTGGTTTCAACTATTCTTCACATTGTCTAAAAATTTCATTAACTAACAAATCAGTAGTGGGAGAAATATGCTCTTCATGTTCATAAGCATTCTTGAGAAGGGATTGGACACTTTTAGGAAGAGTATCAACTTCTTTGATGGTGTCAATTAGAACATTCTTAATAGCTGCAAACACCCCCTCTTCTTGCTCACTCCACGTCTAAGTGAAGAGATAATTAAACAAATAGTAAATCTGATTTTCCATCTCCAATTCTATACGAAGGATGCAAGTTCTTACTTCTAAAAATGTTTTTAAAACAACATATCTCCTTGAAAACAAACCACTCCTAGTTTCATCCAAATCTTGGAAATTCTCCACTATCATATTTAATATGAACTTCATGGTTTCTTCATCATAGGGCAATTGTGGTTCCACAATTCTTATCACTTCCATGAAGCAAGAAGAAATTAACAACTTGGTTTCTTCATCTGGATGCCTCAACCAATAGGGCTGATTAAGAAAGGTTACAATAGGTGCTAATGCAAGCTGCATCTCCTCTGAATGTGATTGCTTCACTTGTCTCAAACATTGTTCTATCAAATGAAAATATTCTCTTCATTTTCCCTTGACTGAAATTCTTTGTCAAGTGTTTTTCTAGCCATATAGAGATTCTTTGCCAACTTCATCTCTTCTTCATTAGCCATGCCTAACTTCCAATTTATGGATACCACAAGGAGCTGAACTAGAATCTATTCTAAATTTCAAGGTAGTACCAGAGATCTTTGTCACTCATTTGCCTAAACATGAAGCATTGATCCACAAGATGGAAGGATCTTCTACTCTGATACCACTGAAATGTGCCAATCTATTTTTTCTTTGAATTAACACAACACAAACCAAAACTATGCCAATTGATTAGCGTTAGCTCCAAAGGATAATGAAATGAAATGCAACTCAATGACAAGAATGTGCACACAAGACCCGATGTGGGTGAGGCGCTAACATATGGCAGAGGAAACTGAGTTATAAATGAAAGTAAATTACAAATGAAAGCAAAAAGGCGGTGAACCAACCATGAGAGATGTCCACGCTACCACTTAATTAGTGGGGGAAAAGGGCATCACAATTCAAAACTAATGCATCCGCTACGGTGGGCATCCACTCAACAGTGGGAATTCTTCACTTGATAGTGGGTGAGAAAGAGAGATACAAATGTTTATTCTCCACACTGGCAGTAAACCATCCAGGGGTTACAATGTGTAAATTAAAATTACAAAGTAATTCTAGAAATATAAATCACTAAACAATACTACTATTTCAGCCTTACAATGCTAAGTATCTACAAGTATAAAATGATTATTACAATGAATTTGCAATATAAAATCTGCTCCAAACACCTGCAATATTTATACTACATTCCCAATTAAAAATATGAGTAGAAATTGCAAGGAAACATAGCAAGAGAAGGGAATAGCCAGGTCTGATTTACAAAACCAACAAACTAAATGTTCAGGCCAACGAGTAATCTCCACCCAAAAATCTCCTATCTCCTCCAAATCAAATGCACATAGCACTAGAAGCATAAACACTCGAGAGATAGTGCATAACACGGAAAAGTTGAGTCTGATATATGTAAAACCAACAACCAATATGCAAAGAAACAAACTTAAACATTATCAAAACACAAATAAATCATCTAGGACATGGTGCCCTTCATCCAAGAGTACAATAATGTAAAAATATTGATTATTGGATGGCACAAGACACCATAACTAGCACAAAGAGATGGTATGAACCTCAAAGAGGGCAACCTCTCTAAGAAATTAGAGACTCCAAAATAAAATTTGGAAATGCACAAGAATGATCACCTATAACATAGGAAATGATTGAGAAAATACCCATATGCAAATTAAAATCATCTCAAAAGTTGTAAATGAAAACTCGTTTCAGGCATGCTTGAACCAGCAAGCACAAAAATGGAAAATCTCACCAAAATCTTCAATGTTAATGCATAATATGCACTTCTAATTGAAGCACACTCACAATTGACCATCTAAGGAACCATAGTTTCAGGCCCAAAGAATGGTGTAGAATTGCTAAGCTTCCCCTTAGCCGGGTTCTGAATTCAATCCAACAACATTTTGTTACAATTTTCCAAAGGTGAATAAATGAGAGAGCAAAGGCCTTCTTTTATAGAATTGAAGATGACTGTTGGCTTTCCATCTTCCTCCAAAAGGGACATCCATTTTACTTTTGCAATAATTTAATTTTTAAAACATTTAATTCACCTTTTTTCTCCTCTTCAATTTAGCATCCAAGTTTCTTTAGGGAAATATTAAACATTTAAATGTTTAATTTGTTTAATTCCTTCATGAGGCATCCTCCCTTAATGACCCCCTTTTAAAACAACATTAAGTAATTAATCTAGGCCTTGGGGCCTAAAATGAATTTTAAAACATTAATGACTTAAAATAAATCATTTCACCAAAATGAGCCTCAAAATGCTGAAAGCCAATTATGCTCCAAACTGCACTGCCGAAAATGGAAACTGAGCTGGCTGCTGATGCTATTGCCTAAGATGGCACTACTAGAAATAGAACTTACAAAAAATAATAAATTCTAAAAAGTTTCCCAATGCCTTTGCATGTCATACCATTGTGAAGCTCTCTGAAACCCTAGAAAGAATCCGCAACACAAAACTCAAAACTCCAATGTGCAGGCTAAAAAGAGAAAGTTTCAGAAAAGGTTGCTAGATGGATATGCATGTTACACCATTCTGAAGCTCTCCAAAAACCCAAAAAACTCCACTAGACATGCATAAAAAACTCATACATGCAAACCCTCAAAAATGCTTCAGAACCCCTATAAAATAGGAAACACTAATTTTACCTCTGACAAGCCTACGAGCTTCCAGAAATAAGCTATCAGTCACCGAAGATCAAATGGCTAAAATGGGGAAATTATAGTCTGCCCTTCCAAAAATTGCTTGTCCTCAAGCAATTCCAATGCTGCCCCAAAATCATCATGCTGAACCAAACTCGAACTGAATATGATCCTGGGGTCCCAAATCAATCTAGGAGATTGATGGCACCAACAAATGTAAGCACTGCACTGCTCAATGCCAACACAAGAAATCACCAGATTAAAATTAAATTGAAACATCATGGGAATAAATTCCAGAAGGCCAACATTGGCTTCATCATCTTCAGCTGTTGAATGGCAAACCCAAATGATACCAGGATTCCAAATCATCCTTAGGAATATTGTTCCTCTAATCTGTTGTGCTACTCTGATTAATACATCTGAATACCTAAGGTGGAGCAACAATTCTTGGTCCACAAAATACAATGCACCCAACATGTTAGTTCTCGGGTCCCATATTAGTTTGTAGGACCTCCAAACCTTGCTGTCATAATTCTGATCAACAACAAGAATGTTATCAAACAAGTCACCAAACCAATGTCAAGAAAATAACCAAGCTCCACACTCTATCTCAATCTAAAAGGATATACAATCACTAAAGAAACTCCAATAAATCTTCACATATTTCACTTCAAGAGCCTCAATTTGACAAATCAAAGCCACTAATAACTCGCTGTCCCAAAAAGTAATGTATGAGTTGGTACAAAAAAATCCATTGTCAATCATCAATGAACAACTCATACCAGAAATTTGACAATACTGAATCATTCCCTTGCTCATTTGAGGCAAAAATTCAGCCCAAATAGGAGATGGAGAGGCCTGAAAATGAAATAACCAGCTACCAAACGGGTCTGGAATAACCATCTTGAGATCTAATTTTTGAAAAATCAACATCCAAGAAGGTGAGCAGCAGTTACAACTTAAGAATTTTTATCAAAATTGACATGAGTGCTCATGAACCAAGCTGGTGGAACCTTCAAGAAGGGTTCCCATGTCACCACAAACCAACTTCTGATCACATTTCCTTCCTAGAACACCAACTTATGATTAAAAGTAATGAACCCATGGCAGTAAAAGAAGATAGCAACAATCATAAAACTGAAATTTAGACACTTATCTCTCCAACCAATCTTATTTTTATGCATACCAATCCTCATATGAATGTACTCAGAATCCCAAATACTAATTTTCAATTGAAGACGTTTCCCAACACATGAGAAAAAAATCACAACTACATTTTGAAAATAATGTGCTGGTCTATTCACTTTAGAATTACCTCCTTTCCATGTAATGCCAGGGTCCCAAACCAACAACAAGGAATAACCACTTCTCAGATGGAGAATTTCTCTCACACGAATCCTCTGATTTGCTCGTTCCATCTAAATTGACGCTTCTTGAAACTCCGAGAAGAAATGAACCAATCTATGTTCATTGAAGAAATTTAATCCAGAATCTTATGTCATGATTTGCTGAATAGATTCCATGAATCCTTCATCAAATACAATTATGAAATCAATCACCCTAAGAGATGATGAAGATGTACTAAAATCTGACAAGAGCCTCACAAAAATCCTCATCAAAAAATGAATAAAACCTTCATCAACATGTCCATCATCTCTTTGTTGATGGAAAATAAGAATGTCTTCATTTCTTTGTGATCCAAGTGTTACTATTTCTTGTTGAATAGGTGCACTAAGAGCAGTAGTAGATTCAATTTCATGCAACTCACGTATCAACTCTCTAGTGCTGGAAGACAAACTCAAATTCCCTCCAATAATCTCCGAAGCAATTCCTTCATCATTTTCAAAAAGAGGATTTACATAAACCTTACTAGCACCTTCTTCATACAAGAGATTATCAAAAGCTTGGAAAACTTGTTGATGCGAATTTGAATGCTTTGGTTTCACAAGACATTCCAAATCATATATTTCTTGTATGAGACCAAGCTCATCAAGAATAACCTGAAGCTCCTCTGTTGTTCTTTCATTTTCTTGCTCCCATGAATATTAAACAACAAAAATCTGATTCTCTGCTTCAATTAGAGTCTCATGCACTTCTTGCAACTTGGCTTTGGTAAGCTCGTTCCACTCCAATGCCTTGTCGACAATTTTGTCCACTTTGTCTTTAACATGAATGATGTGCAAAAGAATTGATTTGATTTCCTCCAACACAAAATTAATGAACTTCATATCAGAAATGGAAATGCAACATACATCTTCTACTCTAGGCACAACATAAATCAAATTTTCAACATGCTGATGCAATTCATCAAGTTGTGACAAAAATTGAATTCCATTTTCAACAGTTTGTGAGCTTGAACTACAATCTACATATGCTGGCTGAGATGATGTAGTACAATTTTTTCGGATAAAGATTTCAAAAATTGTTTGAGCTGTACTCTTCAACTTGTCACACATGTGATGGACACTCTCCATCATCCCATCCATAGTGCCTTCCAATTCCTTAGCTTTATGCCTTAGTTTGGCTTCAAGTGAAGAGAAATCTGCCTTATTACTACTTGAAGCTTCACCTTCCATGTTGTCTTCTACACATGATTCAAAGGAGTTGGTCAAATCAACTTTGTAGTGGGTAGAGACTTCAACTTACTCTTTCTCTTTCTCCTCTTTAGCTTGACTTTGAAACCAACACTATGCCAATTGATTAGTGTTAGCTCCAAAGGATAATAAAATGAAATGCAACTCAATGCCAAGAATGCGCACACAAGACCCGATGTGGGTGAGGTGCTAACATATGGCAGAGGAAACTGAGTTATAACTAAAAGTAAATTACAAATGAATGCAAAGAGGCGGTGAACCAGCCATGAGAGATTTCCATGCTACCACTTAATTGGTGGGGGGAAAAAGCATCATAATTCAAAACTAATTCATCCGCTGCGGCGGGCATCTACTCAACAATGAGAATTCTCTAGTTGAAAGTGGGTGAGAAAGAGAGATACAAATATTTATTCTCCACACTGGCAGTAAACCATTCGGGGGTTACAATGTGTCAATTAAAATCACAAAGTAATTGTAGAAATATAAATCACTAAACAATACTACTGTTTTAGCCTTACAATGCTAAGTATCTGCAAGTACAAAATGATTGTTATAATGAATCTGCAATAACAAATCTGCTCCAAACTCCTGCTATGTTTATACTACATTCCCAATTACAAATATGAGTAGAAATTCCTAGGAAACATAGCAAGAGAAGGGAATAACTAGGTCTGATTTACAGAACCAACAAAATAAATGTTCAGACCAACGAGTAATCTCCACTAAATTGTTCAAATCTCCACCCAAAAAGCTCCTATCTCCTCTAAATCAAATGCACATAGCACTAGAAACATAAACACCCGAGAGATAGTGCATAACATGGAAAAGTTGAGTCTGATATATGTAAAACCAACAACCAATATGCAAAGTAGCAAACTTAAACATTATCAAAACACAAATAAATCATCTAGGACATGGCACCCTTCACCCAAGAGTACAATAATGTAAAAACATTGATTATTGGATGACACAAGACACCATAACCAACACAAAGAGATGGTACGACCCTACAAGAGGGTGACCTCTCTAAGAAATCAAAGACTCCAAAATAAAATCTGGAAATGCACAAGAATGATCACCTATAACATAGGAAATGATTGAGCAAATACCCATATGCAAATTAAAATCACCTCAAAAGTTGTAAATGAAAACTCGTTTCAGCCATGCTTGAACCAGCAAGCACAAAACATGAAAATCTCACCAAAATCTTCAACGTTAATGCACAATATGCACTTCTAATTGAAGCACACTCACAACTGACCATCTAGGGAACCATAGTTTCAGGCCCGAAGAATGGTGTAGAATTGCTAAGCTTCCCCTTAGTCGGGTTCTGAATTCAATCCAACATCATTTTGTTATAATTTTCCAAAAATGAATAAATGAGAGAGTAAAGGCCTTTTATAGAATTGAAGATGTCTGTTGGATTTCCATCTTCCTCCAAAACGGATGCCCATATTACTTTTGTAATAATTTAATTTTGAAAACATTTAATTCACCTTTTTTCTCTTCATTTTGGCATCCAAGTTTCCTTAGGGAAATATTAAACATTTAAATGTTTAATTTGTTTAATTCCTTCATGAGGCATCCTCCCTTAATGACCCCCTTTTAAAACAACATTAAGTCATTAATCTAGGCCATGGGGCCTAAAATGAATTTTAAAACATTAATGACTTAAAATAAATCATCTCACCAAAATGAGCCTCAAAATGCTGAAAGCCAATTACGCTCCAAACTGCACTGCCCAAAATGGAAACTGGGCTGGCTGCTAATGCTACTACCCTAGATGGCACTGCTAGAAATCAAACTTACTAAAAATAGTAAATTCTAAAAAGTTTCCCAATGCCTTTGCATGTCATACCACTGTGAAGCTCTTTGAAAACCCATAAATAATCCACAATCCAAAACACAAAACTCCAATGTGCTGGCTAAAAGTAGCAAGTTCTAGAAAAGGTTGCCAGATGGAGATGCATGTTACACCATTCTGAAGCTCTCCAAAAACCCTAAAAATTCCATTAGAAATGCATTAAAAACTCATACATGCAAACCCTCAAAAATGCTTCAGAACCCCTATAAAATAGGAAACCCTAATTTTACCTCTAACAAGCCTACAAGCTTCCAGAAATAGGCTATCAGTCACCGAAGAGAGAATGGCTAAAATGGGGACATTGCACATAAATATCATGCATACCACAACACAATAATTTACGTGGAGAAAGCTCTTTTGGGAGAAAAAATCCACATTCCAAAAGCCACCCAATATATTATTTAAAGTTCACAAAGATTACAATATACTTGTAGAGAAAGCTTCTCACACGAGTATCACTACCAAAGATCTAGAGACAACATGATCACTATTGGACTATTAGAATACATCACCGTCTATAATCGTAGTACAACACCCTCATAAAATAAGGTTACCTTCTAAGGCAAGACAAGCCAATAAAATATCTACCATCAGATCTAAAACCTAATAATGAATGATCCAAATTTACAATATATCATTAGTTTAATGTATTTCGGCCATTTAAGAGTTTTTTTAACAAAAAAATGTTAACACACATCCCACTCCACCTTGGGATCTCATTGTATATTACACCTATTAGTGTAACTATTAAATATATATATATATATATATCCTATCAACTATAAACCTTATATAATTGCAAGGTTGAGACACATTTTCCCAACAAATCTCCCTCTTGTTGAACACCTTGCAAGAGCAATGAGAGAGATTATAAAAATCATCTCTTAATTGCTAGGGGTTGAAAGGCCCATAGTCTCTAAACACTATTCAAACTTCTCTATGCTCACATGCTTAGTTAAAGAATCAAAAACATTCATTAAAGTCTCTACCTTAACTAGCTTCACCCTGCCATCTTTGACCATATCTCTAACAAAATGATGTTTTACATCAATGTGCTTGGTCCTAACATGAATATCATTTTTCTTAGCTAGAAAAATCACACTTTGACTATCACAATAAACTATCACGACACCTTGTTTTGTTCCAATATCTGAACACAATCTCTTAAGACAAATGGCTTCTTTACAAGAATGAGTAGTTGCTATATACTCAACTTCAGTAGTGGACAAAGTAACCATAGGCTATCGCTTAATCATCCAACTAGCTGCACCAACAAATAAAGTAAACATATAAGCACTGGTAGATCATCTACTTGTTGCATTGGTGGTTGTCGTTGCACCAAAAGATCAACTTGTTAATGCTCGATACAACTGCTAAATTTATACAAGATCCACAGGAGGCGGTTAAGCCATGTCATGAACCCATGCACCACTTTGCACAAAGTAGAACAAGGGACACAACATCTTGTAACAATCCTCCCCCTAGTGAAAAAGAGGGGTTCAAACTTGTGACCTTGGATTTGATACCAATTATTGCATTGGTGGTTGCCTTTGCACCAAAACATCAACCTGTTAATGCCCGATACAACCACAAGATTTATACAAGAGCCACAGGAGGCAGTTAAGCCATGTCACAAACCCAAGCGCCATGCTACATAAAGGAGACCAAGGGACACACCATATTGAAACACTACTATCAATATAACCTTTCTAGTCTGAATCCACATAACCATGAATATCAAGGGAAATATAATCTTCATTCAAATTACTATGATAACACAAGGAATACTTTGAGGTATTGCACAAATATCTGAAGACCCTTTTAACTGCATCTCAATGAACTCTACTAGGATTAGACATACATCTAGAAATGACTCTCATTTATTTGGTAATGTCTAGTCTAGTACAAACCATATCATACATCAAACTTCCAACTGCACTCTGGTAAATCACTCTACTCATGTTTTCTATCTTTGATGGAGATGTTGGACAAACCAAAATAGATAACTTTGTTCCAACTGAAAAAGGAACACACAATGGTCTACAGTCCTACATGTTAAAACTTTGTTAAATTAAATTGACATACTTAGTTTGGTCAATCCATAGATTTATATCCTCTCTATCCCTTTTAATTTTCATCCCAAGAATGTGTCTAGCTACACCAAGGTCTTTCATTTCAAATTTAACAATAAGTTGAGATTTCAATTATGAAATCATACCTTTCATTTTGCTAATAAATAACATATCATCAACATATAAAGCAATAAACATGAAATGATCACCATTAGTTTTGTAATAAATACAATGATCTTATTTATAATTCTCAAATCCCAAACTCATCACATATGTATCAAATTTCTGACACCACATCCTAGGACTCTGATTTAGGCCATTCAAAGATTTCTCCAATTTGCAAACCAATTTACCTTTACCTTTCACCATGTAGTGCTCTGGATGTGTCATATAAATGTCCTTATCCAACTCACCATGAAGGAAAACAGTTTTCACATCTATTTTCTCAACCTCTAAATCATAAGCAACAACAATAGAAAGAAAAAATCTAATGGATGTCATTTTTGCAACAGGAGAAAATATCTCACCATAATCAACACCCTCAACTTGAGAGTAGAATTTCACAACCAACCTTGATTTTTAATTTTTAATTGACGCAAATAATGGTGGGATTCAAAGGGTTTTCAAAGACATAAAGCACTGAGTTTGATAGATCACCAAAATACTCACAAACTCTTTTCAATGAAACATGGTTCTTCAAGGCTACAAGACACAAAAAATGGAATTAACACCCAAATAAGTTACTAAACCCTTAATACACCTTGGAAATCATTAACATGATAGGTTTAGGCCAAAAAAAGTCCCTAAGGACACTGTCTCTGCACTTTTTTCATAGTTCACCTTCAAGAAGGCTATTTGCTTGTTGTACTCCTACGAGACAAAAATAGACACAATTTCCAAATGAAGGGGTATCTCCAAAAAATAAACCCAGTTTCAAATACCCTTTATGCTCTTCTTTTACATATCGAAAAGGGAGATAGGTTTGTTTTGTAACAACACCCTCTAAAAACTGCTGCTACATTTGACAATAGGCTTAAAAGAGTAGAAATTCATTATAATTTGACCATAAATTTAAGAAAATAGCTCTTACCCACAAACCAAAACCTGTTTTAGATACCCATTTAAATATTTTAAACATATCTCAAATATAATGGTGGTTACTTTGGAGTATAAACCTCTTTTTTCTACTGTTACACTTGAAAAATGGCCTAATTAAGCTCCTACAATAGGGTACTTATTGATTTTTCACATTCCCAGCTTCAAATATCTATTCCAAAACCTTAGGCAGGTCCAATTAGGTCTGAAAAACCAAATTTTGTGACCTAAAATGGGTTCCAATCACCTTTTCTTCGAAACCCTACTTCTAGGCATCATTTAAATGGCCTAATTAAGCTCCTACAATAGGGTACTTATTGATTTTTCACATTCCCAGCCTCAAATATCTATTCCAAAACCTTAGGCAGGTCCAATTAGGTCTGAACAACCAAATTCCATCACCTAAAATGGGTTCCAATCACCTTTTCTTCCAATCCACCAAGTTTAAGAATTTTTCAATGGTTGGAATGGGAGTTATTGCATTTTGTTTGCTCAAGACTACCCTACCTAGGGTTTCTGGACATTTTAGAGGAAAATGACCATATCTTTCTTATTTCCAAATGAAATCTCATGAAACCACCACAAAATTAAAATATATTAAAATAAATATCATTTACACACAATTATAAATCAATAAATTACCGTACATGTCTGTACAAACTTCAGGAACAACAAAACATGTTTTAAATTTACAGATTACATAGGTATTTTATTAAAATTCTCACACATACATCCTCTTCCACCATAATCTCCTATTTGTTCAACCATACAAAGGTATTTTATTCCCTTTACAACCATTCCAACAGTTACAAACCGACTTCTTTTGATTCCAACTGACTTTGACCCTTCATCTCCCTTTTGTTGCATTTTTGCATTTTACAACATGACAATTTTTGCAAGAATTTACAACTTTAAAAATATTTGCAATATGACTCCAAAATGAACTCTTAGGACTTAAAATAGACTCAAACCAATTCAAAATGGTTTAAAAGACCTTATTACATGAACCATACACAAACTAAAACAAAATTCACAAAATGGCCTCATGGAGGCATAAACTCAACCAGGTACTCTTGCACCATACTCCCCATGGAAAAAGAACTCAAGTCCCTTGAGTGAGGACTTGAAAATACATGAGAACCTACACCACAACATGCAACCATGATCACTTGTGAAAAGAACAAATCAAAAGGTAAAGCTGCAACTTCCACATTTGTCCCTTGATTGCATTTGTCAACTTCAACATGTAGTTGCTTCATCTTGAAATTGGGTCTATCCCTCCTTGTAATCTCAATAAGAAATTTTTGTATTCCTTCCTCATCCGAAAATATTGTTGAACCTGCTGCAAATATACCTCCTCCATTCTTCTTCTTCACTTTAGGTGCATGCTTGAATTTTCCCATCTTCCTTTTCAACTCATCCTTAAACTCTTCAGTTTTGTTTTCCCCCTCTTCCACATGATGCTTTTCCTCTACAATTGGTACTTTCTTAGGTTTAGGAACCTCTGAATTAACTGAAATAGAATGTCCATTATCCTTTTTTGAAAACAAAGAAGAAAACATCACCATATCAACATACCCCTTAAGGAAATCTTGAATCCCCAGAGTCACTTCATCTTTGACCTTCAACAAATTAGATTTTGACACTAACTCAATATAATTTCCCTCCAAAACTAGATCATTCTTCACCTCTGCTGTCTTGGTACCTTCAAGGTTTGAAATGGATACAACCTCCATGTGCTTTTTTTCTTCTACTTTGATGAAATCTTCCCTATCAACTATCATCACATCAACTTGCTTGGCTTGTTCTTTATCTTTCTCCATCAACAAAGGTTATATTATCTCCACTTGCCTTCTCCTCTTCAAAATAATCGTCTTGATAGGCCACATAGCCTTTTTCTTGATTGTAAATGTCAACTTTGCTCTTGGTTTGCTAATTGTTGCATCTCAATCTTCATTCTTTCTTCCATATTTTCTCAAATTTCCCTCATTAGTTCTAAAGCCCGTCTCACCTCTTTTATCTCTTGATACACATCTATTTGTTTTGCCTTCTCCTTTGTCTTCTTCATCTCTTTATCCTCTCTTTTCATTAATTGTTTCTTTTTTTGTGAACCCTCAGCCTGCAAATATCTATTGAATAATCTTCTCAACATCTCCATTCTTCACACTCAAAATATCCTCTACCCAATAGGATCCTGGAAGATGCTCCTCTCAAGACTTCCTCTACCCACTTTCACTTAGTGGAGAAAGTTCATGCACCTTCTACCAAGCTTCATCCTTATTAGAGGATACAAAAAAATTGCTCTCACAACTTCCTCTCAGGGTCTTCTAGCTCTGATAACAATTGATGCAAAGGATGGTGGGCTTCAAAGGGTTTTCAAAGACATAAAACACTCACTAACTCTTTTCAATGAAACATGGTTCTTCAAGACTACAAGACACCAAAAATGGAATTAAGACCCAAATCACTTACTGAACCCTTAATACACCTTGGACATCATGAACATGATAGGTTTAGGCCAATACAAGTCCCCAAGGACACTGTCTCTATACTTTTCCATAGTTCTCATTCAAGAAGCCTATTTGCTTGTAGTACTCCTATGAGACAAAAATAGACACAAATCCAAATGAAGAGGGATTTACAAAAACTAAACCCAGTTTCAAATACCCTTTATTCTCTTCTTTGAAATATCTAAAAGGGAGATAGGGTTGTTTTGTAACAACACCCTCTAAAAACTGCTGCTACGTTTAACAATAGGCTTAAAAGAGCATAAATTCATTATAATTTGACCATAACTTTCAGAAAATAGTTCCTAACCACAAAAAAAAACCTATTTTAGATACCCATTTTCCTCTTTTATAATATATCTCAAATATAGGGGTGGTTACTTTGGAGCATAACCCTCTATTTTCTGCTGCTACACTTTAAAAATGGTCCAATTAGGCTCCTACAACAAGGTACTTATTGATTTTACGCATTCCCAACCTCAAATCTCTATTCCAAAACATTAGAAAGGTCCAATTAGGTCTGCAAAACCAAATTTCATCACCTAAAATAGGTTCCAATCACCTTTTCTTCAAAACCCTACTTCTATGCATCATTTTTGTTCAAAAACATGCTTTTTCCAGCCTAGGGCATCATCATACCTGCACAAAACCTTATTCCTGAATCCTGTAACTTTTTGCGCATTGAAAAAAACCTATTTAAAGTGAATCCACCAAGTTTAATAATTTTTCACCAGTTCGAATGGGAGTCATTGCATTTTGTTTTCTCAAGACTACCCTACCTAGGGTTTCTAGATAGTTTAGAGGAAAACAACCATATCTTGCTTATTTCCCAATGAAATCTCATGAAACCACCACCAAATGAAACTATATTCAAATAAATATAATTTACACATGATTAGAAATCAAGAATTGACTGCATAGGGCCGTACAAACTTTAGGAACAACAAAAAACATTTTAAATTTATAGAAAATAGAGGTCTTTTATTGAAATTCTCACACATACATCCTCTTCCACCATCCTCTCCTCTTTGTTCAACCATACAAAGGTTTTTTATGCTCTTTACAACTGTTCCAATAGTTACAAACCAACTTCTTTTAATTCCAACTGACTTTGACCCTTCATCTTCCTTTTGTTGCATTTTTTCATTTTACAACATGACAATTTTTGCAAGAATTTACAACTTTTACAATATTTGCAATATGACTCAAAAATGAACTCCTAGGACTTAAACTAGACTCAAACCAATTCAAAATGGTCTAAAAGACCTTATTACATGAACCATACACAAACTAAAACACAATTTATAAAATGGCCTCATGGAGGCATAAACTCAATCAGATGCTCCTACACCAGTTAATACCTACATTTGAACCAATATTTTTCTTGATCACCCATTTGCAACCAATAGGTTTTCATCCTTTAGGAAATGGTACAAGATCACATGTATCATTCCTTTTCAAAGCTACCATTTTTTCATCCATAGTGTAGACACATGAAAATGTCCTAAGCTTGCTAATATCATTTTTCTCTTATCATAAGTCTTCTATTGATTAAATAATTGTAATTATTTAATTAATTCATTACTATCTTCCTTTCCCCTTTGATTAATTAAATAAATTTTATTTAATTACGTCACTAATATCCTTGTATTCTATAATTAAGTAAATTATATTTATTTAATTATTTATCATCTTTCCACTATAATTAAATCCTTATTTTAATTATTTAATTATTCATTTATCCTCTTCTTCCACATTTAAATAAATTAATTGCTTATTAATTTGTCATCTTCTTCCTATTTTGAATTAAATTATTATTTAAATAAAAAATTAGCTTGTCACATGTCCCACTTTTGAATTAAATTGATTTTAATTCAAAAGGCCAACTCAAGCTCTTAAATCAAATAATTTTAATTTATTATTTGATTTTCCAGCAGTCTTTCCATAATAAACTTTCTTTCTAATTTTAAATAAAATCATTTATTTAAAATTATCCACTTTCTAATTTCTCACCAAGTAAATAATTTAAAATAATTATTTACAACTTTCTTTCTAAATTTAAATAAAATCATTTATTTAGATTTCCCACTTTCTATTTTTCTCTCCAAGTAAATAATTAAAAATCATTATTTACTGTCGCATGACCCCACCAATTTTGAATTAAATTGATTTTTAATTCAAAAGACCAACTCACTTCTTGAGGGAATTAATTTTAAATTTCTATTTTAATTCTCCACTTTCCTCTTTTTCTATGCAATATCTTCTTGTCACATGCATTCTTGTCCGTTGATTTGATTTTTCTAAAATCAAATTCCAGTCTTTCATTTCAAATGTTTCCCTAACCCTAATTGTGGGCTGTCACATTTAATTTTAACCTTTGATCTTAGGGCATTTGTCAAATTTCAATCTTGGCCATTCACCTAAAATTGTCTTTTCTATAAAAAAACAATTTTAGTCTCATTTTGTTAGTTCTTCTTCATCTGCATCTAGACTAGATCTTTTAATCTCATATCTCTTAATCTCTTGACTTCATGCTTTTAGTCTAACATTGTCTTTTGTAGGTTTTTATATTGCATGTAGGCTTTAGCTCTTACTTGCATTTTCATGGAATCCTTCAATATTTGCTAGGTCATGTCATAGGTATACTTTGCTCACACAAAATCTGAGGGAAAACAATACATTTTTAGCAAATGAAGAAGGTGGAATGAAGGTGATTCATGGAGGTTGAAGACATTGGGTGAGATCCTTCTTTGTTTTCATGCTTGTTAACTCCTTTGTTCTTCATTGCTTACTTGGGTTTATTTTGTTTATGCATTAATCATGTTAACCTAAATTTTTTCCTTAGTTACATTGGTGAACCCGACAATTTCACAATTTTGTAGAGAAATTCGTTTGTTTTTGCTGTTTTGTAGGTTACAACCAAAAATTTGAACAAAATCCCGTCATCTTAGTTTGAGCACAAAAAAATGGGCACATAAAATCTTAAAAATTGATTATTTGGGTTTTGTAGGCCCCATTTTTAGCTTTCCATAAAAACAAACGGTTTGAAATTTTGATATGTTTTGACAAAGTTATGGTCATTTTAGTGCTCACAACTTTTTAAGATTTAGTTATTAAGATCCAAATTTTCTTTTGTTTATAACACTTTTGTTGTGCAAGATTTTGCCAAACTTTTTCTGGGTTTTGAAGGTCTATGTCTTAGCTTTCCATAGATTTTTATGGTTTAAAATTTTATTTAAGTTATCATTAGTTTAGTTTGTTGTTTTTATTTAAGTTTTTTTTGTTTTACTGATATTTTGTTTTCAGCATGTGGCTTTCATCAAGAAGATCTAACTTGTGGTTTTGTAGGATTTTTGGCTTGTTTTGGATAAGAAATATTTTGTGTGTTTTTCAACACACTTTTTGAAGAGTAAAAATTGCATTTCACTCATTAGTTTTAAAATTTACAACAAATTGCATTTACACTCATGAGGATAAAATGAACCACAATTTGCATATGTCACTCATTTGGTCTTAAAATTTACAACAAATTGCATATTTCATTCATGGGCTTAAAATGAACAAGTTTGTATTTAAATTTCATGAGTTAAAATGAAAATGCATGCACATTCATGGGACTAAAAAGAACACAATCATGCATTACAACTCATTGGCTTAAAATGAACTTGCATTTTTTCATGGCATTGGCTTAAGTGTCTCGCACACAATTGGGTTTAAAATGAACAAGTTCCTTGTGTGTCTTGTGGTTTAGTGATAATCTCCTAAGTGTGTATGCAATTCTCTTGCGCTTTGTGCGATCTTGAGAAACAAAAACACTAAGAGATGGTTACTTTATCACCTCTCACATTTCATTTTGGGGTTTAAAAATGAACAAATCTTGCTAGTGTGAGCTAAGTACATTGTGTGTGCTCTCTCTTTATTTATGCAAACAAAGATTGATCAAAATACGAATGTACTTAATTGCTATTTTTTATCCTTAGAGGGCCTGCCTAGTGGGAAAAAGTAATCACCCCAGGGAATGACCCAATTGGTAACGCGTTAAAACCAAGCAAATTCCAACCAGTATATAAGTGTGGGTACTTGAGGAAAGTTCAATTATCACGAGGATTGTTCCGACAAGAAGGGAAACAATGGTATCTTGCCGCATGGATGATCCCCCATGAACGAAATTCCTATACTAGAACCCTTGTTATAGTAAGCCACAAACCTTTATCTATTCTTTGATGCAATAATGGTCATTGCCAAGGCATCCGCATTCTTGTAATTCTTAATAGAGGTGAAAAGTTTTCCATGGGAGATTTATGGGAGCTTGAAGCTTGGTTGACCCAAGAAGTGAGTGCAATGTAAGGGGGAGCATGTGTGGCCAAGATTCTAAATCACCCGCTAAGAATAAGTGTAGTTGGAGTAAAATCCACGTGGAATCCAAAGAATATAGTCCTTGCAACCATAGTATTGTGCTTGTCTTATATGTGCTTGTTTTCACAAAATTCAAAGATAATGTGTTTTCCAAGTGTTTTTCAGACCAATGAACAAATAAACACCTTTTTCAGATCTAGACAAAACGCTTTCAAATTGAAACAACCTTCAAATTTTTCTAATATTGCCAAGAAACCATACTCTGCACTGCATTTGCTGAACTTGCAACGTATTTCACATTCTGGAATGCATTCACAATTCCATGCAACACAATTGCTTTGTTCAGCTGCATGTGCTATCTGAAATGCCGCATTTTCCATTCTGCACACCATCTGTGAAATACTAAAACTCATATGTCATATTGCAACACATTTTCCAGAATTTGAGACACATTTGACTGCCTTGTAACACATTTTACTTCCTGCAATGCAATTGCTTCCTAGGAATGACACATTTGAAACTAAGGCACATTTGACACCCAAAACGATGCATTTGCTTGTCATTAAGAAAAATCATTGTCACTATCAAAACCTGAGACCAAACATTTTCAATCTATTTTTGGATATCTTTCCTCCATAGTCTCTGCTCCAAACCAAACAGATTTTCTTAGACAATCAACCATTGCACCTTTAGGTTTGTCATTTGGCCTTGACAATGGTCATACCTTTACATTAACATTTGCTAGAACTCCACCATCATTTTCAGCATAGACAAAACCTTAAGTCCTCAATTTTGTAGACTTTAGGATAGGAAAAATTTCCTTACTTTGTCCAACCATTGCCTCAAAAGTATATTGTCATTGGACCGAGTCAACAAAATCATTCCTTAGTCATTGTCCTCTTGTGAAATATTTCTAGCTCATAAGTCTAGTGTGGAAACCTCACTCTGTCATTTTGTCACCTTGTCATTTAGTCCTTCAAACAAAGTCCTTTGACAATCAAAATTGAGACATTGGCGAAACTTTGAATGGTTAGTGAACCTTTCCTAAAATAATTTGACATAGGACACACATTTTAGTCTTCATTATCACTTTTCATTTGACATTCCTTTCAATCCTCACTATCACTTTGCATTGTCACCATCCACCATCATGTCTTCAAGTCACTATGACATGCTTGCTAGTTGAATTGAATGCCAATTTATCCATAATGGTCAAGCCCAACTAGCCATGGACTTTAAAAGACTATACCTCCAATCCAGATGAAAATTCGCCTCAAACCATGGTCAAGCACCCACATGCCCTTCCTACTAACAACACATAACCACTAGTCCTCTATCCATCTATCCATCTTACCAACAATCCATAGATCCTAGTCCTCCATCCATCTACCCTAACTACCAAGAGTCGCTTAACAAAAGTCATACCATTTATACAGAACAACCATCCAATCGTCACCCTTATTCTAGCCTTGACAAGGGAAATCAACCATCCATCAATCCATTCCAAGCCCCCATGTCCTATTCTAGTCCTTCATCATATCATTGTCCTTTATCCACATCCAATCCTAGCCAATAATCCACTAAACCTTTCAAAGCATCCACATCCTATCCTAGTCCTTCATCCACGTCCTATCCCAGTCCTTCATATACCAATCCCTTCCAAGAAATTCCATCTCAACATACATTTAGCCATGAAAAAACATCTAGTCATGGTCTCCGAAGTTACATCCCATTTAATAAACTTGAAGATACATGTCAAAAAGAAAGTCCAAAGCATGACGCCATAACTCCCCCTTCATGTCAAGATCAAATTTGTCCATCCCATGACCTCGTCCTCAAGTCCATCCAAGAATTCCTCCTAGACAATCATGGCATACAAAACACACCTATCCTTGGTCAAGAGTCCATTTGCATCCATGTCATTGAAGAAAAACCTATCCTTGATCAAAACCCCATTTCCAATAAGGTCGTCAAAGACAACCCCATCTTTGACCAAGACACTACCATTGATCTCGAAGTCCAAAACGATCCACTTCTTGACCTCTATGCCATTCATGATCAAATGCTTGAAGATGACCATATTGACACTACCAAAAATGAGACACTTGCCTCCATGGGACACATAGATGATCTTCCTATAGAACAAGAGGCTACTATCCTAGACATATTTGCAAATGATCAAGCTATAACTAAATTCAATGGGCTCTATGACAATGACCATGAAGACGGTTTTGATATCAACTTCGAAGCACCAACTGAATCATCATAATCCGATATGTTAGAAAATCAAACCAAATATGTTAATCAAAAATCTATCCAACATGACAATAAAGCTATGAAATCTTATCACCTAGGGTCATCTACCTTTGTTAGAGTAGGCTTTCTTATAGATGAGACAATTCCAAGAAAAGGTTTCCAACTAAATAACGATGGGTTAACATCTTGCTTCCGAAATAAAAAATTCCCATCACAAACAAAATCTGTCAGAACATGCACTATCAAGGAAAAGGACTAGGCCTACACAAGCAAGAAATTATATAACCAATACAAGTTTAGGAAAATTATAGACATCAAGGTCTTGGATATTCCTCAATCGGCAAATCAAACAATGTTAGTGGTCCCTCCTCGATATTAGGGGAAACTTTATCTAATAAAAACATCAAAATGGGTGTCATGAGTAGTCCTTGTCATAAGATTTTTGCCAACATCCCTTCCCTCCACACCCCAAACCGTCATTCCAACATGAATAAACCTTCCATTTGGAACCAAAAAAAAGAAAACTATTACAAATCCAAAGTTCAAAATCAAACGTCAAAGGCCATGGAATGAATCAAAAATACAAGTGGACAAATGAAGTTAAAATGAATCCCAAAGAGAAATGGATCAAGTGAAGAAAAGAATGAATTAGACAAAGAAAATATGTCAAATCCAAAAGTAAATCAAAATGTGGAGCCACAACACAAGAGGAATCCCACATATAATAAATGTGCACCGCCTTCAAAATGGTCATCGAGCAAGACATATAAAAATGTTGGTTCCAAACACTATCATAATCAAAATTTCCAACTTTGTCATCCAGCACCCCAAGTTTGGAATAGAAAAATCAATACATCTAAACGTCCAACCAATCCATCCACGTCTACCATCATCCATCATACATCTTTCCTAAAGTCCAAAAATACCATGTCGCAAATCTCTCGCATCTTGGCAACAATTCTTTATCACAAGGACTCTCATGGCACTCTATCATGATGTGCGTATTCTGATAAGGCCAACCCTAGTATCAAAAAGGCTCACAATGACATCAATTAGTTATATGCAAGTGCTATGATCCTGATAAGGAAAATACTTCATAAAGGGCATTATTGGCATGTCATGGCACCAGTCTCTACATCAGCATTGTCAACGGATTCAACACAGTCAGTTATCATCTAAGGAATCAAGGCCATCCAAAAAATACAAAAATACAAAACAAATGAAAGTAAAAAAAATCACCACCTTGATGAAAACCTGGCAAACAGGCGTCCGGGTGACACCAAAAAAAAAAAAAATCCAAAAAATAGTAAAGAGAAATTTTTCGTCCAATAGTGAAAACCATTCTTATGACACTTTGGATAAGTACCATGATGAAAACCTGGAAAACATGCATCATGTGTAGAATAAATCATCTATGAGGACCATTACACTTGGGGGCAAGTTGTCTCATCTCTTGTACCCTTCGCATGACATTTTTCTTTGACATTCCCATCTAGCCATATAAGCCCTATCATTTTCGTCCATTTTCCCACCTACTTTATCCTAATAAGGACTAAAATACAAACACAAGTTCTGCTAAGGAATTTTTTTTGACATGTCTATTCTTTGGTCATACACTATCATGTCATTTCCTTCATAGCATTATCCAAAATCATACCTCAGAGAAAATAAATTATCCTTATGCGACATACTCCTCATGTCTCCTATCTTTTAGAAAAGCCATCCATCTTCCTTTTATAACTATCGCCTATCTTGGTTTCCCTTGTCAATGGTTTAAAGATCCTCCATCATCCCATCTAGTCCTAATGAAGTCATTCCAAATGCAACGAGTATAATCCATACAATATTTCTATGCAACCCGACGCATCATCCAAAATAGTCCTTGGCTTTGTTCCCAGCCTTGCTGCAAACCTTCATTGTTTGGTCACATAATCATCATCTTCACGTTGTTTCAGGATGTGTCCTTCCCATGTCAAACAATGTCACCATCATCATTATCACCTGTCAATTGGTATTCAGCTTGACTAGTAGCAAGATCATAGTTGTCCTTGGATTCTTGTGCATGTGTGCTTGCTTGTTTGTAGGCATCATTCACATGAATTTGTCACGATTGTCATAAAACATAAAAAAGACCTAAAAACCATAAAAAGTCTTGAAAAAAGCTATAAAAACATAAAAAAGTCTTGAAAAAAAATCCAAAAAATCAAATATCCGTCAAAATCCAAAAACATCCAAATAACACTAAAAAATCCCAAAACAGAGTCAAAGTCAGTCATGTCAGACAGTCTTTGTCATTGTCGAACTACGTTGCCTCTACGCATTTGCTACGTAGGCAAGGTAATCATTGGATGTACCCCCGAGGCCACATTAGGTCAATCCTTTAGGGTTTCTTGCGTCAGTCAAATAAGTTAGACATTGTCGTCAAACGCACAAACAGTCATCAAAACATCAGACAAGTCACACATCAACAAGACAACAAGCCAATAAAGTCACTGAGTCAAATCAAATAAATTATCAAAATTGTCAAAACAGTCAAATAGTCAAACATATATCTTATACAGGATGTGTCCTTCTTGAAAGTAGACATTGTCATTTAGTCAAACTATCATCATTCACCTTATACAAGATGTGTCTTTCCTGAAACTAGGCTTCATCAATTGCATAACCCTCAAACAAATCAAATTTTGGAAAACACACTTATTGGCTGTTGACATTGTGGTTTGTTTTATCTATCTTATCTTTTGTCTTTGTCTTTAAGTCATGTTACTAGCTCTCTCGAGGATGTCCCATGAAGGATTTAGAGGAGCAAGGATGTCTCGTGGCTCTTTTCTTTGACTACAATTTATGGGTTGTCTTGACAAAAGGACTGGGACAACCTGGCCTTTAGTATGAGCTAGGACATTCCTTGTTTGTGACTGTTAAAGTTTGCAAGTGGATGACCTTGCACACTTTGGTTTATGTCATACAATGGTGTTTTTTGTCCATTTGTGTCATTTTACTGCCCAATGATGATTAGAGCAACACCTATTAGTACTTTGGCTAATATTGAAGGATTCCTTTTTCTCACTAACAGGCATTTCCTTCTCCATACTAACATCCATGTCTTATGTTCCTTTTTCCTCTAGTCTTCTCATCGATTTCGAGAGCACACTCGTGTCCTTTGAACCCGCCTGTCCTCTCAAGGGGGCATACCACTTGTAGACATGGAAAATGTACAATTTCGGTTCGGCACACTTGATCCTGATTACTAACAACATTTCCTCCTAAATCATACTCTCAACATTTCATCATATTCTGTCTCTTAATTTAATAAATAATTATTTATTTAATTAAGTCTTTCTCCTCCAGTGATTAAATTAATCAATTTAATTTAATTAACCTGATGTCTCTGTTTAATTAAATAAATCATTTTATTTGATTAAAATCTCTAAAGTCCTCTTATTAAATTAAATAAATTAAACCTTATTTGATTTAATCTAACATTTTCCCACTTAGTTAAATAAATCAAAATCATTTATTTAATTAATCATTTCCTCTCAATTATGATTTAAATCAATTCACAAATTTAAGTCAAAATTGTCAAATCATCTAATCTCTTATTAAATTAATCAAAATCTTGATTAAGTTATTCCCTCTCACTAAAATCCTCTAGAGAATGCAACTTGCACATGAAAATAGATTTAATTCATTTATTAAATCTCTATTTTCCCTCACATGACATCAAAAGGGAATATTCCCTCAATTTGAATTCAAAAAGTCCAAGTGGGCTTGGTCCTTCCAACAAGGCAGTTAAGACCTTTTACAAGTCCTTTTGCATTGAGCCAAGTGGTCATAACTCCATTTGAATCTCCATCCACCTTGTCATTTCAACATATTCAAAATTCAAATTTATGCATTTATGGGCAATTTGATCAAAACTTGCACAACCATAAACCATTCACATGGTGACAAGTGGCATTCAACCATTGGGTGAAATTTAGTCCCACATTGCTCAAATCTTGCTTTCTCTTCCAAATTCAAATTTATAAATTGGAGGCTTCTCTCCTCATTTTTCATCCACAATTTCATGCAAAGTTACTCTCTTCACATTGAGAGCTAATTTTTCCCATTCCCACTCAAGCATTCATCATTTTCACAATTCATAGCTAGGTTATGCTCAAATCTCATCATGGAGATTTGATCAATCTACAATCATCCACATTGCAACTTAGGAGTTGGGAAAGGGCCAATTTCAACATTCAATTGACACCAATTCCCCCATGGGATCACTAGTTTGCTCACTTAATTAGGATTTATATGCTTTTTTACATTTGTTCTTCATTTTCCTAGTTTAAGTTAGTAGCAAATAGATTTCATGGGGAATCCTTCATTCTTGTTTGCATTTGATCTAACACACTAATTTGTTTGTATTTCTTTTCGCAATTGCAGGTTTAGGGGCTCACATTTTGGCGCTAGAAGGAGGGCATATACCTTTTTTAATCATGTTTTTAAAAAAATTCTACATTTTTCACGTTTTGTTTTGCAGGTTACAGGTCCGCGGCTCCATATTGCCCCGCATTTGCAGGTGCGGCGCTATATTGCGTCGCATCTTTTCCAAACTCCGCCGCACCTGTTCCTGCATTTGACTTTTTGAATCTGCAAACCTGGCTGCAGACTCACAGTTTTAAACTCCACCGCACCCAGTCCCACGACTCTATATTGCACCACATTTGCAGGCATGGCGCCATATCACACCGCATCATTCTCCAAACAGCGCCGCACCCGTGTTCCCGCCTATTTTTTTTGAAATTTGACAAACTCGACTGCGTATTTTAGTCCCAAACTGTGCTGCCTGCTAAACTGCGCCACACCCGCGGTCTCTATTTCTGCAGAGCACCGCACCCAATCAAACGCACGGTGCTATATAGTGCCGCATCATTTCCAAACTGCATTGTACCCGCTAACTCTACTGTGGAAAATAGTCAGATTTTAAATTTTAACATGTGCTTTTTAATTTTTGGATTTTCTAACTATTGACCTGTTTGTTGTTTTTATGCTCTTTGTTTTCTGTCATTTTGCAGGTTGGAAAAAGGGAGAAAGCAAAATAGGAGGTTCATCATGGCATCATGTTCATCATGCACAAAGTGTTTTTAAACACTATAGTGTTGTTCAACACTTTTAAGGATCTTTAAATTCTATTTTTTTAAAAAGAATTTGTTTACTTTCATGCCTTAGAAACACTAAATTTATTTTGGGTTTTAAAAAGAACAAACAAATTTCTTTTTTCAAAATTTTGCAAAAGGCTAAAAAAAAAGAACCTAGAAACAATCTACTAGATTTTGTTTAAAGATTTAAAAATTGAACAAGACAACTCTCACACTTCAAAGTTGGTGCTTTAAAAAGAATTCATTTCTTGCTTTGAGGATTAAAATGAACATGTGTGTTTTTGATGTTTTGTAATCCTTTTCACAAAGTAATATCATTTAAAAGGCATATGTGCTTCTCTCGCACCTCATGGTGATCTTGAGAATCAAAAGTCTTTTTGTGATATTAAGTTGTCAAAAGTATTACCTCCACACTTCATCTTTGGGTTTAAAATTGAACAAAACTTGTCTAGTGTGAGAAAAAGGAATTGCGAGTGTTCTCTCTTTGTCCACACAAGCAAAGATGATCGAACTATGAATGCACTTACTTTCTATTGTACACCTTTAGAGGCCCTTCCTTGGTGGGAAAAAGTACTCACCCCAAGGGAACGACTCAAGCAGTAACGGGCTAAAGCCAAGCTCTTCCAAACCACTATATCACGGTGAAAGCCCTGGACAATGGGAAGCGGTGCATGATAACTCTCCCCTAGTATCCGTGTGATACATAAAGCCCTTGTTCTAAGGGTTGGGAGATATCTCACAAGGATTTTATCATTGCACCCCCTAAACTGGATGCCCTTACTACAAAATTTTGTTTAGAAGGCCAAATCCTTATCTATTTTGTTGTTGCAAAAGGTCATGTCTTTTGAAGCCGCCCCACATTATACATGCAGTTTTGTTGTAGAGATGAAAAGTATGCCATGGGAGATTCATGGGTACTGATGCTTGGATGACCCGAGAAGTGTGTGCACTATAAGGGGGAGCCTGTGTGGTCAGGTATCTAGTCATCCACATAGAATATGTGTAGCTGGATTCATCAAAGTGGGAACCCAAAAAAATATTGTCTCTTCATCTTAGGGTTGTACATGTGCTTGGAAATGAAAAACACATTTCTTGGTCCTCAAAACAATTGAAAAAAAAATATTCACAAAGAGCTTCAAATTTCAAACCCCTTGGAGGAAACAAATATCCTTTGATGAATTTAAGTACTCTTGCTTTCCCTAGTGATCATATCCTTAGAGGTTTCTAAGTGCTTGGATTTTATCATCATTTGTTTTCACTAAGGTTAAACCTAGGAAACTTTTCCCCTAATTTCCTTGATTTCCACATAATGGACCTTGTGGGAGGAAAAAAAAGTGGGACATTAGACATGCAGTTTGAAACATAATCAAGAATGTGCTTTTGGTAAAAATGATTCACTAAGGAAAGATAAAAGACAAATTGGACCTCACATGTGTTGTTTCAAATGATTTCCCAAAAAGTCAAAATCCCAAAACCAAGATTGAAAAGGATAAGTCTAAAAGCCTGCGAACAACGTCTTGAAATGCTCCTTGAAGTCAGAGAAAGACTAGTATACAATTTCTATAAGAAGGCTTCAAGGAATAACCCAACTTTGTATGCATTCTACTATCAACAGAATCCTGAGCTTTTTGAAAGGTTTTCTTTCCTCACATAGGAAGTATATCATGTTCTTCAACACTGAGGTTTTGTAAAAAGAGTCATGTCTAGGTCAAGGTCTAAGATCAAAGTCATCATTCTCATCCATCTCTCTAGCAATCAAATCTCATCCCATCAACAAACATTTTGGGAACTTTAGAAAAATATTTCATGCTAAACTTAAAGGCTAAATCAACATGACTCTATCTTGGCTTAACACACCTAGCCAAATAGTCAAATCTCTTGAACAGACTTGCCTCTAGGATAACACAACTTCCTGAGGTTTACTAGTTCATGATCACCTTGGTTGGCTTAACACACTTAGCCAATCCATTCTCTTGTGCGAGTTTTCCCTAGGATAACACAACTTCCTAGGGTTTATATGCTCACCACAATATTGTTTGACTTAATACACCTAGTCAAACTATCACAATCAATCCAAGCCCTAAAATTTAGCATAACCCCTAAAAAAAAAAAATTTCTTCAAAGGTTTCACTCATTCACATCATCCATTTATCTCATCATCATCCCCCCCCCCCTTTGATCCTTTGCCTTCCTTAGATCTTCTCTTTTGGGCCTAAAGATTAAGATCAAATGATCCCTATTTTTATGGTCCAAACAAGATCACAATACAAGAAGAACATGGAAAAAATTAATGAAATATGAACTTCCACTGACTTGGGTCAAGTAACCACCGAGGTAAACCTTGCGGGATCAAGCAATCCCCCAATTAGCTCTTCTCTACCATCACAAAATCCTCAAGAGGAAATCTATGAAGAGGACATCACAAATGAGGACTTGGGGATGACACAATAAAAAATGGTAGAAATGGTTCAAAATCCAAAGAATCATAAAATTGTCAGTGCCATGTTTATATACTTGTGCATGTTAATGGAAAGAGGGGTCCCATTCCCTTATGACCTTGACATAGGCACTAGTATGGAAATGCCTCTTACAAACACATCCCCAATGTCAAATCTGAATATCATTCAAGAAATGCCTCAAACCATATTGACAATCACACCAACTTCACCAATTGTAAACAAGGGAAGTGCAATGTTTCGTGAGTTGCAAAAGCATCGCCTTGTAAACAATAAGGAGGTAAGTGTCAGCACCACACCGGATAAATCTATCCCAGTGAATCCATCACACCCATACGTCCCACTCACCTTCCATAATCCCATGAATTCATCCTCGTTTCATGCAACGCCAACCAACCTGGTAAACATACAAACTTCTCTACCGCAAGGAGAAGATAGTTTGTTCGAAACGGCAGGAATCACTAACCCATTCTTCATCTAGGGGAACTCACCACCTTTCCCTCCATTACCGCTCACATCCACATCACCTCTTGGGTTTGGTATTCCCTCCCTACCCACATCTAGTTTCTCAAATCTAGGCAATCCGAGCATTGCATCAAATCATCTCCTTTTGTCGGAAACATCACAACAACAAGTGGCAACCATTCAAGCCACCGCAGTCAATACATCAGTCAGTCCTAAATCTCTCAAAACATACCTTTTCAAGGACAGAGCATCTCAACCACACCTCCTTCAACCCAAATCTCGACCATCAACACAACCCTTTTGCACATCACAACAGTTGGCACCATTCCCAATCCACCACCAATCCCACCAAAAGATAACATGATGAATTCATTCACCACCCTAATCCAAACCATCCAGAAAGCCAATAATCAAAGGGTACTCAAACAAAATCAACAAGCTGCACAACAGGCTACTCAACAAGCACAAAAACAACTAGCTACCCAGCAAGCTGCACAAGCTGCACAAGCTACACAAGCCCAACAAGCTGCATAGGCCATGCAAGTAGCCCAACAAGTGCAAGCTCAAGCTCAAGCCCAACAATAGGCTTAAGCACAATACTGAGCACAACTGCAAGCGATCCATGAACAAGCATATCAACAAGCCCTACAACACTTTCAGGCACAACAACAAGCTAAACAACAAGCTTTGTTGGCACAATAGCAACTCGACCAACAACAAGCTTTGTTGGCACAACAACAGCTCGACCAACAACAAGATTTGTTGATGTAACAACAACTCGACCAACAACATGCTTTATGGGAACAACAACAAATGGACCAACAACAAGCTTTGTTGGAACAACAACAAGATCAACAACAAGCATTGTTGACGCAAATTCAAACATACCAGCAGGCCTTGAATGCACATAAGAGCTTGCAAAAAACTCCCACCAATACCCCTCCCACCAATCAAACACCCCCAATACCTCAAAACACATTCATACCACCGCCCAATCCGCACAACGATGTCACAACGCAAATCAAACTGCTCTCGCAGCAGGTGTTGGACCTCCAAGTGAGAAAAATAGCCAGAACACTACGCAACTTGTGCCCTTATCCATTTGACATGTCTCACAATGGTACCATTCCCAAAGGGATTTGAGATCCCGAAATTCGACAAGTATAATGGAACGGGTAACCCTGAAAACCACGTCAGGGAATTTTAGGTGCATTGCATGGAGGTTGCATACGATGACACATATCTAATGCGACTCTTCCCCTAAAGTCTTACTGGTCTAGCCATGGAATAGTTTTCTCATCTACCCATAGGCATTAAAACATTCAAGGAAATTGTGGAAGCATTCCTTAAAAATTATGCTTTCAACATGGGTGCATACGTTAGTTTGGAAGAAGTATCAATGCTCAAATAAGGAAAAGGAGAGCTATTTGCATCCTTCTTGTAAAGATGGTGATCCAAGGACAATCAGAGAAAGTGGACCATGCCAGAAGAACAACAAGTTTGTGCGATCATATCTAAGGTAGATGAAAACTTGGCATTCTATTTAAAAATGCAATGCATCACATCATACGATTAATTGATCCCAAAGGTGCTCAACATCGAAAGAGCCCTTACTGCGCGGGGAGGTGCATCAACATTTACTCCACCACAGGATAACCGCCCGTCCAACAATTACAATGATAAACCTCGAACATGGTTGAGGAACAAAAAAATCACAAATGACGGTGTGGTCGATGCTAAAGTGGTCATAAACGCTCCTAAACCAAACATCCAAACTCATCACCAGCCACAAAATCATAATCACAATAATGTGCAAACTAATGCGGTAGTAGCACAACAACAACCACTTCACACTAAACCAAATCAATAACTTGGGTAATCAAGGAGGACCACCTCCTTGTGGAAAATACCCTCCCAAGCGGAAGTTCAGGGCTCTTGGGGAATCCACCGAGTCCATAATGAATAAGTTGGTCAAGGAAAACCTAATCAAAGTCTCCAACTCTGAGCAATACATAGAACCCATGACCAAACCACCATGGTATAATGAAAATCTCCTTTGTGACTTTCATAAGATCAAGGGACATACCACCACAAATTGCATGAGGCTGAAGAATATCATCCAAGACCTCATCGAAGACAAGATCATCAACATTGAGCAACCAACCGGTAATCAAGATCTTAAAATATACACAAATCCGATGCCGAACCACAATCAAGGAAATAGTCAAGGAAACAACAAAGGCAAAAAAAAAATGCTAGTGCTAACCTAGTATATGAAGAAATAGTTGCATGTGTGGATGAGTTGGTCATGGTTATTAATGTCAAAGGAGCCAACACGGACTATGGAGTCACCACACGTGGTGGCAAGGTCACCATTCCAGGGGAACCATCTAAGACACCCATTGAAAACGCAAAAGACATTCCCTATGAATACAATATCATCGACCAGTTGAAAAGAACCCCTGCGCAGATCTCCATCATGGAGCTGTTAAAAATTTCCCCTACACATAAGAAAATTCTTGACGAAGCATTAATAACATCCACTGTCTCAGCCACCCTTGACACAAATCAATTTTAGGCTATGGTTGAAATATCATCACCCCGAATCTCCTAACCTTCTCCGACCAAGACTTCCCACCCCAGCCATCTAATAGCCGTGCACTTCACCTTCAAGTGTTGGTTCACAATTTTTTTTTAAAAGGGTCCTGGTGGATGGAGGTGCAGGCCTTAATATTTGCTCTCTCAAAATTATAAATAAGTTGGGATTCGTCGAGGATTCCATTAAGAAAAACAAGAGCATCACAATAAGGGAATATGATGATCAAGAAAAAGTGTCTCAGGCACTATTAAAATCCCCATCCAAGTGGGACCAACAACCATGGAGACTGCCTTTCAGGTCCTTGACCTCGACTTACCGTATAACATCCTCTTAGGTCATCCATGGATCCACAGAATGAAAGCAGTGGCCTCAACATATCATCAATGCATAAAAATATTGTATTAGAATGAGGAGGTCACTATACATGGGGATCCTGAACCATTTGCCTATTGCAAAAACTTGGAAGCCAAGTTTTATAAAATCCCCCAAGTGCCGAAAAATGATGAAGGCCCATCCACTTCATACATCGTCCCAGCTAACCTCGCCTCCACTTCTGCGACAGAGACAATCACCATCCCTGATATATCTGACATCAAAAAAATGATCCAAGATAATGGATGCGGCGACTATAGAATGAAGAAGAGTGCATTTTTTGTAGGAGAGTTACCACAATCTCCTAGGTCACATGGATAACCTCGATCAACTGAAAGACCCGTCCACACCCTTAGGGAAGACCCCTCTGGATTCCGCCATTGGGGAGACCTAATTCGAGAAAATGTTAGTGAGGAGGATATTCCAAGCATAATATACCATGATACAGAACCCACACCCACATTACCTATGGATGAAGCCAACAGAGGGATACAAATAATGCTTGGCATGGGCTACAATAGAAATGAAAGCCTTGGAAGGAACAATGATGGATGCCTGGAGCCCATCATTACAAAAAGAAGAATGAAAAAACTTGGCCTCAGATGTGCTCCCCCGAGTATAACTATATGTGGCAGAGGTACTCCCAGTAGGGCAGTCAGGTCCTGTCCTCAAGTATCAGTAACCACCCTTAGACCACCCGTATGCCTAGGTATCCCACTTGACAATTTCACTTTTGACATCACTGATGTCTGCGCTAGTAGTGATGATGATGATACCATAGCAATCCTTCCCATGCTCTTTGAGGATTCCACCTTACTAATGATTAGTGCCTCACCCACTGAGTCAAACCAATCAACCCATAAAATCACTTTAGTATACCCTCAACTCATCGATCATGATCAATGAGGACCACCAATTCTAGACTCATTCGAAAATGATGAGGCTCTCTCAGAATTCATGGGACTAAGGGATACAGTTCTGTGTGGGGATCACAAGGAAGGTTTCAACATCACTTTAGACACCCAGGTACATTACGGGGAGATGATTGAGTCCTTCAGTCGCAAAATAAAAATATCGAGAATAAGCTCGGTGTTATTGAGTGAAAACCACACTGTGGCACTCTCTAACCACAAAACAATAAAAATAAAGGACGCATCCGATGGTGAAAACCTCTTTGAGGCATCGGAGGATGAAGGATTCAATCTCCCCCCTGTTGCACTACATCAAGAAAAATCAGCAGTCTTGGTAGAGCAATGTAATCCTGTTAACTTGGGAATGAAGACAACACCATAAATCACTTTCTGTGCCGAGTCTCTCCTGACAAAGGAATAGGAACTGCTAGCAACATTTCTTAAAGAAAGGAAAGTAAATTTTGCATGGACCTATGCTGACATGCCAGGTCTGGATCCGGAAGTGGTGGTTCATCATTTGGCTATTTACCTTGGAGCGAAGACGGTTAGACAAAAGTTAAGAAAAATGCATCCCCAGATAGCCTTGTTAGTCAAGGTAGAGTTATAGAAGCTCCTGAATGTTGGCTTCATATGCCCGATTGACTATCCAGAATGGGTATCCAACCTTGTACTAGTATCGAAACCAAATGGGGGCATCCGCATCTGCACAGATTTTAGAGACCTAAAAAAAGCATGTCCTAAAGATGATTTTCCACTACCCAACATTGATATGATAGTGGACATGACAGCCAAACATGAGATGCTATCCCTAATGGATGGCTTCTCGGGGTACAACCAAATAATGATTGCAAAAGAGGACTAGCATAAAACAACATTTACATGTCCTTGGGGCACCTACTACTGGAATGTGATGCCATTTGGGCTAAAGAATGCAGGGGCTACATATTAGAGGGCCATGACACTAATCTTTCATGACATGATACACAATACTGTCGAAGATTATGTAGATGATATATTGGCTAAATCAAAGAAGAGGCAGAACCACATAGCGACCCTAAGCAACATTTTTGATAGACTAGAAAAAGACAAGGTTAGGCTCAACCCAAAGAAATGTGTGTTTTGGGTACAATCAAGAAAACTGCTGGGATACATAGTGTCAATGAGAGGAATTGAGGTGGACCCTGCAAAGGTAAAAGAAATCCTTGATATGGAAATGCCAAGAACATTGAAATAACTCAGAGGATTACAAGGCATACTCCAGTCCATCCGAAGGTTCATAGCGCAATTGGCGAACAAATAGATTGCGTATTCACATCTACTCCACAAGGGAGTAGCATTCAAGTGGGATGACAAGTGTGAATAGGAATTCAACAAAATCAAAGAATATCTACTCACATCACCTATGTTAATGCCACCCATTGCAGGAAAACCACTAATCCTATATATCTCAACAACAACAGTAGCCCTGGGTGCTCTTTTGGCTCAACACGACAAGAATGGAATAAAAAGGGCTATCTATTACATTAGCAGAACAATGGTTGGCCATGAGTTAAATTACACATTCATTGAGAAAGCTTTCCTAGCAGTAGTGTTCGCTTCACAAAAATTTCGACACTACATGCGGGCACATAAAATCATTCTCATCGCCAAGATAGATCCCTTAAAATATCTGCTGTCAAAAGCTATGCTCACAGGAAGGATGGATAAATGGGTAATGATATTTTCAGAGTATGACACCGAGTATGTGGAGTGAAAGGCAATAAAATGGCAAGTCATTGCAGACCAACTAGCAGAAGCTCCCATCTATGTGGACAATCCACTCATATCAGAGTTTCCAGACGAGTCTATCTTTAAACTCAGTATAGTTGATCATTGGAAACTATACTTTGACGGTTCCCACACACAACATGGATCAGGAGCCGGTATCTTCTTCATCACCCCAAAAGGGGATTGTATACCTAGATCCTACAAGTTGGCATTCTCCTGTACCAACAACATTGCAGAGTAAGATGCTTTAACCATAGGTCTCAAAATTGTAGCATAGTGGCGAATCATGGCATTAAAGGTCTATGGAGATTCACAACTTATCATCAACCAAGTCAATGGTGAATACCAAACTAAGGATGATAAGCTCACACCATACAAGAAGGTGGTAGAAAGCCTCAAGGAATCATTTATTGATATCACCTTTGAGCAGATACCGAGGGCTAACAACAAAGCAGCTGATGCCATGGAAATGATTGGATCCTTGCTAGATATCCCTCACAATGTCTCAAAACATGAATTCCTGGTAGAGCAGCTTCTCATACCCACATTCGAGGTACTAGAGTCAGAATATGCATGCAAACTCATTGGTCCCGGTGATCTTTGGTACCACGACATCTACACCTATATGAGATTAGGAGTCCTCCCAGCCGAAATTACCCTGAACCTCAAGTGAACCTTTATCAAAAGTTCCTTATGATTTGTCATCCTAGGAGAAACCCTCTTCCATAGAAGCATCAATGGAACCCTATTACGTTGCTTAAAAATTGAGGAAGCCCTGACTGCTTTGACTGAGGTACACAATGGCACTTGTGGTTCACACTCGAGTGGTATAACCTTGGCTAAGAAGTTACTAAGAACTGGGTACTACTGGCCGAAAATGGAAAAAGAGGCACATGACTTTGTTAGAAAGTGCTTACAGTGCCAGCAACATGGAGACCTTATTCATGCACCGGCTCAAGAATTGCATCCTATTGTTACACTGTGGCCCTTTTCGCAATGGGGGCTCGATCTCATAGGTAAAATCTCACCCACCTTATCCAACGGCCACAAGTTCATTATCATCACCACCGAATATTTCACAAAGTGGGTCAAAGTAATTCCCATTACCTACATCACCGAAAAACAGATATCCAAGTTCATCTTGAACTACCTCATTTGCCAATATGGTGTCCCCCAATCCATTATATCTGATAATGGGACACCTTTCAAGAATCAGGATGTTCGTGACTTGTGCAAAAAATTCAAAATCCAACATCGCTTTTCCACCCCATATTACCCACAAGGCAATGGCCAAGCAGAAGCTACCAACAAAACTATTATGAAAATTCTTGAGAAAATAGTCAATGACTCTAGTCATGACTGACATCTACAGCTAAATCCTGCCTTATGTGCCTACCGCACCAACATCCATACACCAATAGGCACCACCCCATTTTCCCTGGTCTATGGATCAAAAGCCATACTCCTAATTGAGATCGAGCTCCCATCCCTGAGAATATCTTTGCAAAACCTCATCATAGATGAGGAATACAGGGTCACAAGATTGAATGAGCTGGAGTTGCTAGATGAACAATGCATGGATGCCCTCAACCATCTACAGGTCTACCAGAATTGCCTGAAACGAAGCTACAACAAGAAAATCAGGCAACACACCTTCCAAGTCGGCGAACTCGTGATGAAAGAGAACCAAAAGAATGTGCCGAATCCAGAGAGAAAAGGAAAATTTGAGCCCAACTGGCTGGGACCTTTCATCATCATAGCAAGCTATAAATCAGGAGCATATCAATTAGCAACACCAGAAGGCGAGCCTCTACAGGAGCCTCTGAATAGCTCCCATCTCAAAAATTTTTATGCCTAAGAACTTGCAAGGTATAAAACCAAAAATACAAAAACAATTAGAAAAAGTCCTGAAAAAATGGTCACCTTGATGAAAACCTGGAAAACAGGCATCTTGGTGACAACAAAAAAATCCAAAAATACAAAAATCCAAAAAAAAAATAGAAAAAGGATTGAAAACAGTAAAAAAAAAAATCGTCCTCTAGTGAAAACCACTTCGGTGGCACTTTGGAAAAGTACCTTGGTGAAAACCTGGAAAACAAGCGCTACGTGTAAATAAAGCACTCCCCGTCCATCAGGACCTGCACGACTCACCCATCCATTCCATCACATTCCATTTATCCATCCACCCATCCGCTCGTATCCATACCATAGCCTGAGCTGATACCCATATCATATTCCACCATAGTACTACTTGGCATATTCCTAAGGTTAGTTTGTCCTGCCTATATTGAAGTAGTCTATCGCTTAACGCTGGGGGCATGTCCTTGAAATTGGTGCTAGATCGGATTAGTGTATATTTTTTTGCTCTTCTCAAATCAATCAAAAAATAAAAACATTCGGAAAATTCATCAAAAAATCCAAAAACATGTCGAAATCTCAAAAAATCTTCAGAAATTTCATCATCAAGTCTTGTTAGTCTTTCACCTTGTCTAAACTACATCATCTCTGAGCTTGAATGTAGGCAAGGTTGATATTTGATCATCCCCTAAGACATCTTAGGTCAGTCCTTAGGCGTCCTCGCAATAAATGGCAATCCGTTTGCCCATCTATCTCATCATTGAGTCAAGTCTATTGTTAGTCGAACTACATGGTCTCTACATATATAACGTAGGAAAGGATAATCTATGGATCAGCCCCCAAGACCCCTAAGATAGTTCTTTAAGTTAGTCTCTTTGTCCTAAATCATGAAAATACCAAAACATTTGCAAAAAATATCAAAATACCAAAAACAACCTCAAAATATCTGAAAAAAAACCCAAAATGGTGCATCCATTTTATCTCGCTTTCACTCGTGATTATCATCACTCATAATAAAATCAATCATTGCCTTCACCCTTTGGTGAGTCAGTGAGAAGCAAGTCTAGCAGGTTCAAAAGTGAACACCCAAATCGTCAGAGTCTCAAAATTCAGTTAGTAAGTGAGCAATTTAATCAAGTCAGAATATCAATCGCTTATCATCCAATCAGTCCCATCAAAACCCTAATCACAACATGTCCTAGGATGAAGCTTTCCTGCAATGGACATAAGCATCAGGTACCCCACAATAGTTTATTCTTGGCAAGCGGTATGAAGAACATTAGCTTGTTTGATTTGCTTTATTTGGTCTTTTATTGGCTTATCTTATTTTGTGTTCATTCCAAGGACCTCTCGATGATACCTAAATAAAACAAGTTTAGAGAGAAAGGAATGGGGCAAAGATCATTGTCTCTTTTATCTACTATGCTTGTTGGATACACTTGTAAAATAACTTAGTCATATATGCTTTGATTGGTTTGTGGAGAGGATGTTTTAGATATCTTGTTCCTATGTTTTGGCCCGAGATGTTTAGAATGTCTGAACTACATTCTGAATAAAGTATATGTGCTAAGAGTGAATAAGAATAATCCTATCTAATTTTCAAGTCAAAGTCCATCACACTGGGTACAATGCCATCCTGGTTCTTTATACCTTGATACATCGTACCATGTACGTTATCAAACATAACGTAATTGACCCTTTGAAAATCCCAACTCCTGGAAAAGCAAAATCATCATCATCCTAACTAACTCATTGATTATAAGTTCTTTTATCTTCTTTCCATGCTAACATGGTATCATAACAGTAATCAGAACATTGCCAATGCATACAGTCTGCATCCACATGATAATTAGCATAAAAAACATATTGCATCATATCATTATCTTAAGTTATGAACAATAATATAAATTTTTTATTCTAAGCATCTTAAGAAAGCATTACATCATACATAATCATTAGAATCCATTACCATTTTCATCCATTGCACCATCATTACCATACATTACATTCATAGGATCATCATTTAAATGCATGAAAAAGATATAAAAAGAGGTGCATCCGTTAGAAACATACATCATATCGCATTAGCATAAGAAATAGGAACATCTCATAGCATCACATAAAAATTAGAATGCATCCATACATATCATAAAGGGTGAATCATCTCATATATATCATCAAAAAATACACTGTTATGATACAAATCGGATCAAATGTACATCAAAATAAATGGTACAATAGAGGCAATAATGCAGCCCGTGAATCAAAAATGGAAAAAATTGTCTATGATCAAGGGCTAGCCTTACTGGCTGTGCCCCTCACCCTCTGCCACTTGCCTGTCATCATGATCCTCTGGTTGTCACATCCTTGTCTGCTGGGAGAAGTCTGGAACTCTACCTGCTGGTGGCACTACTTGTTTGTAATGTTGTCGATAATACTCAACCTCCTTGACAACCTCTCTGTATGACCATAGATCAACTGAATAGCCCTGGGATGTGGAAGCTATGCTCTCTAACTGTCACCGCCGACCAATCTCCTGATCCCTCTCGGATCGTGCCTAGTCCCTCTCAGCTGTAATTGCTGCAACCTGCTACCTAGCCTCATCTCTCTCTGTCGTCAGCACCTAGATCTGACCCTGTAACTGTTGGATCAGTGTGTCTCTATGATCTAGCTATGTGGCTAGCTATGCTATTGGCTGCTACTGAGGGACTACTCTCAGTTGACCATCCTGGTCCCCTGCTCGGGGAGGTGACTGCTATGCTAGATCCCTGGGAGGTGTCTAATGAGGAGGTGGTCCACCTCCTCCCCTACCCCGTCCTTTGCCTCTGCCATTTTTCCTACCCATGGGTCTACACCATGGAATCACTGCACCACGAACTATTAGTCTAAGGGGAGGCCTGAACCAAGCTCTGTATGCTGGAGTAACCATTGCATCTGCTAGCCCTTGATCATAAGGCCATGGTCGGGCCACCAACTGCCTGAAAGAAGATACTACCTCTGCTGACACAATGGGTTGGCCCCATGATGTCTCTCTAGTCCTACGGATGAAGATCGCCACATACTGGTCGTCAAGCCTGTCTTGTACCTCTCCAAACTGTCGGGCTACCCTGTCTGGAAGATATCTCTCAACCATGGTATGCTCTCGGCCCTACATCCACTTGTCCTATTTGGCATAAAACAACCGATCTAAATCATTGTACCATGGGCCAATGCCCATCCAGGGTCTTCAGATGAACTCTCTCATCTCATTAAGAACTTGTCGCCAGTGTGGGTGAAATGAATATGTGCCCCACCATACTGCCAAACAACATGATCATCTATCTATAGAATGTCTAGTGTGACATCTAGGCAAAGCACTGGGATCCGCTCCCATGCCCAGATATGTAATAAGGTAACTCTAGTCCTGAGGGACCTGCTATCCAAATAGGCAAACTCATGAAGATCCCTGTATAGGGACGCTAATAATACTGGTCCCCAAGCAAAACACTCCCTGTGGTGAACCATCTGCTTCCATGCTAGTCCCCAGCCAGGACTAAAATATCGACCCCGCCGATCGGGTGCCACAAGGCCTGAGATGATAGTAGCGATAATTAATCTATAAATATGTACATGGCCACGATATCTCTCTAAATCAATCTGCCCATCAGAGAATTGAATCTCGTCGATTCGGGGCATTTTTGGCCTGCCAAGCACCTTGTCCTCTTTTTTTCGCGAGATCATCCAAAAATAAAATTTTTGGTCTGATCTCTCGAGAGGGCAATATACCAACAACATCCTTCCACTGGGGCAGCAGTGGGGCATCTGAAAAAATCAAGAAATTTTGAACTTTGATCACAACAGTTTATTCTTTGAATTAATGCAACAAGTACATTGCTTCAAAGAGGGGCAAAATGTAGACATGGAAAATGTACAATTTCGGTTTGGCACACTTGATCCCGATTACTAACAACATTTCCTCCTAAATCATACTCTCAACATTTCGACATATTCTGTCTCTTAATTTAATAAATCATTATTTATTTAATTAAGTCTTTCTCCTCTAGTGATTAAATTAATCAATTTAATTTAATTAACCTTATGTCTCTGTTTAATTAAATAAATCATTTTATTTGATTAAAATATCTAAAGTCCTCTTATTAAATTAAATAAATTAAACCTTATTTGATTTAATCTAACATTTTCCCACTTAGTTAAATAAATCAAAATCATTTATTTAATTAATCATTTCCTCTCATTCCAATTTAAATCAATTCAACAATTTAAGTCAAAATTGTCAAATCATGTAATCTCTTATTAAATTAATCAAAATCTTGATTAAGTTATTCCCTCTCACTAAAATCCTCTAGAGAATGCAACTTGCACATGAAAATAGATTTAATTCATTTATTAAATCTCTATTTTCCCTCACATGGCATCAAAAGGGAATATTCCCTCAATTTGAATTCAAAAAATCCAAGTGGGCTTGGTCCTTCCAACAAGGCATTTAAGACCTCTTACAAGTCTTTTGCATTGAGCCAAGTGGTCATAACTCCATTTGACTCTCCATCCACCTTGTCATTTCAACATATTCAAAATTCAAATTTATGCATTTATGGGCACTTTGATCAAAACTTGCACAACCATCAACCATTCACATGGTGACAAGTGGCATTCAACCATTGGATGAAATTTAGTCCCACATTTCTCAAATCTTGCTTTCTCTTCCAAATTCAAATTTATAAATTGGAGGCTTCTCTCTTCATAGCTAGGTTATGCTCAAATCTCATTATGGAGATTTGATCAATCTACAATCATCCACATTGCAACTTAGGAGTTGAGAAAGGGCCAATTTCAACATTCAATTGACACCAATTCCCCTATGGGATCACTAGTTTGCTCACTTAATTAGGATTTATATGGTTTTTTACATTTGTTCTTCATTTTCCTAGTTTAAGTTATTAGCAAATAGATTTCATGGGGAATCCTTCATTCTTGTTTTCATTTGATCTAACACACTAATTTGTTTGTATTTCTTTTCGCAATTGCAGGTTTAGGGGTTCACACCACTACCTCCTCGTCATCTTTTCTCTCTTCACTTTCACACTGGGGTATATTTTTGACTTATTTTCTTTCTCACAATGTGATAAATTGCATTATGACAAAGAGGGGCAAAATGTAGACACATAAAAATGTCCTAGGCTTGCTAATATAATTATTTTATTATCATAAGTCTTCTATTGATTAAATAATTGTAATTATTTAATTAATTCATTACTATCTTCCCTTCCCCTTTGATTAATTAAATAAATTTTATTTAATTACGTCACTAATATCCTTGTATTCTATAATTAAGTAAATTATATTTATTTAATTATTTATCATCTTTCAACTATAAGTAAATAGTTATTTTAACTATTTAATTATTCATTTATCCTCTTCTTCCACAATTAAATAAATGCTTATTAATTTGTTATCTTCTTCCTATTTTGAATTAAATTATTATTTAAATAAAAAATCAGCTTGTCACATGTCCCACTTTTGAATTAAATTGATTTTAATTTGAAAGGCCAACTCAACCTCTTAAATCAAATAATTTTAATTTATTATTTGATTTTCCAACAGTCTTTCTATAATCAACTTTCTTTATAATTTTAAATAAAATCATTTATTTAAAATTATCCACTTTCTAATTTCTCACCAAGTAAATAATTTAAAATCATTATTTACAACTTTTTTTCTAAATTTAAATAAAATCATTTATTTAGATTTCCCACTTTCTATTTTTCTCTCCAAGTAAATAATTAAAAATCATTATTTACTGTCGCATGACCCCACCACTTTTGAATTAAATTGATTTTTAATTCAAAAGGCCAGCTCACTTCTTGAGGGAATTAATTTTAAATTTCTATTTTAATTCTCCACTTTCCTCTTTTTCTGTGCAATATCTTCTTGTCACATGCATTCTTGTCTGTTGATCAAATCTCAGCCTTTCATTTCAAATGTTTCCCTAACCCTAATTGTGGGTTGTCACATTTAATTTTAACCTTTGATCTTAGGGCATTTGTCAACTTTCAATATTGTCCATTCACCTAAAATTGGCTTTTCTATAAAAAGACAATTTTAGTCTCATTTTGTCACTTCTTCTTCATTTGCATCTAGACTACATCTTTTAATCTCATATCTCTTAATCTCTTGAATTCATTCTTTTATTCTAACATTGTCTTTTGCAGGTTTTTATATTGTATGTAGGCTTTAGCTCTTACTTGCATTTTCATGGAATCCTTCAATATTTGCTAGGTCATGTCATAGGTATACTTTGCTCACACAAAATCTGAGGGAAAACAATACATTTTTAGCAAATGGAGAAGGTGCAATGAAGGTGATTCATGGAGGTTGAAGACATTGGGTGAGATCCTTCTTTGTTTTCATGCTTGTTAATGCCTTTGTTCTTCATTGCTTACTTGGGTTTATTTTGTTTATGCATTAATCATGCTAACCTAGATTTTTGCCTTAGTTACACATAGCAATCTTCCAAGATTATGCATAATTCATACCTAATACCTCTTCTATAAATATAGGTTCATCCATGTTCGTATTCAAAGAAAAAATACATCTCCAATCATCAGGTGAATACCTTTCAGATGGTTGTCTATTCCTTGTAGACCTACAAATAAGCTAAGTTGGATGTTCTTCCTCCTCTTCTGAAGATTCAAAGCTCGATGAGCTCTCTTCAACTTCTTGTCTATTCATGGCTCTCAATTCTTCAAAGCTCGATGAGCTCTCTTCAACTTCTTGTCTATTCATGGCTCTCAATTCTTTCTTATGTGTAGAAGGAAATTGAATGACATCTTCCTATTTACTTTATTCTGGTTGCAACGTGACAGAAGAAGGCTTAGTTTCTCTAAAATAACACTTCTACCATAAATTATCTTTTGTGCAATAGGATCCCAAAGCTTGCATCCTTTCACACTATAACTATATCTGATGAAGATACATTTCACAACCTTGTTCTCCAACTTTGCTCACTTCTCCTTTGGCACATGTGCATATGCCTCACAACCAAAAACTCTAAGATTTCTTAATGAAGGCTTATGACTTGACCATGCCTCTATAGGCATCTTATCAACTAGAGATGATGTAGGAGACATGTTAATCAGGTAACAAGCTTTGACAACAACTTCAACCCAAAATATTTGTTCTAGACCAACACCACTCAACATACTCCTAGCCTTCTGCATCATTGTCCTGTTCATTATTTCTTCAACTCCATGAACTATTGTGAAGAATATGGAGTTGTATTTTGTCTGTGAATACCACAATATTTACAAAATATATCAAAATCATTAGAGAAAAATCCATCACCATTATCAGTCCTCAAAAATTTTATTTTATTTCTAGTTAGTAACTCAACCATTGCTTTAAATTCTTTAAATCAACTGAAAACTTTAGATTTACTCTTTAGAAAATATACCCATATCCTTCTACTACAATAATCAATAAATGAAATATAATATGTGAATTTACCAATTGAAGGAACATCTACAGGACCAAACACATCGAAATGAATAAGATCCAATACACCATAATATTTATGAGAACTCGAGTAAAACTGAACGTGGTTTTGTTTTCCATAAATGCAATGCTCATGGAAATCAAATTCAAAATTACAATAAGAAAAACCTTCAATGATGTTTTTTTTTTTCAAGGTCCTTAGACCCTTTTCTCCAATGTGGCCAAGTCTTTGGTGCCATAACATAGTTTTCTCTATAGATCACTTTATTTTGAAGAAAGAGCACCCTTGGGTACCCCAAATCCATGATCATCTACTGAAGAAGAAACCCTCACCTCTTCCACATTCTTTCTTTTCATAGAAGTACTATTGCACTCAACAACGCATGTATCAAGCTTATATAATGTGCCATATTTGACACTGCTAGAAATCACCATAGAACCTCTAATCATCTTGCATCTTGAATCAGAAAATACTACCTACACACCTGAATTTATTAGTTTGCTTACAGATACCAAATTTCATGCTAATCCAAGGATATGCAACATACCATTAATCTATTTTATTCTACCATCAGGAAACCTAATTCTAACTTTACTACAACCAACAATAATTAAATAAGAATAATCACCCAAGTACACCTTACCTCCATCAAATTATTCATATTCAAAAAACTAATCTCTATTAAAGGTCATATGGAATGATGCACCTGAGTCAATTAACCATGCATCATTACCTACACGAGTTGCCAAAGTTGCAATGAATGTGCCGCCATCTTCCTTCTTGAAATCATAATTATAATCAAATCTCTTCCTTTTATTCTTCTTTTCTTCTTTGCAGTCCTTATGAATATATCCAGGTTTTATGTAGTTCTAGCAAATAACTTTGGACTTTTTAGGAGATTTGGATCTCCCCTTGGACTTGGATTTATCATGCTTCTCATTATTCTTTCCTTTTTTCTTAGGTCTTCCATGAATATTTAGGGCCTCCTTGGAAGTGATGGATACCTTCCTCCTCATCTCTTTAGAAAGCAAATAACCCACCACATCTTTAGTCTTCAAAATAATAGAAGTACTCTCAATAGCCATACCAAGAGAATCCCATGAATCAGGCAAAGAATAATGCAATATTTGATATTTCTCCTCCTCATCCATTTTGACACCAACCGATGCCAATTGAGCTGCCAACATATTGAATTCTTCTAGGTGGTCTGTTCCACCCTCTTCCATTCTCAAGGAATACAATTTCTTCCTCAAGAAAATATTGTTCACTAAAGATTTGGCTTGATACATCTCACCAAGTTTCTTCCATAGTTTCTCTGTAGAGGTCTTTGTTGTCACATAAAACCACACCCTACTGAACATGAGTTCAATGTTCTAATGACACAATGGAAATAACCTCAAGGTTGTGGGACCTTGTGCAAATGAGAATGAATCTCCAGAGAAGGCTGGCTTCCTCTTCTAGACTAAGTGCTATTGTATTGGTCTAACCTAGCACAATGAAAACCCTATCACTTCTCTAATCCAACAACTCGCAAAGGAAAATGGATATAAAAATAACATAAAATGAAAGAAGTTGATGCACCAAGATAGAAATATGTTTCTTCTTTGCTTCAAATTGCACAAAATATCAACAAATCAACTAAAAAAAGCATTCAGAAATGAAGATAGGAGATTTTTACTCAAACATGCAATAAATTCCCATGATAATAGTAAGATTTTATTGATATTAGGCATAAAGACAAACTTTACAATGGAAAAATGCAAGATGGAGGGTATAAAAAAGAAAACTATGAGAGGATCCCAAAAAGAAGAACCCCTTAAAAATTTACAAGTGTTACCTTTATAGTTTAGGCATAACTGAGATGAACAATAACTAACCCTAACCGAACTAGGGTTACAAATTTGATCAAAGAAACCCTAAGATCTATTCAAGAAACTCGTGCCCAAAAAAATATGCCAAGAAGTGTTGAATCCCTCTTATGTTGTTTTGTCCTTGATGTCATCTTATGGTTATCTGGCATCTTGATGGCTTGATGGTTATCTTCTCCGCTGATTCATATTTTGGTTGGCACATTCACTTCATTGGTTTTATTATTTATTATCTTGGTGGAACTGATTGTTTAACCTCATGTGTAGATTACAAATGGTTGTTGAGGTTTTCTGATTACTAGTCATTTGCTCAGGTGATATAATTTTGGTTACAAGTGATACAATTCTTGTTACATGCTCTTGATATTTACAAAAGTCTATTTTACTCATCACAAGTCCTTAAGTTTTCATGACATTCTAAGGTGGAAATTTGATCTTGAGATTTATTATTGAATATTATTTGGCACTTTATTTTGAAGTGCACCTTATATTTCTATTGGGTCTCATCATGGTTATTTAACATGGCTTAAATGTTGACAGTCGGTATAAAGCTTACCGCGCTGCCGCTGGAAGTTATGTCAGTGACCGCGGTAGTGCGGTGGTAACCGTTGGTGGCATGTAAGATAGTTACCGCTATACCACGCATTGTCAGAAATGTAACCACGGTAATACGATGGAAACTGCCAACGGCAAGCACGACTGTTACCGTTACACCGTGGGCAGTTAGGAAGGTAGCCGTGGTGGAAACCACCAGCGAAAAGCACGACTGTTACCACTACACCACGGGTAGTTAGGAAGGTAGCCATGGTAACACGGTGGAAACCGCCAATGATAGGAAAGACTGCTACCGTTGTATTGCGAGCTGTTAGGTAGCTAACTGCGGTAACGTGGTGGGAACAACTAGCAGTTTTCAAGCAACTACCGCTGTACCGCAGGGTGTTCAAAAGGAGGCTGCGGTTGTGCGGTAAGGGAACAAATTTCAAATCTACTCCTTCAGTCACACATGTCATTGATCTACCCACGGATTCCAAAGTGTTTATGCATTTTCGGTTGTTTAATGTTTGTCCTCTCGAACTCCAAATGGGTTTCATTTTTGCAAAGGATTTCACTTCGCTTGCATTGGAAGTTTAGGTCAAAACATTATTACTGTTGCTCGAAGGGTTTGAAACCCTATTCTAGCCGCCATCATTGAACTGTTTATCTCACATCCGTTTCACTGTTTAAGTTGCTAGTCTATTGATCTTTGGCAGCGTTTTGGAAAATAGAAAGACCATGACATTGGTCGTTTCACCTGTCGATTTCTTGCCATCTGTTGGAAACCCGAATGGGAAAAGAGATCGAGCTGCTCTGTCTCCTCTCAGACCTGGTAAAATCTCTCATGAGAAATGTCTCTCTATTTTTTTCTCAGGTATTATTCTTTCAGTTTGCTGTACAGATCCATTACTTCTCAAGCAAGGTTATTTCAAATTATGTTCTTTCTTTGCAAAAATAAAAATGGAAAATGTCTATTCCTTTCATGATTAGATCTGAAATGCATGATTTCGGTTATGGAAGCATTGTTCTTTCAGTTACTTAATTTTGCAGCAGTCTTTTAAGTGGCTATTATTTTTGAAAATTGCATGCATGCTTTGATGCTGTGTGGTTAAAGCATTGGTTGTGCAGGCTGCTTGACATAACAGGTTTTGGTCTGCCTTCTAAATCTATACACGCTTAAGGATTCCTGCCAGAAGACCTTATTCCTCTTGATCTTTGCTTTATGATCATGGTAATATCTGGAACTATAGCTAGACAGTAATTATGCAACCTGAATGTCATCTTTGGGCATCTTTCTTTGAAATGAAAAATCATGAAACTATTGTAACTGTCCATGAAATTATGATGTAATTTGTAACTTGTTGAAAACAGAGAGATTAGGGCTTAATCATCTCTATAAAACCTAAAAGGTAGAAAAGGCAATTTTTTTAAAGAAGAGCATATAGGGTATTCAGATGATGATGCTAAAAGTTGGAAAACATAGTATGTATTCAGATTTATAGTTTTCTGTATGGGAAAACATTGAAAATCAAACAGTGAAAAAGAAAGAAAGCATGTATGATTGAAAAATAGTTTGATGAGACTGTATTGTAACTGTGTTAAGATTTTCCTCAAGCTGTCTTAAGGCTTGATAATGGGTGGAACACTGAAAAGTCACTCTTGAATTTTGAATGTTTTACACATTGTCCATCAAGAGGCACTTGATAGAAATCAAGTGAAACAAAGAGATCCTCTATACTATTGTATGTTCTATTAAAAATCAGAAAAGGGGTTGGTGCTCCTTGAGTCGGTGCTCAGAAATCAGTCTTTGAGGCTTTGTCAAAATAAATTATTGAAATGAAAGCCTGAAAAAGGCAGCAGGTTCAGGAGTGGTTTTTGTTAGAGTAATAATTTATTATGCTTAATTAATTACATCATACTGGTTAATTAATTAAGTCACTTATTCCTCTAGTTGCTTAAGCTAAACTTAGGCACATTAATAATTGATTAAATATTAAGTGTGCACACTAGGGTTTCATTTAGGGTTTCCCTTTTAGGGTTTCTTGATCTCCTTCATAAGGATTGATCTCTTTGTAATAACTGAGATTCTGATAATGCATTTTACACTTTGAGGTTTGTAGATCTTTTTTGTTCTGAATGTCTTTTGCATGTAACAGGTTATTGCATGTAGGCGATCTTGGATTCTAACATGGTATCAGAGCTCCAGACCTGCAGCTGCCTGTTCGTGATCTGAAGATATGGCTTCTCAGTGAGTTTCAAGTGCAAGGGTTTCCACAGGCATCTTTTTTGCAAGATCTTGGGGTAGCCAATTTTTCGGCACACTATGGGCTCAAACGGACGTCGCCATCGCGTTCGCAGCGCCTCAAAACCCTAGGAACGCTTGTCGTTTGGTTTATTTTGGTGAAGTTGATCTGGGAGGCAAAATTTTTTTCCCAGGGAAGCCGTACGGCCTCCCCAGCACGCGTTTCGAGACATGAAAATCGAAAAAAAAATTCAAAAAAAAGCCGATCTCGGGTTCTGTGCCGGTGCCGCTTCACCGTTGCCGCCGTCCTCCGCCACCAGTCCGCCACCGCCGGGCGGTGCTCAGCCCATACGCCACCTCCAGCTCTGCCAGCCCTTGAGGGCTTCTCATCCTCGGCCGCCGGTCCCATGGAGAACCACCTGCTCCGCCCCAGCCCCTTGCTCTGTGCCCACGGTCACATGGGTGACCAGGGGCCAAAATTTTTCTGTAGGGAGGCCGATTTTTTGTGACGACGGTCTGCAAGCCGTCAAATTTATGCCCGTGAACCGCTGACATCAGCATGACATCAGCGTCCGTACGTTGGTGTTTGTCTCCTCCTAACCCTAGTTTTCTCTAAAGAAGCAATTTTTTTCTTTTTTGTATAACTTGGGCATACGGTATCGAAATTGGGCAAACGAGATATCGCCGGAAAGCTGGTTCCGAGCACTTTCATTTGGTGCATTTTATTTTTCAGTATTTTCCTGTTTTACTACATTTATTTCTGGTTGAAGTCAGATGTACTTTTTATGCTTCCGAGCTCATAACTTTTTGCCACGATCTCCGATTTTCGCTATCTTTGCGGCATTGAAAAGGTATTGAGGAGCTCTATGTTGCTGTCCATGCACTTTTTTCTGTATCTGTCACAAGTTTTTCGTTATTCCAGATTTGACCCGATGGGTGTTTTGGAGATTACTTGGATATTTTGACAGTTGGGAGAGTGCTTCTTGCATCTTTGCACTTCATTTTTAGTGATACATCATTTAATAATCGACTGCTGCTTCATAGATTCTAGAGTTGTTCCCGTTTGGAGTTTTTGAGTGTTCCGTGGCATCGGGTCTGCTGTTGCATCATTATGATTCCGATATGGTTTCTTGTAGACAGAAGTATCTTTCCTTGCTTGCCAGATTGCGGTTCCAGTGTTACTCTACAGTGTTCTTCCAGTGCTTCTTTGCAGCATGTCATATCATTGTAGGGGGGTTTTGTCCCACTGGGTTTTCCTCCTCTACCTCTTTCTTGCATTTGTAAATGGGTACCTGATCAGGCCTAGTTGGGACCCATCTTTGCTTGCATGCATCTTATTCTAGTGTTTTAGCTTCTTCCTAAGTTCATCTTAAGGGGGGTGTTAGAGTAATAATTTATTACGCTTAATTAATTACATCATACTGGTTAATTAATTAAGTCACTTATTCCTCTAGTTGCTTAAGCTAAACTTAGGCACATTAATAATTGATTAATTATTAAGTGTGCACACTAGGGTTTCATTTAGGGTTTCCCTTTTAGGGTTTCTTGATCTCCTTCATAAGGATTGATCTCTTTGTAATAACTGAGATTCTGATAATGCATTTTACACTTTGAGGTTTGCAGATCTTTTTTGTTCTGAATGTCTTTTGCATGTAATAGGTTATTGCATGCAGGCGATCTTGGATTCTAATAGTTTTTCTACCCCAGGAGGGTTTTCCACTCGGCATATCTTGTGTCTCTGTGTCTCTTTTGCTTCAGCACTTTATTCCTTTAAAATGCAATGTTACATTAGTCATTTTCAGTTTATATGATTGCATTCGATTTCATGAATGACACTATCACTGAAAAATGAAAACATATGTATGAATCTTTTCAGTTTTAGTTTAAAATGTTTAAGAAATTATAAACATTGATTCACCCCCCCCTCTTAGTGTATTTTCACTCCAACAAGAAGAGCCATGGATGCCATACCTATGGTGAAAATTATGCAAATAAGGAATTGGAGAAGACATAGCTAGCACACCATCACCTTGCTGCAAAGATTTACAAGAAAAAGCCATGAAGCTCCCCACGAGATCTGCGAAATAGGTATGGGAATGGTCAGAGAGGATGAGAAAAAACAATGAATGGGCATGGTGCCCACAAATCTTCTAGGAGAAGTCATGAAAATTCATTAAAGTCATCCTCAAACCCTAAAAATCATGCCTGGTAGCTGGGGGTAGATGCGCATTAATGATGTTGAACAAAAAATGCACCCAAAATGTGGATTGTCAAGGCATCAGGCCTAAATTTTTTCCCCCTGCACACCTTGGAATAAATGGTGTTGAGCCCTAAAAAATTCATAACTGCAATCTCATCGAGTCATTCTTGAATCGTTGTAGGGTTGCACTAACCTTCACCACACAAACCTTTACCATAATACCACAAGATACTGTGATACTAAAAACCTTCCAACTGACCTTCGTGGGGTTGTGGGATAGTGGTTGTTCCCCGCAATATCATGATCTCCCTTGTCTGATTGTCACTAAATGGTGAGGAATGATCAGGTGAACATTTATCGCCAACCCACCAACCCTAGATTAGACCTCTGTGATACTACGGTGTAGAAGAGTCTGACTCAGCTAAATTTTTCACTGATTTGAGGGAGCGCTAACCAGTAAGTTTGAGACACATTTTTCTCAATAGGGTATTGGGATGTTGGAGGTTGAGCTTCATCTTGCCCCATCCCAAAGGAAGAAGAGAGGAGGAAACCATGAAGAAGGGGAAACGTCAGAGGTCGGACCTCAGATCGTCAAAGGTTAGAGGTTGGACCTCAGACTGTCAAAGGTCGGAGGTCGGACTAATGAGATACCTCTTACTGAAGAAGGGTAAGAGGTAGAGGGGAAGACCAAAGGCCGAAACCCAAAAATTCAACACTTAGCTAGATTTTGGGAGAAAAGAGTGAAAGTGAGGAAAGATGGAAGAAAGTGAAAGGCTCGAAGAAGAGAGAAATTTCAGAGGTAAAACCTCAGACCGCCAAAGGTTGGAGGTTGGATCGAAGGCTTACACATTGTGAGATGCAAGTGATAAGAGGGAAGAGGGAAGATCGAAGGTTGAAGGCCGAAAGGAGAAAGGAAAAATGGAAGAGAAGAGGAACCAGTAAGGGGTAAAAGGGTAAGGGTGAAGGCTGACACTCGAAAGAATTAGAAGAAAAAGGGGAAGGAAGGGAGTGATAAAAAATTCATAAAGGTAAGCAAGTAAGAGATAGGCTAAAACCCCAAAAATCTGGGACTTAGTAAATTTTAGGAACCCCCAAGGAAAACTCATGCAAGATGGTCCATGTAGGATTACTCAAATCGAATATCAATGATGGGTCATCTAAGGGTGGCATGAAATGTCAACATTTTTGGATTTTTTTGTGGGATGATTACCTATTAATTATGGGATCTAGAGGCCTTATTAGTCCATTGGGCATGATGTAATGAAAGGAATTTACAAAATTGGGTCTCCCAAGGGAAAAAGAAAAACATGTGCAACTGAACTTGAAGGAAAGCATGGAAACTAAAGGCATACATTCCCTTAAGGAGAATGCAGGATGTGCAAAAGCACTTCAAGGAAAGAAAAACATTTACAATATGTACATGAAAACTCAGAAATTATCATAAATAAGGTTTGAGATGAATCCCATTGACTAAGATTGGAAGAACCTCATTGTAAAACTTGGAAATATTGAATGCATTAGCCTCCTTGCAGCTGGTGATGATGTATGGACTGCTCCAAATGGAATCAAAATTAGCATGCCTTCCAACCTTGGCTCTATCAACGTCCCATTTCAACACTAGATCTCCTTCTTGGAACACCCTATGAACTTCCTTTTTGTCAAAATTTCTTTTGACTTGTGCTTGATGTGATTCTATGACTTGCATAGACTTGTTCCTTATCTCTTCTAGCTCCAAGAGCTCAACCAACCTTATTGTCATAGCACCATTTTCTTCTAACTCTAGCTGATGTGCCAACTCAATAGAAGACAACTCCAATGATAATGGAAACCTTGCTTCGCTTCCATAAACCAACATGAAAGGAGAGTTACCAATCACTCTTTTGGGAGTAATTCTATTATCCCAAAGGGTTGTCTTCAACTTGCTATGCCAGACCCTTTAGTTTTCCTCAATGGTCCTTTTGATAATTCTGATCAGATTTTTGTTTGAAGACTCAGCCAAACCATTACCCATAGGATAGTAATTAGATGAGGTCTTCAAGTAAATTCCATGCTCCATTGCCCAATCAAGGATCTGAGCACTAGTAAAAGCCTTGGCATTATTTTAAATGATGGTGGAAGGAGTGCCAAATCTTGTAACAATTCCATCAAGGAATTCTAAAACTGAAGCATCAATGGCATCCTTCAAAGCAACTACCTTTGCCCACCTTGTAAAGTAATTTGTGGCTGTTAAAATCTACTTATGACCAACACTTGATGGTGGATTTATCATGCTAATATAATCCAAACCCCACTATGTAAATGGTTGATCAATATGAATGGGGCGAAGAGGGAGGGCAGCCAACCTTTGCTATCCAAAAAAGAAAGCACACTTTTTGCAATCTCTCACCCATTTGTGAGCATCATTGAACAAAGTTGTCCAATAATAACCAACCTCATAATATTTGTAGTAGTATTCCTTCTAGAAAAATGGCCACTTGAAGAGCCATCATGGAATTCATGTAGCATTAAACTAACCTGATTTGCCTCTATGCATCTGAATAGGACTCCATTGAAATCCTTTCTGAAGAATATGCCATCCACTATGACATAGGAATGGACTATAATCTAAAATGTCTTCTTTTGGTCCTATCTAGACCCAAAGGATATCTACCCTCCTGTAAAAAGGTAGTCATATCATGCACCCAACTACCTTGTATGTTTGCATTTGGTGCTTGTTGTTCCTGTAGCACAAGGACAACCTTTGTAGGAGTCTCAAATGTTGAGACAAGTTGTTCACATAACCCTTTGCCTCTCACTAGATTGGTGATCTTGATGTCACCATACTCAATCACCTTGGTGATCCATCCGACCCTTTTTTCATTGATATCCTTGCTCAATAGGAACTCTTTAACGTTGAAATGGGGCACCATTAGTTGTATCTTGTTATTAGACAACATGTGTCTAATTTTTTTTAATGCTCTAACAGTAGCAAGAGATTTCTTTTCAACATAGCTATACTTGAACTCATAATATTTAAACCCTTCACTAAAGAAAGAAATGGGCTGCTCTAGATGCTCTTTATTTAGCCGAGTTAGTACAACTGATATGCTTGCTTCACCTCCAAAGGTATAAAGAATAAAATCCTTGTCATAGTTAGGATTGACAAGGGTAGGAGCTTGAGAAATTTATTGTTTTATAGATTCAAAGCTATATGTACCTTCCTTGATCCATTTGAAAACCATATTTTTCTTTTTCATAGGAGTAAGAGGCTTCACCAAAGCAACAAGGTTTGGGATGAACCTCCTCAGAAAGTTAATTGTGCCCAAGAAACTTTGTAATCCTTTATTGTGGCTGTGAAGTGGAATGGCCAAGATGGATTTTACTCTTGTAGGATCAATGACCAAGCTATCCTTTGAAACAATGTGCCCAAGAAGCTTGCCTTGTTCAGTGGCAAAGACACATTTATTTGGATTAAGGGAAAATACCATATTCCCTACATTTCTGAAATACTTGGTCAAAGTGACTAAAATGGTCTTTTGCATGTTTTAAAAATATGGTGATATCATCCAAGTAGACCAAAACAAGATATATAAACACATCTTGAAATTCCATATCCATGGCTCTCTGAAAAGTGGCACCTGCATTGGTTAAACAAAAGGAATTTTACAATAAGCATAGATGCTCCACTTTATAGTAAATGTTGTCTTATGCTGATCAGATTCTTGGACCAGAATTTGGTTATAGCCTGAGTAACCATCCAAGAAATAAAACCTTCTTGACACACTGAATCTTTGGAAAATATTCTCCATGGAGGGGAGAGGATAATGATCCTTTAGGGACACTTTATTTAGATCCCTAAAATCCACACAAAGTCTAATATCCCCATTCTTTTTCTTACAGGAACAATATTTTCCACCCATGAAGAATGCTTGATGGGAAAAATGATTCTAGCCTCAATCAACTTGGCCAACTCCTTTCTCATCAAAGGATCAATCTTAGGATTTATAGGCCTTTGTTTTTGCCTTACAGGTTTGGCATCAGGATCTAATTCAATGGTATGTTGGGAAAGGCTTGGGTGAAAACCCTTTAGGTCCTCATAAGTCCAAGAAACTACATCATTATTGAAAAGTCTATGAAAACATCATGTTCAATAATAGAGCATAAATTTCCCAAGTTTAGAGACTTGCCCTCCAAAATTTCTATTGGCTTGAAGTCACCCTTCTTTGCAACTAAGTTCATCTTTTTTTGATTTAACTGATCATCAAGGTTGAAAATACCTTCAAGGGTGATGTGACCACTTGGTAGCTTGTTTCTACTTAGCTAAATAATCTGATCACCATACTGATTTTGTAGCCTGGACTGATTTCTTTTAGAAAATTTTGCCTCAGCTTGTAGAAAATTCACTATCTGTTGGTCATTGTCAAAGAATTGCCAATGATATTGATTATCCGGAACAATAGGCCTCACCACAAGTATGATATGCTACTCCTTTTTACTTGCAATATGTGCTGGTATGTCAAACTGAGCACCAACTGTTGCAAGTCTATCGATGTGTTTATTCTGATTTCTTGGAATTGTTTAGATGTTAAAACCCTCAAACTCCTCTATCAAATCCCAAACCCTATGCGTGTAGGATTTGAGCAGATTGTTCTTGGTTGAGCTTTGAGTTCGGACTTACCAATTCACTATCACAAAAAACTTGTAACAATTTGATATTTATTTTTTGTGCAAGTTGGAGACCTTGGATGAGTGCTTCATACTCAGCCACATTGTTAGTGCAACTCAATTGAATCCTGAAAGATAAATAATATTTCTACTTGCTTGGAGATACTAGCATAATTAGACTAGCATCAACACCATTTATGTTCCTAGAGCCATCAAAAAACATCTGCCACAGTTCTCCTAAATCTTCTTGAGCTTTTATGAGATTGGGGATAGGAGCATTCTTTTCATGAATACAATAGGTGCCAAGACTAGTCTCCTCTAATTCAACAAAAAAAAAGGATCAAAACGTAAAGCATTTCCCCATTCATCCAACAAACAATCAAGTACCTCCTCTATAGGATTTGCAAGCTCATGACTAGAACATCCCTCTTTTTGATCATGCAGTGTAAGGTTCACGCTTATTGGACCAGGAGTGTAAGGTTCAATATGATCATTTTCTATGGGATCAAATTTGATGGTTGGCTTAGTGCCATATCTAGTTCTAAATAGCATGTGAGACCAATCAACAAACAAGTACCCATCTATCTTAGTAGTGAAACCTCTAGATAAGCAAATGGAAAAATGAGTAGGGAGGTCTATGACTAAAATGTCTTGCAACACATCACAGTTGGGACATGCATGCAAGGAAAAATTTAGGTCTTTAATTACCCCCACAGTATTGATAGCAATGCCATCCAATTATAAAACTTGTCTAGTCATGGGTTCATACTTGATGCCAAGGATGTCAACAATCCCCTTAGGCATGATTGAACTACTTGCCCTTGATTCTATCATACAATTATGTACTATATGATTCCCAATAATTAGAGAAAGATAGAAGGGAGGTGGCTTACTAATTTTTCTTGAATTTCCTTCTTCTTTTTGGGGTTGCACTAGGCTGATTGATGGAGTAGGCTACTCTTTTTCTCACACATCCTCCATTTGTTTATGTTCCTTCAAATCCCGTTGTAGAAAATCCCTTTGTGATGGGATAGATAGAGCCTCACATATTGTAAAATTCAAATTTTATTTCTTCATTTGCTCCACTATGTTGAAAGGAAGCTGACTAGCTTTAGAAGGAACCTTTGTAATAGAAAGGTCTGCTCTTGTTGCTTGCATGATATTAGGATGCTCCACCACTTATTTAGGCCTATCAACAGGCTGACTTGATTATGGAACCTCTGCTATTCTACTTGTTGGTTCAACATTTACAACATTTTGAGATGGTTGGGAAGATGATGGTTGCCCAACCATGGAAGATGCACCACCCTCCATTGCTCTTTTTTGTGATCTTGTATTATGTGCTATTGCATCGGTATCCACTTGATTTACACCACAAAAATATTCTTGACCCTAAATGACAAATGAAGAGTCACCTCGTGCATGAATTTGATTATTAGCAGCTATTTGACTAGTGGCAAGCCGTTGCTATGAAGTAGATATCTCATTTTGAGCTACCAAAGTTTGCACAAACTCACCATTTTGACAAGAATTTTGATTATGAGCTTTGTCACAAGGGTAACACCACTCTTTCTCTTGGGCTATATTATTTTGTGCTGGTACCAAAGCCTTGGAAGTGTTGGTAGTAGCTGTGTTCATGTTGTTCATAGGATTAGTATGATTCCATTGATTTTTTCCTTGATAAGGTGGTCTATTTTGCTAATAACCTTGATTTTGAGGCTGATAAGGCCTATTGCTTTGAGCTTGTTGCCTATCCAATGATATCAACTTATTGTTCACATTTCAGAGCAAGGTTTGCAAATCTTCTGGAAGTGAAATAGAATTAGACGGTTGGATTGTAGAAACCATTGGAATAGGAGCCACTGTGATAGGTACCACCGTTGGCTGTAAAGGAAGATTCAAAAATAAAGGCATTGGTGGCCTAGGAGCTATCTTTTCAGTTTGAATTAAACAATTTTCTGCCCTTATGGCAACATCATATGCATCTAATAAGATAGAACCACCCATTGATTGAATCATAATAGCTATATCACTATTAAGAGCCATTAAGAAATATAGAAAAGCATGCTTAGGAGAAGGCTTGACCAAAACAGGAATTCTATCCCAAGTCTTTTGGAATCCGTAGTTGAAATCACTCATGAATTCATGAGGCGCTCTTTTAATTATGGTCAATTATTCTACTAAGGATAGATGGTCACTCTTGTCTTCAAAATGTTTGCATGAATGGAGTTGGGTGGTAGTCCTCTATACCATTGCAATGCTTTTCCCTTAAGAGAAGTGGCAAGTAATCTAACAACCACACTATCTTCTGTTACATCATGCACTAAGCATATGTTTGCTACATCAACGACATGCTTTGCTGGATTTTTAAATGTTTCACTAGTAAAATGGGAAATACTCTTGAGGGCATTGACTGGTATATCATCTTTTTAGGCTAGAATTAAGGGGCTTCCACCAGTAAAAGATATAAAATGTTGATTTATAGGTACAACCATATGGAATAGATTTATGTTTGTATGGACAACGGGTGTCCTAGCTTGAAATAATCTATCCACAGGTGGTGTAGATTGGGTTCTAGGAGGACTTGTACTCCTATTTATTCTTATGGGTGACAAAGACTGTCTATTTCTTCTTCTAGAAGTAGAAAATGAGAGCTAGATGTATTGGAAATTACCTCTAGAAGATGCTCTTATTTGAATTCTTGGCATGAACTTGCAGGTATACTCTTGAAACCTTGAATTTTAGGTAGCAACAAGGTCACCAATTTATGTAGAGTCCTCCCTTGATAGCAGAGTCGCTAGGTGCTTGTTTGAGAGCATCTTCAAGGCCAAAATGTTGAGAGCAACACCACTCTGAACAAAATAAAATAATTTTTTTTTGCTTGTCCTAGCGAGCATGCAAAAATTGTAGTCACATAAAATTGCACCCTATTGAACAAGAGTTCACTATTCTAATGACACAATGGAAACAACCTCAAGGTTGTGGGACCTTATGCAAAAGAGATTGAATCTTCGGAGAAGGCCGACTTCTTCTTCTAGACTAAGTACAATTGTGTTGGTCTAACCCAACACAATTAAAACCCTATCACTACTCTAATCCAACAAATCATAGAGTAAAAGTGATAGAAATATAACATAAAATGAAAGAAGGTGATGCAGCAAAATAGAAATTTGTTTTTTCTTTGCTTTAGATTGCACAAAATATCAACAGATCAACTAAAACAAGCATTCATACATGAAGGTAAGAGATTTTTACTCAAACATGTAAGAAATTCCCATGATAATAGTAAAATTTTATTTATATTAGGAATAAAAGCTAGAATTTACAATGGAAGAATGCAAGATGCAGGGTCTACAAAAGAAAATTGTGAGAGGATCCCAAAATAAGAACCCCTTAAAAATTTACAAGTGTTGGCTTTATAGTTTAGGCATATCTGTGATGAACAATAACTAACCCTAACCCAACTAGGGTTATAAATTTGATCAAAGAAACCCTAAGATCTATTCAAGAAACTTGTGCCCAGAAAGTCATGCCAAGGCGAGCCATGAACACAATACCTGCTGTGAAAATAATGCCAAGAAGGATTTGGAGAGGACATAGCTAGCACACCATCACCCTGCCATGGAGATTTGTAGAAAAAATCCATGAAGATCCTCATGAAATCAACAAAGTAGGTATGGGAATTATTAGAGAGGATGAGAAACAATAATGAATGGGCATGGTTCCCTTAAATCTACCAAGAGAAGTCATGGAAATGCCTTAAAGTTGTTCTCAAACCTTGACAATCATGCCTAGTAGTTGGGGGTAGATGGACATCAATGGCGTCGTTGAATGAAAAATGTGCCTAAAATTTGGATCATCAGGGTGTTGGGCCTGAAAATTCACCCTCTGATAGGCTGTCATTAGGTCCCATTACTTTAGAAGATAAAACTTCAATATATCGACCGGGTAGTTTTCAATAGAAGGTGACTTGACCAACTCTCTTAGATTTTCTAACATTTTAGAGCAACTGACATTGATTCTTAACCTAAGGTCGTCTAACTAACTAACTGAAAAATAGTTTATCTAAAGAAAATTGAAAGTATTTAAACTAGAAAGCATGAAATGATTAATCTGGAAAGCATGATCACTAAACGAGAAAACACATAAATAACTAAAGTGAAAATCATGTAAACTACATAAGTAGAAAAACTTGTAAACAAACTATGGAACATCTAATTAATAACAACAAATAACAGTTTGTAACAATTAGCACACTATGGAAATGACAGACAATGAGTGCTCTGGAACTTTAGACTCTAAAACGACAGTCTTAATGACTTTCTATAGAATTACCATAGAAAAATGACCACTCATAAATATTATTTATGTAATAAAGACAATAGAAAGGAAAGTACTCATCTATTTAATCTACTCTCCCTGGAGTGGCCCGCTCGTGGGTTCCTACGTTTGTTCTCAGGTCACATGCACAACATATTCGAAAGCTCTTTCATTAAAAGTAATTTCCATCCATAATTTCAATAACTCAGAGATTGATATGCAATAGTCTCTTTATTCATATATATTCAAAAAACATGTCGACAACATAACAATACTATTTTGTGTTGTCTTTTGCTTCTAGAGATTACATATTTATAGAAAACTTCTAACTAAATCCTATATTTCCTGATAGGGTAGGGTTGGATGGAACAATCACTGTTCCATGCTCTGGGTCTCACTTGGAAGATCCTTATGGTGTCACACTCCACCACCTTAACCTATAGGACCTAATGCTTGTCTAGGTTCCCCTGGTTCACCTTGCCAACCCCACTACTATCACAATTCAATCTACCAAGTCAAACTTGGTGCAATGCCTCTAACTCTTCCTTAGCCCTTAATCTTCCTAAAGGCTAACCTAATCTCAAAACTCAATTTGATCTTTGAAAGGGTGTAGAGATGTTTCCAATAGCTTTAAATCATCCTTCTAGGGTTCTTGAAAGTTCACCAAACTCCATCTTTTCATCGCTTTCACCAAACCCTCATCTAGGGTTTTAGTCCACTAGTTCTAGGGTTTCCAATTAGGTCTTCTTCTTCGAGGGAATAGGTTAGCTCTCCTAAATTCTCCAAAGAACATAGAATTTTTTCTTTGGCTTCTTGATCCTTATGCCCATCCCTCAAAGATTTTGGAGGTCTTCATCCTCATCTGACCGTACACAAGCCTAACCCTTAATTTAGCAAATTAGGCCTTTTGTAAGCCATTTCCTGACCACACAGCAAACTGTCAGCTTGTTCTCCCTCAAAATGGACTGATGAAGCCTCCTCTTTCATGCCACGTCTTTGCAAGGCCTTTGTCTACCCTCTCCACACCATTACTTGACAGGGAAAGGCCACCCCTGCAAACCAAATGCTTTGCACTTCCTGTCTTTCCTGGCTGGGAATTGTCAAGCTCACCTAGGAGAAGACTTTCTCCATGATTCCCTAACTCCTAACCACTCCTAACCCTATCCTATTTATAGACATGGAGCCTAGTCATAGTTCCCAAAGGCCCATACACAAAGTACAGTGGGAATGTAACTAAACCTCCATTATTTACAGTCTGCCAGTCAGAACAGTAACTCAAAAGAAACAAATTAACTACAAAGAACGCCTAAAAATTGAACACACTCACTAAATTCTACCACACAAAGCTTTAAGACACAACTACACTACAAACTACATCAATTTACAGTGCCATGATTGCTCCTGATCACACAAATTCAAAGCAAAACACAGAAAACTATACAATCTTATCACTGTCCTCACTGGTATTCATGAAGTCTTAACAATAAAAAAGCTTCCAACCTTCCTTTCAGGTCGAGACACACATTATATAGGTTTCTAAAGCAGTTGAGCTCGATCCTAACTACTCCATGGCCGCTTGTGGTATTTCCAATAGGCCTTATTTGTCAAATTTTAAAGAAACTAACACCTGGGAAGGTCTATAAAGGTATCCAACTATCCTTGTAGCCAAACCACAATCTAACAAATGGTCAACATGACCTATGCTAACACATTACATGTTCTCAAATGCCTCTAAGGCACAAACTCAAGAATTAGAAAGAGAATTCTACCTTTGATCTAAAACAAATTGCCAATTGCACCATTCCCCCCCTCTGCATAGACATTAAGGAATGTGGGGAGAGATTAGAGATGGGTCAATTCCTTGCTTCTTGAATTGAGCTTCATCCACCCATGCAGCCTCAGATTCATGTTTGTTCTTCCACTTGATGAGGTGCTCCATATACACTCTATGCCTTGTAGACTTCTTTACTCTTGACTCCAAGACCCTCTCTGCTTGTAGCTTGTCTTTAGGAGGTAAAGTTATGTTACTTACATCCTTGAAGATCTCCCTACTATTCTGATCCATGTCATTGACTGATCCCTTATACCTAATCAAATCTGCTACATGGAACACTGGTGAAATCCCTAAATCTACAGGTAACTCCACCTTGTATGCATTCTTCCCATACTTGGTTAATACCTTGCATGGTCCCACTCTTTTCATCTACAATTTGGTTGATGTACCCTTCTACAACCTAGATTTGTTGAGGTGGACCATAACATAGTCTCCTACTACAAATTGTAAGTCTTTTCTTGACAAATCTACCTTATCCTTCAACTTTTGAGTAGCCTCGGTGACTATCTTCTTTACCTGCTCCTGAATCTCTTTCATGGTCTGAGTGAATTCCTCTGCATGTCCACACCTATGTTCCATAGCTCCTAGATCCCTGAGCTCACATATAACTCTTGGGTGCATTTCATACACAATTTCAAAAGGACTCTTCCCTGTGGTCCGGTTCACACTGTCATTATAAGCATACTCAGCCTATGAGATAACCATGTCCCATGTATGTCCATACTCTTTGGTTAAGCACCTTAGAAGGTTACCTAACACCCTATTAACCACCTCTATTTGACCATCGGTCTGAGGATGGTAAGCTGATCCAAAAGATAGGTTGGTACCTAATCTGCTCCATAGAGTCTTCCAAAAGTGACTCATGAAGTTCACATCCTTGTCTGAAACAATGCTCAAAGGCAATCCATGGATCCTTACAATTTCCTTGAAGAAAAGGTGAGCAATATAGCTAGCATCATGAGTGGTCTTGCAAGGGATAAAGTGACTCATCTTACTGAACCTATCTACCACCACATAGACACTATCAAATCCTATCTTGGTCTTAGGGAGTCCTACCACAAATTCCATGCTAACACACTCCCATGGTCTGTTAGGAATGGGTAGGGGTTGATATAGACCAGCATTACTAGCTCCTCCCTTAGCTTTCATACACACTACACATTGCTCCACATACCTCCTGACATCCCTTGACAACTTAGGCCAATAGTAGAACCTTTGCACTACTTTTAATGTCTTGTTGATGCCAAAATGTCCACTAAGACTACCATTATGCTTTTCCTGGATAAGGTTTTCTCTCATTGGTCCTTTTGGAACAGATAACTGATTCCCTTTAAATAACAATCGACTTTGCAATGTATACTATGAGTATTGGCTATGAAAATGATTCTCAAAGTCAGAACATACCTTGTAGGCCTCTGAGAAATCTTCATCTTCCCCATAGAGATCCTTGAAACTCTCTATTCCAATGCTCTTGATCTGTATCTCTTGCACTGTCAGCAATCTCCTGCTTAGTGCATCTGCTACCTTGTTCAATTGTCCCTTCTTGTGCTTGATGGTGAAAGTAAAAGCTTGGATGTACTCCATCCATTTCAAATGTCTATTGCTCAACTTCTCTTGGGTGTTGATATAACTAAGTGCCTGATTGTCAGTAAAGACCATAAAATCCTTGGGTAGAAGGTAATGCCTCCACTTCCTAAGTGACTGAACTAAAGCATAAAGTTCTAGATCATAGGTAGAATACTTCTTCTTAGCTTCATTGAGCTTTTCACTGAAGAAAGCTATAGGCCTACCTTCTTGACTTAGCACTCCTCCTACTGTAGCTCCACTAGCATCACATTCCACAGTAAACAACTTGTCAAAGCTACGTAATAAGAGAATAGGTTGAGTTGCCACTTCTTTTTTCAATTTCACAAAACCTTTCTCAGCTTCTTGAGTCCACTTAAACTTAGTTTTCAAACCACCTTTGATTGTATCTAGAACTGGTGCACCTATGCCACTAAAGTTCGTTATGAATTTTCTATAAAATTGAGCCAAACCATGAAAACTTCTTACCTCTATCCCTGTGGTTGGTGTAGACCAATTTAGGATAGCTTCCACCTTGCTTGGATCCATCTTCAATGATCCTTGGGATACTAAAAAACCCAAATATACAAGCTCCTGTTTAAAGAACTCACACTTCTCTAGGTTGATGGCTAACTTCTCCTCTTGAAATCTTTTAAGAACCAACTCCACATGCTTTAGGTTTTCTTCTGTTGTCTTGCTAAAGATGAGTATATCATCAAGATAGATTACCATAAATATCCCTGTAAAGTCTTTGAGCACTTCATTCACGAGCCTCATGAATGTGCTAGGGGCATTAGAGAGGCCAAATGGCATAACTCTCCACTCATACAATCCATTTGTTGTCTTAAAGGCTATCTTCCACTCATCTCCATCCTTGATTCTGATCTGATGGTATCCACTTTTGAGATCCAACTTGGTGAAGTACTGAGCTCCTCCAAGAAAATCCATCAAGTCCTCAATACTAGGAATAGGGAAACTATACCTGATTGTGATTCTATTTATTGCTCTATAATTAGTGCATAATCTCCACTTGCCTCCTTTCTTGGTTGCTAAGACCACTGGCACTGCACATGGGCTGATTCTCTTCCTAATCAATCCTTGATCCAATAACTCCTACACTTGTCTAGCTTCCTCTAGATTCTGATCCGGTGTAATCTTATAAGTTGCTTTATTTGGCAATGAAGCTCCTGGTATGAAGTCAATCTGATGAATAATGGCTCTCTTTGGAGGTAAAGTTGCAGGTGTCCCATCACTCACTATATCTTTGAATTGCTCTAACAACTCTTGGACTACTCTGGGTATGAATATTTTTTTAGCCTTGTCTTCTTGTTTAGGTTGCAACATAACCACATAACCTTCAACCCCTTGATGTAGGTTGTTAAGGAACTCTTTACCACTACTTAACAAGACACTAGGTGTCTTTGAATGTCCTTCCTCTTTTGACAGTGACTGCAATTTAAATGTCTTCCCATCCTTCTTGAAAGAAATGGTGTTCTCTTTCCCATCATACATGGCACTTTTGTCATACTGCCATGGTCTGCCCAATAGTATATGGTATGCATCCATGGGTAACACATCACAAATCAACTTATCCTTGTACCTTCCAATGGAAAACTCCACCGTTACTTGCTCATTGACAAGAACACTCTACCCTTTGTTTAACCATGTTACTTTGTAGGGGTTAGTGTGGGGTACCTTCTCCAATTTCAACTTCCTTACTGACTCTTCTGAGATGATGTTATCTATTGAACTTGAATCCACAATAACCTTACATACTTTCCCAAGTATTTTGCATCTCACTCTAAATAAAGCTCTTCTCTATTTTGGCTCTTCCTTGACCGGTTGTCTGATCAAAACTCTCCTAAACATTAGATTCTCCCCCATTTCAGATTCAATGTGACTAACCTCTAGTGATTTAGTACTCATGGTGTCCTCTTGAGCATATGCCACTCTCTTCTCAGTATTTGATGAAGATGCTTTCTCCGGGCACCTATAAGCTGGATGGCCTACTTGACCACAATGGTAACACTTCATATTAGCAAAGTATGAATTGCTCCTGCCTACTCCTCTTCCTCTATTTGTTCCTCCTTGAGATCCTCTACCTCTTCCATAACCTCCTCTAGAAGGTGCTTCACTCCATGCTCAGTGAGTTTAGACTCTCCTTGGTTTCTTTGCTCAGTTCCTCTACCTTGGTAGCCACCTCTCTGTCCTCTTTGATCTCTTTGATCTCTGCCTTTGCATCTACTCTTAGAAGCCTGATCATGTTTCCTCTTGCTTCTTTCCTCAATCTTAATAGCTAATTGGTAAAATTGGTGTACTGTTTTAGGACTTAGAAGAGTCATCTCCTCTTGAATGTTCCACTTCAAGCCGTTAAGATACCTAGCCACCTTGAGACTTTCATCTTCTGAAAAATTAGACCTCATACAAAGTTTTTGAAACTCCTCAGTGTAAGTGTTCACATCTTGATCTCTTTTCCTAAAGCTTTGTCTCTTCTTATGTAACTGAATCTCATAATCATCTGGTATGTATGCTTCTCTCACTTTTGCAACCATACCCTTCCAAGTTGAAATAGGCTTCTTGCCTTCCTTTTCCCTATCTGTCTGAATGAATTTCCACCATGTCAAGGAAGATCCTCTCAATATAGACTTGGCCACCTTCACCTTCTGTGCTTCAATGACTCCATCACATTCAAAATGGTTCTCCATGCCTTCTATCCAATCCAGGACTAGATCAGCTTCCAGTTTTCCATTGAATAGTGGTATGCCTTCAAGTGTTTTCCCACTCAAAACTTTCAATGCCTTCAAGAAAGGCTCCTCTTGCAGAATAGGGTTAGGTTCAGGGGTCTTGTCTTCCTCAGCAACCTCTTCACTCTTTGGTACCCTGCCCTCCAATCTATCACTGACCTCATCGGCCTTGATTTGCACATTGCTCAATGCTTGCTCAAGTTGAGCTAGTCTTTCTCTCAACCTCCTATTATCTTCCTCCTAATCTTCAGCCTTCTTTGCCAACTCAATGTTTGTCACCATGGTTGTGGAACCACTGGATTCAAGGTCTGACATACAAGATTCTATCCCAAATCTTTAACTTGATCTGATACCAATCTGATAGGGTAGGGTTGGGTGGAACAATCACTGTTCCATGCTCTGGGTCTCACTTGGAAGATCCTTATGGTGTCACACACCACCATCTTAACCTATAGGACCTAATTCTTGTCTAGGTTCCCCTGGTTCACCTTTCCAACCCCACTACTATCACAATTCAATATACCAATTCAAACTTGGTGCAATGCCTCTAACTCTTCCTTAGCTCTTAATCTTCCTAAAGGCTAACCTAATCTCAACACTCAATTTGATCTTTGTAGGGGTGTAGAGATGTTTCCAATAGCTTCAAACCATCCTTCTAGGGTTCTTGAAAGTTCACCAAACTCCATATTTTCATCGCTTTCACCAAACCCTCATCTAGGGTTTTAGTCCACTAGTTCTAGGGTTTCCAATTAGGTCTTCTTCTTTGAGGGAATAGGTTAGCTCTCCTAAATTCTCCAAAGAACATAGAATTTTTTCTTTGGCTTCTTGATCCTTATGCCCATCCCTCAAAGATTCTGGAGGTCTTCATCCTCATCTGACCGTACACAAGCCTAACCCTTAATTTAGCAAATTAGGCCTTTTGTAAGCCATTTCCTGACCACACAGCAAACTGTCAGCTTGTTCTCCCTCAAAATGGACTGATGAAGCCTCCTCTTTCATGCCACGTCTTTGCAAGGCCTTTGTCTACCCTCTCCACACCATTACTTGACAGGGAAAGGCCACCCCTGCAAACCAAATGCTTTGCACTTCCTGTCTTTCCTGGCTGGGAATTGTCAAGCTCACCTAGGAGAAGACTTTCTCCATGATTCCCTAACTCCTAACCACTCCTAACCCTATCCTATTTATAGACATGGAGCCTAGTCATAGTTCCCAAAGGCCCATACACAAAGTACAGTGGGAATGTAACTAAACCTCCATTATTTACAGTCTGCCAGTCAGAACAGTAACTCAAAAGAAACAAATTAACTACAAAGAATGCCTGAAAATTGAACACACTCACTAAATTCTACCACACAAAGATTTAAGACACAGCTACACTACAAACTACATCAATTTACAGTGGCATGATCGCTTCTGATCACACAAATTCAAAGCAAAACATAGAAAACTATACAATCTTATCACTGTCCTCACTGGTATTCATGAAGTCTTAACAATACAAAAGCTTCCAACCTTCCTTTCAGGTTGAGACACACATTATATAGGTTTCTAAAGCAGTTGAGCTCGATCCTAACTACTCCATGGTCGCTTGTGGTATTTCCAATAGGCCTTATTTGTCAAATTTTAAAGAAACTAACACCTAGGAAGGTCTACAAAGGTATTCAACCATCCTTGTAGCCAAACCACAATCTAACAAATGGTCAACATGACCTATGCTAACACATTACATGTTCTCAAATGCCTCTAAGGCACAGACTCAAGAATTAGAAAGAGAATGCTACCTTTGATCTAAAACAAATTGCCAATTAACAATCGTCTAGACAACCTTCCTAGATGAACTATGGGGTGCTCCTGCACCATTTCCGATGGCTTACATTACCATTGAAAAAGTTTGTAACAAATTGTAAACAAACTTTATGTCTTTAAATGCCCATTACATAGATATTAAAGAGGCTCGAGTTGAGCCATGAAGTCTTTAAACTTTTGAAAGAAATTATGATTTCGGTCCATCATCCTAAAGTTCTGGATCATGTTTCCAGCACAAATCTTCAATCTGTTCTGGAGGTCATGCTGATTGAACACTTTTAACTGATGTATGATGAATGATTATTATCCTACAAAATACTTAAAATAACCCATTAAATCTACATTGGTAAGATACTTCAATAAATCACAAGAAATAAAGTTTGTACTATTTTTCTCAAAAGATAAGCAATTATTATGCCTAAAGTTTAATTAATTGGCAAAGAATAAGTATTTTGCATGTATGAGGAAGGGATTTATTATGTTATCATGATGGGGTTATTTTTACCTCCTCACTTCCTCCCCTTCCTAATTCTTGGTAGGTCCTCCCACTCTCTGTTGTGACCCCTGCCCTCCATCTCTGTTCAATTCTTCATACTTAGCACTAATATCATACATATCATCTGCTATTTTATCAACATCTTTAGGTGCACATAGGAAGCCTTGATTCCAAGTAAATCCTTTTTTCCACATATTGAAGACTCCATTATCTTGATCTGTATTAATATGATAATAAAGAGGTGGAAAGAGCAACAGGGGAGGTCTGAACCTCATCCCTATCCAATATGTTCTGAGGTCTTTCAGAATTTTGGCCAAGGTATCTACTCTTCTAAAGGACCATTTGATGTTAAGAGGGGAGATCACTTCTCTTTTCTTCAGATATGCTGGTAATGGGGTGTATCTCTCTTCACAGGCATGCCAAGCTCTACCAATCAATTTTTGCCCTTGTTCTATGAAATGAGTGTAACAAAGTCTTAGGCTATCATCATATCTCTGCTTCATAGTTTCATCCACTTTAATAGCTAAAAAGGTTGCTTTAAAAGCTGCAAGTTTCCTGTTGGGGCATCTCATTTGAAGACCCACATTTTTCTCTGCTTGAGAATATTCTCTAGTGCGCTCTTGCCAATGAACCTAATTACGCATGGTAGATAACAAATATATCAATTTCACTTCTCCAACAAAAGGTTAATAAATAAATCAATATGTGTTTCCAACAGTAGATTGTGAACAAAGAATTCACATAGCATGTCTTGCTATTCAGGAGTTGATTCTTAAAACACTTTAACAAATTCTCTGTCATCAGGGTCATGTGGCTGGTCATGATAAATTCTTAGCAATTTCCATCTTAATAATTGTTCATTTAAAAACATTGAATATAGCCTTGATGGTCTCCTACATGCTAATATAAATTCTAATATTTGACATGCATCTTGCTTTGCCCTATAGACCCTATCAAATGACTCTTTCAAGAGTACCAAATCCTTTTTCAACCTAATATTCTCAACCTTAGCATTCTTCAAGAAATAACACCATTCCATCCACTTCATTAATAACGGGGGAATTCAAACTTGGAACCATTTAGTTATATATGGTTTGGTTTGAGTTCCTTTTGATTCCATTATTGGTTTATTGGCGCTTTCCTGCAAATCCTATTCTAGTTCCACAATCCTACTGAGAGAAACATTTAGTTCTTCACTCTATCTATTCTTTTCCTCTTCAAAAGCTTGAAACATGTGCATAAAATTATTTTTCAAACTTTCAATTTGTTTATCCCTATCAGATAGATTAGCATTATATGTCATATTCTCTTGATTGCATCTTTGAATTTGTATCTGCAATTCATTAATAAATGTATACTTTTCTTCTATCTGCAATTTCAAATTTTGAATCTCCTGATTTATTTTTCCTATTACAGTAATGTGTACTATTATTTCCTCTTGTTGCTGTACAATATGTTCTTCATTTTTTTGCAATTAATTTTGTAGCTCATCAATTTCCAATTTTAGTTTTTCTAATTTTGTATTAGCACTATCATTTTAAGTTGTTTCAATAACTTTATTTACAATGGGGGACAAATTTTCTAAAATATTGTCCTCAACCTCCATAAAAGGTGGAGATTGTTCCCTGTCCTCTTCCTATATTTCCTCAGAAAGGGTTTCTTCCTCTTGCTCTAAATGGGGAGGTATTTCCTCAACATGGGTTTCTTCCTTTGGAGACTGATAAACTTGCTCCCCTATTTCCCTTATTTCTACATCATCAACAAGATCCATGGTTTCTATTGGCTTTTTCTGTTTCTTAGACTCCTTTTTCTTTGAAAAACTTCCTATATCTTGAATTGGGGTTTCTATAGACTCAAAGGACAATCTCTTTCTTCTCGTCAAGGGAGGAGTGTTTTGAAAAGTAACAGCTGATCTTCTTTTCCTCTTCCTAGGGGGAATTATTTCTACATCTACATGAATAATTTCAACATTCCTTGACTGATTTGGGGTTCTCAATTCCTTGGTTAAAGATTTTGGCACTTCATCACCATGGGTTGTGGGAATCTGGGCTTTAGGAGCTCTCGAGGCCTTAGGGGAAGTTCCTCTAGAAGGTGAAGCAACTTGTTTGGATGATTCCCCTTTGTCCAATTTTCTTTTGGGCATAGACTTCTCAAATTTCCAAAGAAATTTTTCCCACTTGCTTTCAATTTTCTTTGAAAAATGATATTTATAGATTAATTGAATTAACCCATGGTGTTTCAATGGACCTGGACCAATTTTATATCTTTCTATGGAGGAGCTAATAGATTCACTCAAAAAGTCAAGCAAATTAACCCTAAGGGCAGGGTTTTCTTTCCCATGTCGCAAATGTATCAACATACGAAATGCAGGTCCTACCACAGTACTAAGTTGGCCTTCACAAGTAAAATATTTTATAATCAATGCAACAACTGTGCCCCAGGGTTCTAATATGGAAGTCCTTTGAAACCCTTTGTTCTTTCCTCTAGTACTGATAACTATCATGGGCTGAGGGTCTCCCTCTCTAAGAAATGATTCTGATAACTTTTGATATGTAATTTCAGAAGTTTTAGATAATTTAATACCAAAATTATCTAAACCCGAGAGGCAAGAAATGAATTTTGGACTCACTTGAAAACGCTTCCCATGTAGTGTCACCTGACCATTGGAGTAATTTTCTGCAAATGCGTTCACCAATTTCTCATTGTATCCCTCAAACTTTTTGATAAAGTCCAACCATCCCACTTCCTGAAACAAACTGGAAATGTTGCTCAATCCCAATAATTTATCCACTGAAGCCGGCTCTGATTTATTCTTCGCACCTCCCATTTCTGTCTCCACTCTATGATTTTGCTAAAAAATTCAACAATGCGAGAAGCTTGTGGATAATTGTTTTGAAGATATAATTGAAAAAGTGATTATTTTGTCTTTGTTTAAAGCTTTACTGTGCAATGATGATAATTTGCATGGAGGAGTGCAAAAATAATGTTGTACTAGCAGTTAATCAATGTGTAGCCCAAGTTACTAAATCAGGAAGGGAGAACTCATGCCAATTAATTACACCTTATTCAAAAATAACTACTTTAAGCAAAAAATTGTACTTACATTATGTGATCGCCTGAAGATTACGTACCTTTACCAATTTAATAGGATGATGGAATGGTATTGGTTGAGGTGATGAAATATTTATTATGACATGAGTGAGGAAGCTTGTGAATGACAAAGTCATCAATGAGGACAGGTTGTCATAGTGGCTTTTATTTATGATGACAAGATGGAAAAAATCAAAATAACCACAGTGAGTGCGGATAAAAAAAAAAAAAAAGGAAGGCATGTGTACATAGGTTTGAAAAATCAAAGCATCGAGAAGAAATTCAATTGTTATGGAAAAGGGTGGGTGGAATGGAAATGGATAAGTTCCAGAGCACACTTATGAAAATGAGGTCGAAAAAAATGACTAAGTTTTGGAGCACGCTTTGAGGCATGCATTCAAAATGAAGAAGATAAATAAGTTTCAGAGCATCGCCAAAAATGCTGTCGGAGCAGCAACCGAAGGAAGATTCTGGAGCATCGTTGCAAGATGCAGCCAGAGAAACAACCAAAGGAAGATTTTGGAGCATCGTCGCAAGATGCAGCCAGAGCAATAATCAAAGGAAGGTTCCGAAGCATCATCGTAAGATGCAACTAGAAAGAAGAAAAATGAATATATGAATGAACTCAAACTTCTGCATCTTTTCTCGACCAATCACCATTCTACAGGAATAGATGTATGACATGATGAGTTGAAATTCATGTTTTGGAGCATTTGGGCATCAAAGCTCACAAGTTTCGGAGCATCATCGCAACAAAGTTCACGAGTTCCAAAGCATTGGGGCACCTGAACAAACAAGTTCCAGAGCATCGTAGCAAGGTGCTCCGGAAGTAGTTTTTGTTTTATGAGAAGTCTTGCAAAATGAAGACAAAATTTAGCTAAGTCCAAAAATAAGAATTAATGAAGAATTCTTTGAAACAAATTTATACACGTCTTTTTATTACACTTTTTCAGGTTTTTTTTTTTTAATATGCAATATGCAAGGTTTAGGTGGACTCTGCCTTGGCAAAGTCAATGCATTGGATTTCTCCCTGCATTTCTACCAATTTTGTAAATTCTTCCTTGTTGACAGGTTTATGGTAGATACGTAGGCGATGACCATTTACCAAGAGAGTTCATGTATCACCATCAATGGGTTTTAGTTGAACTATGCTATTCGAGAATACTTCAAAAATTGCATATGGGCCCAACCAATGAGTTCTGAGTTTTTCTAGGTGATCTTTATATCTAGAATCGAATAGCAAGACTCAGTCACCATTATGAAACTCTCTCTCTTTAATGTGTTTTTCATGCCAAACCTTTCGTTAATGTTGAACCAACTCAGTTTGGTGGAAAAAATCTAAATGAAGCTCATCCAACTCACTTAACAGTAAAAATCATTCCACTTGGGCTCATTTCAGATCTAGGCCCGATTCCATAGCTGTTCTTAGAGTTTGGAGTTCAAACTCAATGGGAAAGAGAGGTTTCTTTCCAAAAACAAGCTCATAGGGGCTGCACCCATTTGTGGATTTCCATGTTGTGTTGTAGTACACCCAAACAGCTTCAGGCAATTTCCTAGTCCAATGTCCCTGAAGAAACCATTTTTGTCAATATGTTTTCTAACTCCCTATTAGTCACCTCCACTTGGCCGTTTGCCTGAGGGTGATAGGGAGATGACTTCTTGTGACTCACTTGAAAATATTTCATGAATGTTAGGAGAACTTTGGACATGAATTGGGGTCCCTGATCTGTAACAATGGTTCTGGGAGCTCCAAACTTGAGAAAAATCTTATTATAGAGGAAGTCAGCGACTTGTTCCTCTCTAGAAACTTGTAGGGCCTAAACTTATACCCATTTAGTCAGGTAATCAGTAAAAACTAGAATGTATTCTTTCCCTTGGGAGGAAGGATCTATGGGACCAATAAAAACCAATCCCCATTTATTGAATGGTTCAAGGACTTGTTGTGCCTGTTGCACACACGCCCCGTTTGGAACGGGGACCCTCTTTTCCCTCTTTCCTTTTTTGGTCCCTTTCGCTTCACCTCATTTTGTGTTCCCATTTTTGTGCCCCCAAATGTCGAGGGTGGCACGTTCCCCAATGTCATATTTTAAGTTTCGGGTTTTCTGGGTTTTGCTTGTCAAAATTCTGGCATCTGTGGCAATTTCTGGGTTTCCCCTTTCAGATTTCCTTTGCTGGGTTTCCCCTTTCGGGTTTCCCCTATCGGACTTCCTCTTCCAGATTGCCTCTGCCGGGTTTCCCTGCCTGGGTTTCCCCTCAGGCGTTGCTGTTTCCGACGACGTCCACCGACCAGCTTCCCGGACCTCGGACCCCAGACCTCCCACCGCCTCTGCATTTTCCGGAGTTCACCAACTGAACCTGCAATCGTACGGAGTCATTAATGTGGCATTAATGGCTGTCTTTGGCTATAAAAATGTTTATTCTGGCTGTCATTTTCAAAGTTCGAGTGATAGAAAAGATTGAAAGAGCTCCCGATGATTTTGGGCTCTCCTCTTGTCGATTTTTGAGGTGTTTTCTCGGTGACTACCGTGTGTTCGACAACCTATTCTTTGGATTTTTGAGGTAGGTTTTCCATCCACACGCCCTAGTTTCCTTTTTGTGATTTTTGGGATTTTCTTGAGGTAAAATTGTAAAATGAGACATAAACTAAGTAGATTTCACCCCTGCGCGCAAAACCCATGTCTTGGAATCTAAGAATCCACCTTCAAACGCCCAGGAAATCGATCCAGAACCTCCCTACATCGTGGTTGTTCTTCAGAACGACGCCGTCATCTTCCGGGCTTGGGTCTTCCCGCGACCGTCCGTATCACCTCTTTCTTTGAATTTTCAACCTTTCCTGCCTTTCAGATTCCTACCTCCAGAATTCCCTTCTCGGGATTCCTTTGTGCCCCTGCCGTTCCTAACGGTGCCGTCCGAGCGTCTTCCCGACCCTCGGATCCTGGACCCTCCTTTTTTCGTCTACCATCAAACTTCACATTTTTTTCGAATTCATCCCCAGAATTCCCTCTCTGGGATTCCTTTCTCAGAAGTCCTTCCCCGGGATTCCTTTCCCGGGATTCCTTTCTCGGAATTCTTTCCTCATCTCGCCGTTTCGAACGGCGTCCACCTTGCGTCTTCCCGGATCCTGGACCCCAGTCCCCTGTCTGCCAGAACCCATAGGCTTTGGTCTTTTTCCTCCGATCTTCCTCCGAATTCTAGCCTCCAGAATTCCTCTCCCAGAATTCCTCGCCCATAATTCTTTTCTTATTGCGTCATTGTAAACGTCGGGCACGAAGCGTCTTTCCGACCTCCGGGTCCCGGTGTCCCGTTTGCCGTTCGTTTCTCCCGGACCATTCAGCTGCTTCCAGATTTCCTCTTTCGGGTTTCCCCTCCTGAGTTTCCCCTTGCATTTTGCCATTCCACATGGCCATCTACTTTGCGGCTTCCCGGTGACAGCAATCCGAGACCCGGATTCTGCTGCACGGAATTCCATCTCCTTTGCGCCATTTCCAACAGTTTCTCTGCAGGTGATACCTGAACCTCCAAATGAGGCATCAAATGACCTCCAAATCCAAAATGAATTTTGACCCACTTGCTAAAATGTGGTTTTCTTCCATTTCCAACCTCTAATCTTCAAATCTAACTTTGGGAAATGCATATGGGAATTCCATTCTCATTTTGTCATTTTGAACGGCATTCTGTCAAGGGATTTCTAGCCCAGGAACTCCGGATTGTTTGCACTACCTTTTAATGATGAATTATCTTGCCTCTGTGATTGCTAAAGTATGAATTTTGATTGTCGGAGTAACCTTGACATGCAGGTACTCGGTGTCAGCCATTTTATCAGTTCCTTGTTGCTAATTCTCGTTCGTTGTGCAGGATTTATGGAATCCGGCCCAGAGACTTCCGCTGCTTCCAAAAAAGGGAAAGGACCAGCTAAGCTAGTAAGGGGGAAGGAAGACAAGGAACTAATGAGGTATAAGTTCCAGGGGGTCCCCATTCAATCCAGGGTCACTACCCTTTGGAGGGATGTCACAGATACCAACATCGGACAGGTTGATGTTGATGAATTTACGCAAAGGGTAAGAATGAACCCGAAGACTGCAGGTGCCAAATTGATAAAGAGCAGTGGACTTGCCAAGGCTGTAGGTTTCCCACTAGTCCTAGTGGCCCCAGAGCTGGTAATGGCATGTGTCGAAGCATACTAGTCCGATACTAGAACAATAGTGGATCACGAGGGGAATATCCTTGCAGATATGTCTCCGTCAGGCATAACCGAGACCTTCCACATTCCCACATCTAAGAGCATGGAGATCCCCACCTTGGAGGACTGTAAGGAGGTGTGGGAGCAGGACCTGCTGGAGTGAAAAATGGTTATCAACCACTACTGGTTGAAGGAAAAATGTGCTAGTGCTGGAAAGCTTCCTCAGGAGCTCTACCATAGTGACTTCTCCGAGGACTACCACGATTTGGTAACCCTCCTCAGCCGAATCAGAGGCCTTCCTAGCATGGTCTTCTTCCAGGAATGGATGTTCTATTTCATAGAATAGATTCTCCGGGGAAAGGACACCTTCTTCTATTGGGGAGAGATCATCAGCGACTGCTTCCATGAGCAGTTCACTACCATGAAGAGAACTAATAAGTTCTTCATGATATCATACTTAGTGTACTCCCTCACCAATCGGCGACATTATCAGGGTTTGACAGTAATGCCAAGTGATCCATTGGGACCAGAGCTCAAACTATATGATAAGTACCCTCAATTGCAATACATAAACTTCAAAATGAACTAGTATAGGATGAATGACGCGTTCATTGCCCATGTGATCTGATCAGTAGGAGGAGATTTCTAGAGAAGAACATCTCATAGTGCCAGGGTCCTCCTCAGACAATATGCATTCTAGTATATTCAGTTTCCAAGGTTCACGTACATCTGTGTAGAAGGCTTTTCGGATAGACCAAACAAGCTGCCCCGGTACCCAAACGACCGGATTGTCCTCCTAGAACTGACTCGACAGTTGCGGCACATTCACAGTGTCCTGAGTGAAAAGAATCTGGCAGGCCCTATCTACCCCATGAACCTTGGGCAGGGGATGTATAAGGTCCACACTTCCCAATGCACTAGATATTCAGAAAAGGAGTTGGCAGAATATAATTTTGAACAATACACAGCTAGGCCACAGATGGATCCCTATGGCCATGACAGAAAGGCGCTGGGGCACGAATACGCCCACCTCCATAACATCGAGGACTTCTAGGCCAACTGCAAAGACAATCTTGAGGTGTGGTTGTGGTATTACATGCACATGACCGTCCTCCATGTGCAAAGGGTGAACTTATGCCCTGTACCCGATCAACTGGAAGAGGATGAGGAGGCAATAGTGGATCCAGTGTATGATACAGTCTCCAACCTGCTGCTGCTCGCCATCATCTGGGATGCACCAGAACTCAATGACATTAGTGTGCTCACCAGGGCCGTCGAAGTACGAACAAGGGCATGGATCGACAAAAAGGTGGCCCAATTGAAACAACAAGGGGTCATCCTGACATATATCGAGCTTGTAGGAGAGCATGTAAGTGAGCCAAGTGGCTCCGAAGGTGGAGAAGCTGCCGCTGCAACTGGGGAGATATCTAAGACCCCACCACCTCCAAAGACCAGGAAAATAAAAGAGGCTAGCCAACAGCTGCCCAAACTAAGGGTCTACGCCCGTAAGTCTTCTGAGCCAAAGCCCTCTCAGAAGAAAAGAAAAACAACAAGAGGCACAAAGACAACGGTGATGCCAAAGGGTTCACCCCTCAGGATCGTGAGCAAAAGATCTAGCTCATTTGGATCTTCGCCCACTATAATCACCGCCGCCACCCCACTTGCCTCAATTCTAGCTTCCACTTCCTCCCCACTCGTGGTGGATATCTCCATCCACCTTGCTCAGTCTCCTCCAGTATCAGAGGTCATTCCCATGGATTCATCATCTGCCGCCACCTCGCCTATGACCTCTCCCTCTATGTCTCCTTCCCTTCCTTCCGTTTTCGCTGCCACAACACGAGCCCCAAGCCTTCCAGATTCCTTTGTGAGGGATATGCAGAATGTGCCTTCTGAGCTTTCGGGGATGCTCGCCAATCCAATAGTCCAGGTAGCAATAGCTCAAGCTATGGCCTCTACTCCAATGGCATCCCCCTCTACCGAATCACCGAAGATGGAGGCCACCATGCAAATATCAGAAGAGCATGAACGACAGCAACTAGAGGCTAAGAAGGCACTGGAGTATGAAGAGTTTGAGTATCATGAACATCCCTTGTACGAGCATCGGGAAATCGATGAGGTAGTTTGTGAATCTTCCAGTGGGGAAAGTGAAAGTAGCGAGGACCTTGACACCGAGCTGATCAGAGAGTCAAATGATCCTAGACTCAATGAAGAATGGGGTAAATAGCTTAAGGAAATTGAGGACAAGGAGGCCAAGGCTCGGCTTGCATAGGACAAGGAGACTGCTGCTCCAGAAACAGAAGGTCACAGGTCGCCCATCGAGGAACATGGCCAGACCCCAGAACATGGTGAGGAAACTTTCCTCCAGGAGAGCAAGAAAACAGAAAGCCCCGAGAAGCATCAAGATACTCTGAACGTGGAGGAGGATGCTGAGAAAGTAGATTCACCCAAGCAACAGCTACAAACTGAGTCCCTCGCCGGGCATGAAACATTGGAACACACTTCTGATGAAAGAAAAGAGGATGTAGAAACAAGTGACAAGGCACTTATCATCCAAGATGTCCAACTCGAGAAGGAAGACAACGAGACTCGAGGTGAGGTACCAGACAAAGAACCTCAAACGCCTGATTGGCTGCAAAGGCAGCTCAAACAAAGGACTCCCGCGACAAAGGATCCCAAGGCAAGGCAGGAAGCCATCATGGCCAGAGCACGAATAGGCACCAGAAAAGAGAAGAAGCATAAGATCAGATCGAGGATAACCATGGACACCTCAGGATTAAGGGCCGTGCAATTAGCAATGTGATGGTTGGAGAACAAGGTATAACTTACAACGTCTCCACCATCGATTTAGGAGTGGCCACAAGGGAGCAGAAGGTAGAGCATCTCCAGGAGTTGGTCGCCATCGTAGTGCACCTTATCCAGCAGGATAAGATCTCCAAGGAGGAGTTGAAGGAGCAGGTGATGGACCTAACCACATATATTCAGTAGTGGTCATCTTCGGATGATCAGCCCACAACATCAACGGCCCCGCCTCAGCTGCTATCCAGGGAGCAAATTGATAAACTAGAAAAGAGGCGGAACCTGGGCAGAACTACAGAAAATTGGTTCCGACAGGTTTTGGACCTAGGAAACATGGGTATCAACGTGGTTGTCTGAGCAGTGAATAGATTCCTAGAGGTCCAGAAAACTCTAGAGGACACGAGGAAAATCTATGAGAGATTCCCCGCGAAATACAATGTAGCCTACCCAAAGATTGAGGCTATTCTCGCTTTGCCAAGTGATATTTGGGAGAGGGACCTTGCCTTCAAAGATGATGACCACTAGCTAGTGGATACCTGGAAGAGAGACTATGACCATAGAAAGAGGTGGCTGGAGTAGGTTTTGGAGCGGGTAGTGCCTGATATTGAATGGGCAAGGGAATCTAGAGAGGAGTGTATGCAATACCTCAAACTGATAACGGGGTATGAAGTGCCCACAGTCGAGATCAACTCCGAGAACATCAAGCCCCGCTTCTTCAAGGCTATGGAAGATGGGATGTCCGCTGAAATCACCATTGATTTCATGTGCTTCGTAGCCTAAGCCTTTGCACAGTCAGAAGCCTGCCAAGAAAATAATGTCAAATATGAGGCAGATTGGAAGAAGCTTGGCAACAATTCCCAGGAGTGGAGTTATCAGATCTTGAAGGCTAATATCCTGGAGGTTGAAAAGTTCCAGTCTCTGATCCTGAATTTCATGGAGTATGCCACGTTGAAGAAGTGAGAGGGCAACCCAGTCATCGATGAACAGTTCCTTGAAGAATAGCTACAACAAAGGGCAAATCACTAAAAGACAAATTTTCTATAGTGCTGTCACTAGATGATGAGATAGGGAAGAGACAAGAAAGTATTTTATAAATGTAATATATTGAGGGGTAGGTGAAACCCTAATGTAAAATGAATCTTGGCCACATAATGGAATCAAATCTTGGCCACTCATTTTGTTTTGTTAAAACTATAAATAGGGCTCTCCTCCTCTCATTCTAAGAGAGTTGAGTTGTTGTAAAGGCATGCTGAAGAAATTATAAATAGCAGATACAACCATTTTTGGTGTATTTTCTGGGTTTCTCAATATGTTTCATGATTCCTCTCCCTTTTAGTTATAGTTTTGCTTTAAGTTACTTTGCTGTTCTATCTCCTTCAGATTAGACTTGGTATATTTAATATGCCATTTCTGGTTTTGGAAGTAATTGATGTGTGTATGCTTTCCTTGTCCATACTTTTGGTCATTTGCTGAAGGTAGATGACTGTGTAAAGTTAGTCTGGACTTTGATTCCATTGCTGCTCATTGAACTTCATCTTTTATTCATGTTTCCATAGTGAGTGAATGATGAACATCTGCAGTCCCTAGAAGATAGCACTGATTTCATGATATTGTGAGAATTCTGGTTAAGTGAAATCCCGTTTAAGGAAACTATCCATAGCAGGAACCTCCATGATCACTGTTCATCGGTAGTTGTAGGTCCAAGAAACATCTTTCTTCCTCGCCCTTTCCTTTTTTCCTTTTTTTTAGAATCAACTTATGTTGAGGTTCATTGCACATTATAAAGCCAAATCCAATGAAATAATGGAGTCTAAGACTGCTGCTTGAACTTGCAGCAAAGCATATCAATTCCAGACCTATAGAACTCCATTTATCGACTCAATTCCCCTACAGCTTCAACCACGTAAGGCCTCCTTGTGATTCCAACAAATCACACAAACAACTGAAATATTCCAAGCACTGTCAAGACCTGACATCCGAGAGACCTTGGGATAGTGTTGTGCAATTTGATTGTGGAAGATTGTCTTTCAAGAGAGGTAATGCACCTACGTATTGCCAGTGTTGTAAAGTGCATAAAAACACCATCAACAGGACTACCTGAGGCTACAAGGGCATTTTAGAAGAAGCGTTCAATCTTCCTACTATTTGAAATTCATCACAGTGATGAATATACTTTTTAATGTCTTTATGCATTAAAGGCCAATAGTACCCAATGCCCAAGATTTTATGAGAAGTTATTTTTGTAGATTAATGACCCCCAAAAGGATCATTGTGACAGGCCCTAAGGATACTGTAAGTTTCATCTTCCCTGACACATCTTCTCAAGACCATATCAGGGCCACAATGGAATAATATCCCATTAATCCATTTAAATGGGGCACTTTCTCTAACAAGTCGCTTCCTTTGTTTTGATGTAAAACCAGGTGGTACTTCTGAAGTGGCTAAATAGTTGGCAATGTGAGTTAACCAAGGTGTCTTTGTAGAGATAGAAAATAGATTTTCATCTGGAAACTCATCTTGCACAGATGCACAACCACCATCTTCTTGTTTGATTCGAGACAAAAAGTCTGCCACTACGTTAAATTTTCCTGGCTTGTCAAGTATTGTTACATTGAACTCCTGAAGGAGTAGTAACCACCTCATTATTCATCCATTAACTAGAGGTTTATTCATCAGATATTTTACAGCTGAATGGTTTGTATAGACAATAACTTTATATCCTATAATATAATGGCAAAACTTTTTAATGGCATGTACCACAACCAAAAATTCTTTTTTTGTTGTCTTGTAGTTTCTCTCAACAGATGTAAGGTTTTTACAAATAAAATATATGGCATATTTAACCTCATTCTCATCTTCTTGCCCCACTACTGCACCAATTGCATCATCCGAAGTATTGCCATAGATATGGAACAAAAGATTCTAATTTGGCCCACGGAGGACGAGAGCAGAGACAAGCTTCTCCTTTATTGTTTCAAATGATAGTTGACACTCAAGTGTCTAGTTAAACTCAACATCTTTCTAGAGAAGGGAAAACATAGGGGCAACTATCTTACTGAAGCCTTCTATAAACCTCCGATAGTATCCAACATGCCCAAGAAAAATTCTAACATCTATTTGCATCTGAGGAGTAGTCAGTTGTTGAATGACTTCAATTTTCTTGGGATCAACCTTTATTCCTTCCGAGGAGATATGATGACCTAAGACTATTCCTTGTTCCACCATTATCAAACAATTTTTCGTGGCTAAGGGATAGTCGGTGATCCTCACAAACCTCTAAAACCTTATCCAAGTTCTCAAGGGCTTCATCATAGGTTGACCCATAGACAGTGAAGTCATCCATATAGACTTTTACACATTTGTTGACAAGCTCATAAAATATAGCCAAAATGGCTCTTTGAAAAGTTGCAGGAGAGTTACAAAGTCCAAAGGGAAGAACACGATATGCAAACGTTCCCCATGGATAAGTAAACATTGTCTTATCCTGGTCTTCTGGTGCTACCTAAATCTGGTTATAACCACTAAATCCACCTAAAAAGGAGAAATATTTCCTCCCAGCCAAATTGTCTAGAACCTGGTCTACAAATGGTAAGGGAAAGTAATTTTGATGAGTGGCTTTGTTAAGTTCTCTGTAATATACACATATTATCCACTTCCCATTTTTATTTACCACTACAACTATAGGTGACACCCACTTACTATAAAAAATGGGATAAATAAATCCCGCTCGAAGGAGATTTTCAATTTCAATTTTGACAAGATCCTTTAATGCAGGATTAAGTCTCCTCTGTGGTTGATGTACTGGCCTTACGTTAGGATCAGTGTAAATGTGATGTGTACAAACACTTGGATGGATTCCCCTCATGTCTGTGTAGTCCCAAGCAAAAGATTTAGAATTTTTTACCAAAAAATTAAATAATATATCATCTTCTGATTCTGTCAACCAACTATTGATGTTCAAGGTTTTTCTGGCAACAACATAATTGTTTTTGTTCCCGGATGGGCAAAAGTGACAATATGTATTGGTCGCAACAAGGTGTTGAGAGGACAACTATGAGGTACTAGACGGTGAAATCTAGTAATGTCCTCAAAAAAATGGCTAGTTCAAGGAATTATATTGGCCAAAGGACAAGGCATTCCCATAGTAGTATAATTCTGTTCCATCCCATGTACATCGATTGGTTGTCCCAATTTTTTTGGAGAATCCACCATTTCTTCATCACTTGAACCTATGGCAAGATGTTCTACATCACTTAATAATTCATCCTCTAATTCTTCTCCATGTTGTTTAATAACTACCATGGCTAATGAGGAAAAACTATCCTAGCCATTAGACTCTTCTGTTTCATCAACCCAGACTTTGTTATAATCAATGGGTTTAGCAGGAGGGTACAAGAATAAACATTTACTGTCTGGACCATGTGAAATGGTCATTCCTCCCTCTCTGCAGTCAATTTTAGCTGTGGCAGTGGTGAACCATGGTTTTCCGAGAATTATTGGATAGCTATCTTTGGGTGTAAGTGACTGGATGATGTGAAAGTCGATTGGATATTCCCATCCATCAACTTTGACAAGAAAATTTTCAATAATGCCCTTTGGAATGGCTATGGATTGGTTTTCCATCTGCAAGACTATAGTTGTGGGATGTAAATTAGTAAGGCCTAATTTTTCCATCACGTCCATAGTCATTATGTTAATGGATGCTCCTAAATCCACTAATGCATTAGGTATTGCTACCTCATTAATTGTGACTGTTATAAGTGGACTACTAGGATCATCATATTTTGGAGAAACATTCTTTCCAGAAAAAAAGTTAGCTAAATAGCCATCGATGTTTCCTCCCTGAGGTTTTAATGCATAGCTATTTGATTAGCTGGTTCAACTTTGGAATTTCCTTTATTTCTTGTAGCAAAGGAACCTCTATTTTCAGTTGTTTGATCTCCTATATTAAAACATTTTTAGAGGTCAAAGACATTTCTCGAGTATCTTTCAAAGTGGTCAATTTTAGATGCTCTGAGAATGGTGCTTGAGTTTTCTCTTTTGGAGAGGTATCCTTCCTAAGATCAGTTAAAGATTGGCCTTCCTCCTCCTCCTAAGGTAAGGCAAAATCTCCTGCTAATGAAGGAGGCAAAGTAGTGCCTGTGGTAACAGTGTGGTTGGGTGGAGTGGCCTTCTCAGGAGTTGTGGGAGTAGGTTCATCCATAATTTACTCAATGGTTGTTGGTTGAAGTGTTCTACCAAAGCACAATTGTACATTTCCATGATGCATGGCATTAAGTTTGGTATGATTATCTTGTTCAGTGGAGTATACTAGAGTATTTTGTCGATTGTTCTTAGGATTGGGAAGTGGTTGAGTTGGGAGCTGAGGTTGATTTATCTATTCACTCTGTGGAGGATTTTGGGGTGGGGGTAGCAAATTTTGTTGCTGATTCCTCCGAGGCCCAATATAGAATTGATTCTGTCCTTGGTTCCATTAAGGAGTAGTATGTTGTGGATACCACTGTTGTTGAGTTTGGGTTGGCCACTGTTGAGTTCCCCATGATTGGTTCACCCATTCAGGGGGTCCCTAATAGGGAGTTCCCCAATTAGGTTGTTGAGGTGGTGGTTGAGGTCATGATGGAGTCCATTGATTACTAGCCCAGTTGTTTTGGGGTCTCCAAGATGGATTGGAATTCTATCCATAAGGAAAGTTCCCTCCTTTGCGTTGATTTACCACATTTATTTCTTCCTCATCTTGTGCAGTCCTTTTCTTAGAATTCTTAAGATCAATAAGAAGCTCACACTGTTTTGTAGGATGATTTTGTTTGCAAATTTGACAAACATTAACCTTGTCTAGGGGACATTCTCTCAATAGATGTTTATTTCGACATCTTGGACAGTAGATGGACAAAGTCTCAGGATTGCATGTCTTAGATTGTATGCCATCCATTGTAGTGTTTAGTTGAACAATTATGTCTATTTTAAGGTTTTCTATTTCTTTTCAGAACTTGCCTATGTCGTTGGACCCATTAAAAAAAGTAGTTTTGCAAATTCCTCCATGAGTATGTGAGAAATTCTGACACAACTTGAATATTTCATCAAGGCCCATCTGAGACATGTCTCCTTTTCCCATTAGATCAAGGCTTCTTCCTCCACCCTCATTGAGTCCTTTAAGAAATACAGTCTTGAGAATCTCATCACTAATGGTCTCTTCTCCACATCATTTAGACAAGAAAAGAAACCTATCTAGGTAGTCCTCTAAACTCTCATCCTCATTTTGCCTAAGTTTAAATGGCTCCTCCTTTTGATCACTCACCCTAAAATAACTCTAGTATTTATGCAGGAAAATTCTCCATGTCATCCCAAGATGTAATAGATCCTGTAGCTAATCCCATAAACCATCGCATGGCCGTATCCTTCAAGGTAGAAGGGAACAACTTCAGTTTCTAGTTATCATTTTTATAGTCATAAGTTTGATAGAGGCCTTAAATTCGAAAATAAACTGGTCTGGGTCTTTCGAGTACAAACCACAAAAGGTTGGAAGGAAAGCTGGAGAGATGTTTTTCATCGTGGTATCATCATCTGCATCCAGAGTAATAGGATAAGTGAACATTCATGGTGCCAAAGGATTTTTGCTATTACGGTTGGTATTATTTTAGTTAGCTTCAGCCCTACGATCACCCATGATGTTCAGAGGAATGTGTTCCTCATGGATAATTTCCTCTATGATAGGTTGTTCTACTAGATGATCTTCAGGAAAATAATGGAAAGCCTCTGGTGGATTAGGTTCAAGTAATTCGTCAACAAAGTGATCCTCTGAGCTTTGGGCCTCCCTATGTATGATTGAAATGTATTTTGGGGGGGTCTTTGGTATAAATCTTCTGTGAGGGCCTCTTTTCCTGACCATGTAGAAAAGGAAGCCATATTTTGACCGTAAAAGAGGTATTCAAGGTGTATCCTATTAAATCTCAAGCAAGAAAGCCATCTCTGGCAACTATGCCAAAAAGTTATAGACTGTCGTTAGGTCCCATTACTTTAGAAGATAAAACTTCAATATGTCGACCGGGTAGTGTGCAAGGTTATTTGTAATAGAAGGCGACTTGACCAACTCTCTTAGATTTTCTAAATTTTTAGAGCAACTGACATTGATTCTTAACCTAAGGCCGTCTAACTAACTAACTGAAAAATAATTTATCTAAAGAAAACTGAAAGTATTTAAACTAGAAAGCATGAAATGATTAATCTAGAAAGCATGATCACTAAACGAGAAAACACAAAAATAAATAAATTGAAAAGCTTGTAAACTACAGAAGTAGAAACACTTGTAAACAAACTATGGAACATCTAATTAATAACAACAAATAATAGTTTGTAACAATTAGTACACTGCGGAAATGACAAACAACGAGTGCTTCAAAACTTCGGACTCTAAAATGATAGTCTTAATGAATTTCTATAGAATTATCATAGAAAAATGACTACACTCATAATTATTATTTATGTAATAAAGACAATAGAAAGGAAAGTACTCATCTATTTAATCTACTCTCCCTCGAGTGGCTAGCTCGCGGGTTCCTATGTTCGTTCTTAGGTTATATGCATAGCATATTCAGAAGCTCTTTCATTAAAAGTAATTTCCATCCATAATTTCAACAACTCGGAGATTGATATGCAATAGTCTCTTTATTCATATATATTCAAAAACCACATCGACAACATAACAATACTATTCTGCATTGTCTTTTGCTTTTGGAGATTACATATTTATAGAAAAATTCTAACTAAATCCTATATTTCAGATGGCTTAGATTACCATTGAAAAAGTCTGTAACAGATTGTAAACAAAATTTATGTCTTTACATAGATATTAAAGAGGCTCGAGTTGAGCCATGAAGTCTTTAAATTTTTAAAACATAACAAAAATTTAACTAAAAGAAATTATGATTTTGGTCCATCATCCTAAAGTTCTGGAGCATGTTTCCAATGCATATCTTCAATCTATTCTGGAGCTTTTGTTGGTTGAATGCTTTTAAATTTTGTATGATGACCGATTATTATCCTACAAAATACATAAAACAACCCATTAAATCTGCATTGGCAAGATACTTCAATAAATCACAAGAAATAAAGTTTGTACTATTTTTCTCAAAAGATAAGCAATTATTATGCCTAAAGTTTAATTAATTGGCAAAGAATAAGTATTTTTCATGTATTAGGAAGGTATTTATTATGTTATCATGATGAGGTTATTTTTATCTCATCACCCTCTACAAGCCTTGGAATTAAATGGTGTTGAGCCCCAAAAAAGTCATAATCGCAATCCTGCTGTCATTCTTGAACTGTCATGGGGCTACACTAACCTTCACCACACATACCTTTACTGCAATACCACAAGCTATCACCATATCATAGACCTTCCAACTGACCATCATAGGGTTACAAGATAGTGACTATTCCCCATAATACTACGAGCTCCCCTGTTTGAATGTCATGGGATGTTGGGGAACGATCAGGTGAACATTTACCACCAACCCACTAGCCCTAGATTAGACATCTACGGTACTATGGTGTAGAAGAATCCAACTTGGCTAAGTTTTTTCTTGATTTGAGAGAGCCCTAACTAGTAAGTTTGAGATACCTTTTTCTCAAGAGGGCATCGAGCTGTCAGAGGTTGGGCGTTGGCTTGCCATGTTCCAAAGGAAGAAGAGAGGAGGAAACCATGAAGAAGTAGAAAATTTGGTGGTTGGATCTCGTACTATCAGAGGTTAGAGGTTGGACTAGTGAGATACCTCTTATCGAAGTAGGGTAAAAAGTAGAGGGGAAGGTCGAAGGCCGAAACCTAAAAATTTGACACTTAGCTGGATTTTGGGAGAAAAGAGTGAAAGTGAGAAGGAGAGATGGAAGAAAGTGAAAGGCTCAAAGAAGAGAGAGATTTTGGAGGCCAGACCTCGAATCATCAGAGGTCAGAGCTCAGACTAAAGGATTAAGTGTTGCGAGATGAAAGCGATAAGAGGGAAGAGGGAAGAGGGAAGATCGAAGGTTGAAGGTTGAAGGTTGAAGGTCAAAAGGAGGAAGGAAAAATGGAAGAGGAGAGGAATCAGTAAGGGGTAAAGGGTAAGGCTGAAGGCTAACACCCGAAAGAATTAGAAGAAAAAGGGGAAGGAAGGGAGCGATAGAGAATTCATGAAGGTAAGCAAGTAAGAGACAGGCCGAAACCCCAAAAATCTGGGACAGTCAATTTTAGGAACTCCCAAGGAAAAATCATGCAAGATGGCCCATGTAGGATCACTCAGATCGAATATCAATGATGGGTCATTTAAGGGTGACATGAAATGTCAACATTTTCTTCATGGAGATTGATTAAAATAGAGTCTTCCAAGCACAATTTGATTAGACCCTTGGCTTTACACTCCATAACATCATATTAAGCAAAAAAAGTAGGATATGAAGGCCTTGAAACATTCTCATCAACATCCCGTAGATTTCGATCTATCAACAGATCCTCCATCTTCAACTTCCAAATCTCAAAATTATTTCCAAAAAAATTATCCACCTCTATTCTCCTTGATGAAATTTCCATCTAATTTTTTTTGCAACAAGATCACATAGTATCTTTTGCACAAGCTCCCACTCAAATCCGGATTAGTTCAAAAAATCCAACAACCCACAACTGAAACTAAAGGTGATCAAGTTCTGATACCACTTGTAAGGAAGCTAAGGTAGCAAAATAACTTCCTACATGAATCTTGAGAGGATAATAATGCAGAACTTTACAAATCTTTTCAATAGTTACAAACACTTAAATAAAAATAAACATAAATATCATGCATACCACAACACAATGATTTATGTGGGGAAAACCCTTTTGAGATAAAAACCCCACACTCCAAAAGCTACTCAATATATTATTCAAAAATAACAAAGATTACAATATACTTGTAGAGCAAGCTTCTCATAGGAGTATCACCATTAGAGATCTAGAGACAAAACAACCGCTATCAGACTCTTAGAATACATCACTGTCTACGGTCATAGTATAACGCCCTCACAACATAGGGTTACCTTCGAGGGCAAGACAATCCAATAAAATATCTACCATCAGATCTAAAACCTAATAATTAATGGTCCATATTTACAATATATCATTAATTTAATGTATGTTGACCATTCAAGAGTTTTTGTTAACAAAAAAATGTTAACACACATCCCACTCCACCCCTTGCTCCCATTGTATATTACACCTATCGGTGTAACTAGGAAATATATATATATATATATATATATATATATATATATATATATATATCCCATCAACAATAAACTTTATATAATTGCAAGGTTGAGACACATTTTCCCAATAAATTAAGTATATGATATCTTTAAGGCTTGTCATGATGAGCCTTATGGAGGTCACTTTTCTACCAAGCAAAAAACTATGAAGATCCTAACCATTAGCTATTATTGGCCTATGCTTCACGAGGATGTAGTTAAGTATACAAATAGGTGTGATAGATGCTAGAGGATGGGTAAACCTACCAGGAGTAATGAAGTTCCTCTCCAACCACAATTGCTCATTGCATCATTTGATAAATGAAGATTATATTTCATTGGACCAATAGCCACCACATCTACCAATAAGGAATACATTTTAGTTTGCACAAATTATCTCACAAAATGGATGGAGGTTAAAGCACTATAGTTTGCTAGAGATGGAAATGTTTCCAAATTCTTTTATGAGGAAATATTCACTAGCTACAATGTGCCCTGGGAGATAGTAACAAACTAAAGACCCTAGTTTACTTCTGATTTGATTACAAAGTTAGTCAAGGAATATGAGTCCAAACATAGAAATTCAACCCCCTACCATTCACAAGAAAATTGGTAAGTAGAAGTCACAAAAAGGGAAATAAAGGAAATTCTAACAAAAACAATTCAACCTCATTGAAAGGATTGGGCAAAAAGGTTACTTGAAGTTATCTAGGCATATAAGACTACCTAGAAGACCACCACAAGGTTCAAACCATATGAATTGGTGTACGGGAAAAAGGATATCATGCTAATTGAATTTAAGTATTAAACACTATGAATAATATCATAGATTGGAATGGACCTCTCTGAGGCTCAAAAAGATAGATTGCACAATCTCAATGCTCTAGATGAAATAAGGATGGAAGCACTCCATCATAAAAAGATTATGTAGCAATAAAGGATCAGATGACATGATAGGTTTATTAAAACTAAAGAATTCAATGAAGGATACTGAGCATTGCTTTATGAATCATGGTATAAGGACCATAAAGAAAAACTACAAACATGGTGGCTTGGTCCTTATGAAATCAAACATGTTTTTTAGAATGGAGCAGTCTAGTTAACTACCATAGATTCAGTTCAATTCTCCTTAATGGTCAATGGAGATATGATGAAGCTTTATAAGAAGCCACTACATAAGGATGTATTTCTACATGATTTGCACCAACAATTTATACCATATTCAAATCCAAAATTACATGCAAAATATGCAGAAAAAGCCAAAACATCAAGTAATACATCTATAGATGAGCCAACTGGCTTACCTACTAATGTGTAATATGTATGAAATCTCACAATAAAATCTCACATGCACACACACACTATGCACCATCTACACCAATTTTTTATGGATGTGCATGATATTTTCACGGGACCTATAACAACAACCTAGAGGCATTTCAAAAAGGGACCTATTCTACTACTACCCATAGTAATTACCTCTAGTTCACCATCACTACACTTGCAACTGTATGCATGTAAAATGGATATAGTATAGAAATATGCATAAATATAGATTAAATCAAACCAAAATGCATGAAAACCTCAAAATAAATCAAATACATGCAATCCTCAAAAGATTGAATGTATTATGTTGAGTTGTTGAAGATTTGAATATGGTTACTCATGATTCCAACAACATAATAGTAGCATAAAAGATGTTAATATCAAAATGGGATGGGAGGCCTATAATTTATAGAAAGCCAATTTCAAATGAAGGGATAGGATTGAAAGATGAAGAATGAAGTTGATCAATGGATGAGATTGCTTAGAAGCAAAGAGAAATAGTGTTAGGGAAAAAATAGGGTTTATTTAAGGATGGACAATGGAGATTAAAAGTAATGTCACATGATCAAGGGTGAAAATTAAATGAGATGAAGAGATAAGAATGGCACAAAAAAAGAGAATGACACAAAAAAAGAGGTTGTTGGAGAAAATCAAATAATTATAAAATTATTTAATTTTGGAGGGAAAGTGAATAATTAAATAATTAAAACAATTATTTAATTATAGAAGAAAAGGAAAAGGTTGACTTTTAATTAAGATAACAATTTAAATAAAAGTGGAGGAAAATGACAAAATATTAAATAAATAAAATAATTATTTAATAGTGGAGGGAAAGGTGGAAAATAATTAAATAAATATAATTTATTTAATAATGGAAGAAAAAGCTAATGAATAATTAAAAAATGAATAATAATTATTTAATTATAGACATAGAATAGGAACATCAATAATTAAATAAATAGGAATTTATTTAATTACAGGGGAAAAAGGATTAATTAGTGACGTAAAATTATTCAAAGAGGAATAAGGAGAAAATGAATTAATTAAATAATTAATAAATATCTAATTAATAGGAGAATATGACCTTAGGGGATAATCAAATAATTAAAATTATTTAATTATGCAAGGAGGAGGAAGAATTAATATGAAAATGTGGCTTCGCAAGCTTAGGACATTTTTTAGTGTCTACATTTTTCCCCTCTTTGAGATGACATGACTAAGAGAAGTAACATAATTTTAAACAATACAACATAGTGGGTAGGAAAGGGATTAGGACAAGAAGCATTGTGCCCCAGTCACTAGCGAAGATGAGGAAGGATGATGAGTAGGTAGTGGTATTCCCCCTCAAGAGGACATGCGGGTTCAAAGAACACGAGTGTGCTCTCGAAATGGACAAGAGGACTAAAGGATGAATAATAAAAGGATAGAGGAAAATAGATAAGGATGATGAAGATGTGGATGGAGAGGGAGGATGGATGATGATCATGCTGCAATAATATGAGAAACCTAGATTTGATATTGTACTTGATGTTATGCACCAAGGTATAAGGAACCAGGATGACAATGTGCCAAGTACGTGATTGAAAGTTCAAGTGCAAACATATGCCTCATAACACCATGATATGGAAGAAAATGATGCCCTTGTGACAATAGAATGCAACATACCATGATAAATGAAAACAATAATAAAATACACAAGCAAAAATCAAGCATGTACAACAAACCAAAAGCAACCAAGGACTATGCTCCAAGTCAAGCTGAGAACTGATTGATGGATTGATTGATGATGATGATGAAATTGTTTGACATGGGAAGGACACATCCCAAAACAATGTGAGGATTGAGAAAGACATGTCCCTATGATGATAATGGATTAAATTGGATGAATATATTATCAATTGATTTGGATTGAAATCATGAATTGCTTATGGATGATGGGATGGATTGCAAGATTGGATTGCATGGATTATGATTGATTGGAATTTGGATGGATTGGATTGGGATGGTTGGGGGATGGTTGGTTTGAAAGGATAGAAGATAAATGGATTTGATAAGATAAGATTGGATGGAGGATAGAATGAGATCCAATGACAAGGGAGAACCAAGACATGGTAAAGGATGGAAGGATGAATGTTGGATAATGGATGGTGATGGGAGATAAGATGATGGTGGATGCAGGGTAGGAATATGGAGCTCCAAGGACTAGTTGCAAAAGACTAAGATGCACCACACTATAGGTAGTGCAATCATGTATGGAAGATGGTGAGTGATGTATGATATGGAAGGATAGTGCATAAAGGATATAATGGTAGAGGAAGTAAGGATTGCATTGTCCAAAGCGTGCATGCATATTTTAGCCTAGCCTTATCAAGATCAAGGGTGAAAAGCGGGGATGAATTGGATAGGATGGGGGGATGGAGATAGGATAAGGGATGTGGGATGGAGGATATGGGTAGGATGATCAAGATTAAGTGTATAAGATATGGATGCATGGATATTTGACCTCTAGGATCTTCATCAAGATCAAATATTGGAAGGGAAGATGGATTTGGATAGGATGAGGGATATGAAATGAATGCTATGGATAGGATAAGAAGGATGAAAGGATATAATGCATGATGTATATGAAGATCCTTATCCTTGTCAATAGAAAAGGAGGGAAATGGGGGGATGGATTTAGATAGGATAATGGATAGAAAATGAGAGATAAAGGGGGGTGTGGTAGGTAGGATAGCATGGATAGAACTTTCCCCCAAGTGTAGAGTGCAAGAGGGTAATGAATTACACATGAAACCTATTTTCCAAGTTTTCATAATGGTACCTATCCAAGGTGCCACAATAAGTGGTTTTCACCATTGGACAAAATATTACTCTTTACTTTTTTATTTTTCTCTCTTTTCTCTCTTTTTGTTTGAATTTTTGGGAATAGGATGGATGGAGAAGGATAAGGATATGGATAAGTGGATTTGGAAGATAGTGGATGCATGATAGGGATATTAAGGGAGGACTCAAGACTCTAGTTCCATGGATAGTATCCCTTGAAGATGTATTCCATTAGATCATGGAAAATTGAAGGTATGTTGATAGATGTTGGTAGAATGATGGTAAGGGGGATGAAATGGATGGGAAGATGGTGAGGGATATGGATCTATTGAAAGGATTGGATAGGAGGGATGGAAGGATGAAATATGGATGTTGGATAATAGATGGGTTGATGGATGACTTGTAGATGAGTGGATGGAAATTTTGGAAAGATAAACATTGGCACACACCTTGAAGGGTGGTGGAGTTGTAAAAGAGAAGTGGATTTTGAATTTGGAGATTTAGATGGAGGAGTGGATGTCAATTTTTTGGATATAAGGATGAAAAATGGATGGAGGTGATAAAGGATTATTAGATGGGGTGGAGGACTTATAATTAGATGGAGCTTTTGGATAAGCAAGTTTGGATGCCAATTCTGATTTTTCTTTGTGTATTGATTCTATGAGTATTTTTGGAATCCACATGGTTTTGACTTTGATTTTTTCTTCATGGGCCTTTGTGGCCTTCGGTATTTAAATTTTTAATTTTAGATCATATTTTCCTTTATTTTTGTATGTCTTTTTTATGAGACATGTTGATCCTTTGATTTTTGTGGTTTTTTGGCTTTTTGCATTTGAGATTTGGCATCCAAATTGCATCCAAGAGCAATGGGATTTGTGGATGGATATGAATGATATGGAGGTATAATGGATGGGTTGGTGTAACTATGTTGGAAAATATTTAAGGTTGTGTTCCTTTGAACATGATCTTGATTAGGGATATGAGGTGATGGATATAGAGGATAATGTGATCTTGGAATAGGAATGTTAGGTGGTGGAATGTAAGGACCCAAGATGGATGGAGGGGATGAATAATTTTTTTTGGGACATAAGGACCCAAAATGGATGGAAGGGATGATGAATTGAGTTTTGGAACATAAGGGCCCAAGATATATTTTGAGGATGGGGAATGTGGACATTTGGATTTAAGTGGAGGGATTTTGGATTTAGGATGAATAGAAGGAGTACCAATGTCTAGAGAATTGTAGCCAAGGCCATGATAACTAGGATTTTCTTGGATTTGGATGGGTTCTAATAGTTTGTGCTCATGTAGGCCTAACCATTTTCCTTGATAATGCATTTTTTGATAAATCCTTTTATCAATAGGATACTTATTATTTTGGAAGCAAGATGCTAGTCGATTTTGAGGGGGATATGGCATGGAGTGAATGACATGCTCTTGGATTAGACCAGCTTGGATGAAAGTGGAGGAACCAAATTGATAAGTAAAGGGTTCATGAGTAGATTGGATAGGGGCGATGGGATCTTGTGGAGGATTAGGATCATGCCATGGAGATGAAGGGATACTTGGATTATGAGATGGAGATGGAGGAAAATTCTGATCTTGACTTAGGATAGAATCATGGGGTGGGGTTGATGGCATAGTTTTCTCTTGGTTATGAGATGGAAGGGGATAATTAAATGGAGATAAAGGTATTATTTGATATTTAATTATGTTAAGATCATGTGATGGAGTGGATACAAGGGAATCATGAAAGGGAGATGGAGAAATGCTTTGATATTTACATAGTGAAAGGGGATCATTGCATGGAATAGAAGTTATACTTTGATCTTGATTTGGAGGAAGGGGATAACTGGATGGGATATAAGATATATATTTCTCTTGATATGGAAGGGGATCATGAGGTGGAAAGGTATCATGTGATGGAGTGGATGAGACATATTGATCTTGATTGGGAGGGGTATCCTTAGATGGGGTAATGGATGCAAAGATTTGTTCTTGTGATGGACTAGGGTCATGCCATGGAGGTGGTATGATAGGATCATGATATGAGGTAGATATGATAGGATCATCAAATGGGTTGGATATGGTAAGATTATGGTATGGTATGAAAGGGATACTTTTCTCTTGATATGAAAGGGGATCATGTGGGGGTATGGAAGGGATGGCTTGATCTTGATATGAAAGGGGATAATTTTAGATTTCTTGATCAATGGGAGGATCTTGATCAAAGATAGGTTTATCTTGGATTCCATGGTTATCTAGAAGGATTTATTGGATGGAATTAAGGATAGGATCATGAGATGGAATGGGATCACAAGAAGGAGTACTTTGATCTTGACATAAATGGGGATCCACAATGTCATGCTTTGGATCAACAAGGTCAAGTGAGTGATATGTTTGAATTTTTGTAGGTGCTATGAAGGTGGAAAAATATGAAATGGATGATGTGGATGAGGTGGAAGTGGGTGGAACTAGAAGAATAGGACTAGAATTTTGTGAAATAGGATTTTGCTTGGGTTCTTGTATTCCTTTGAGGGTGACTTTTGGTGCTCCTTTGAGGATAACTTTTGGTGGTCCTTCGATGGTGATTTTTGGTGCTCCTTAGATGGTGAATTTTGGCTTGAAAATGGGTTGAATAGGATGTGAAGTTCATGAGATATGGTTATAGATGGGTGTTTTTTGAACATGGAAGAAATTTTGGTTTCCCTTGTCAATGGAGGGAAATAATGACATGGAGGCTTGGATGGTGTTTAGGATTTCTTGGAATCTACTTACGGGACACATGATCATGGATGTTATGTGATTGTTAAAGTAGTTAGAAAGGAGAAATTCTATAAGATGTTGAGGTATGAGATTGAAGATGGATTCCATATTTTTGGCTCATCTTGACCCATGTGATGATGAATGATGTTGATAATGAAGGATGTGGATTAAGGATGATGATGGAGATTAAGGATGATGATGGATTAGGAAAGAAATAATTTGATGTGGATTATGGAGGGTGGTTATGATAATGATAAGGACCTCAATTGGATTAGACAAATTAATTAAGCTTAGGTTCCTAAATGATGGATTAAGAATGGATGTGGATAATCGAGATACTTGGGATGATGTGGATTAGATAACTGGGTATGATTAGGATAAAATGGATGATTATGGATGATAATGATGGAAGAGTGTATTAGGATGGAAAGGAATGATTAGGATTAGAAGAGATGATTAGAATGAAGGGGGATTAGGATGAAAGGATTAGGAAGAAGGGGGGATGATTAGGATGTAAATGGATGATTATAATGATTAGGAGGATAATTAGGATGAGGAATGATGATAATGATGGAAGAAGATGATTAGGATGAAATGATTGAAAGGGGATAACTATGATGATTAGGGATGTAATGATTAAGATAAGATTAAGGATGAATAGGATTATAAGGGATAATTAGTATGATTGTGAAATGTTAGAATGATTATGGAAGTGATTAAAATGATTAAGCAGGATTAGGATGAGAAGGGATGATTATGATATAATGATATGTTCAGGATGAGAAGGAATGATTAGGATGGAAAATATTTTTTAGGGTGAGGTGATTAGGATGAGATGATGGATGGCTATGATTATTAGGATGGGATGATTGATTTGAATTTGATGATTAAGATAGGATGATTTAGATGGGGAATGTGGACTAGGATGATGAGGAATGATTATGATGAATAGGATGGGATGATTAGGCTGATTGGATGACTAGGATAGGATGATTAGGACGGGGAATTATGATTATAAGTTTGAATTGGGAATGGTGTGGATAGATTGACTTGGAGGATACCTAGATTTGTTTATTTTTGAAATGTTTCTAATATTTTTGGATTTTTTATTTTTTTGGTTTTTTGAGTTTTCTATTTGTTTTTGGTTTATGGTTTTTCAAATGATTTATTAATATTTAGATCTTGAATACACATTCACACATGCAAGACAAGATTTTATGCAAGATGTAATGCAAATGATTATGATAAGAATACTCTTCCAAGCAAAAGAATAATCCTAGCAATTATTCAAGCGGGTTGATTGACTAAAGGTCTTAAACTAGGATGCAAAAGGATCTAGGGATGTCCTTTATATACCTTGAAGGTACATGAAGCCCAATTCCATGAATTTGAAAGGAGAATAATGCAAAACACTCAGGAGGAGAGGGTAAACCAAACTCCACCTTCAGTTCCCAAAGGTATAAATTTCTTTGGGGCTTAGCCAAGATTGAAAAGATTCTACTTCCAAGAGGTGTGTCTTTCGATTCACCCCCTGCTATTTATACTCCATTGAAATACTAGAGTTGAGGTCACCCTTAGAGTGATCAATTATCTAGGTAGCCACCCTAAGAAGGTTACACAAAAGTGATGCAAATAATTCTTTTGATCTCCAAGATCATATGATAATGTGAGGAGAGAGCATACACATGTATTTTTTCACACAAGCAATGTTCATTAACCTTAGAAATTGAAATGTGTGATGTTAAAATGAGAGTGTTGAAGAGTGTTTTTGATTTCCAAGATCATATGGAAATGCAAGGGAAGAGCATACACACCTCCAAGAACAAATAATATCACCAAGAAATGCAAACACTTATTATTTTTAAGCCCAAATTGAAAGTGTGATTTTGAGAAGATGCTTTTTCTTTTTATATCCAAATTAAAATGTGATGTTGTAAACAAAGTTAAGATAAAGATATGAGTTGAAAAGTGTGCACCTGGATTTTATTTAGCTCCAAATTTTTGTTAGCTTGATCCAATTTTCCCTTTCAAGAGTTTATTTTTCTACACATTAACAAAACCAACAACAAAGCAAAACCCTAACAAGATAGTTGATCACTAATATTAGAGGGTTAGCTTAAAACCCTACCAAACTCTTATCAAAGATTTTATTCTTTTTATCATTATTTTAAGCTCAAAAATAAATTTAAAAAGAACAAACCCACACTAAAATTTCAAAATCTTTCTGAAAATATAAAAAATTATGAAAAATTCTTTGACTTGTGCCCTAGAGAGTAGATTTATTGAAAAACCCTAATTTTTAAAGATCTAATTTTTCACGAACTATTTCTTATCAAAATTAAAAACATAAAGAACAAACCCCAATTAGAATTCTAAGAGTTTTCTAGAAATATAAGAAAATCTAAAAAAATTACTGATTTTCTCCCAAAATTATTTTTTATTGGAAAATCATAATTTTTTTTATAAATAATTGCAAAAAGATCCAAAAAATCTATTTTTTTTATTGAAAGCTCTTGATATCATTCCAAACCTGCAATTTTTTATTTTTGAGAAAATTCATAACCATTTGTGAGATATAATCAAATCTTTCTAAAACCCTAATTTTTATAGATCTGATTTTTACTAATTATTTTTCATCAAAATTAAAAACATAAAGAAAAAATCCCAATTATAATTCTAAGAGATTTCCAAAAATATAAGAAAATCTAAAAAAATCATTGAGTTTCTCCCAAAATTATTTTTTCATGAAAAATTATTAAAAATTATAAATAATTCAAAAAAGATCTAAAAACTCTTAAGTTTTTTGGTTGAAAGCTCTTGATATCTGTAACATAGATTAAAGATCTGCAATAAGAAGGAGATAATCTGCAACTAGAATAAACGATGTTAATCCTAATCTAAATAATATAATTAATCTAAAATCAAACAATAAAGAACGAATAAGTAAACATAAATAACTAACCAAATTAATGGAAAGCTCTCACCGAATATGCATTCACTCCTTCAAATTATCTTGATTGCTCTTCTCCATTTTTCCTTTTCAATATTCTTGCCCTCAGATTTCTGTGTTTGAATGCAAGCATAACTTCGTCGAATGTCTAAGCAAAATATCAAAGATAAGTTTCTTCTCAAAAGTGTATGATTTCGGGAGGAGGAATAATGATAATGACAAGCCATTTTATAGATTTTGGGTTTTCGAACGATCGGCTCAGATTGAAAGAGAGATCAACGGATGAGATTGATGAATGCCATGCAATGTGAGTTCTGTCTCAGATAGAACATGAGTTAGACCATGAGTCAGAAAAGACTGCAGGATAAAGACTAAGTTAGAACATGAGTTTAATCTTCAGTTAAGAGTCTTCGAAAATAGAAGAAATAGAATTTGTATGTCAAAGACAAAGTTAGAACTCAAAGAATAATGCATTCGAATGCAAACAGGAGTTAGAACTAGTTAATTGACTAGTTGTGACGGAGAGTCTTCTCGCAGAGATAAACATGTGTTGAATCCGGAGATAACTGGAGAACTAAAAATAGATCTCAAGTTTAGAAGGTGAGTGAATGATTAGTCAACTGAATGATCGAAGAATGTGACATAAATAATTAAATATGAATTAAATGCAAATTTAATTCAACATTCAAAAATAAGAGACTTTAATTAAATAAATAAAGATAATTTATTTAATTTGACTGTTGAAAAGAATAAATTGAATAATTAAATAATAAATATTTAATTATAGATAAAGGGGGTTAAATGAATAATTAAATAAGTATATTTAATTATAGAGGAGAAGTAGGATAAAATGGGTAATTACATAATAAATTATTTAATTGATAGATAAAGGGGGAAGAATTAATTAGTTAGCTACATAATTAAATAAATATGATTTATTTAATTAATCAAGTTGAATAAAGGGTGATAATGAATTAATGAATTAATTAAAAAGGGGTATTTAATTAATAGAGGAAATATGTGTTAGAAAGGGTAATTAAATAATTAACATTATTTAATCAAGACCACAGACTATAAAAAATTATGTTGAATGTGTACTCGCAGGCCTAGACCAATTTTCGGTGTCTACAGTTTGCCCCTCTTTGATACAATGTTGGTATGGCATTGTGTCAAAGAAAATATGCCTCGATCGTGCCCCAGAATGAAATAGGTTAAGGTATGTCCCCTCGGGAAAATTAAATTTTTTTGAAAATTTTCAAGAAAATAAAGAAATATTCCCGATAAGTCAATTTGATAGTCAAAAATGCTATGGAGTTGATGGAATTGAATTTGGAGATGATACAGACGAGTACGGGTCATTTGAAGTTGAAAGGTTAAGTGGCCAATAGACTAGGGTAGAAGAAATGCCACCCAAACCCTAGCTATAAATAGGAATTAGGTTGAAATCTAATTCATTTGCACCCGGAGGAGTTAGGAAAACTAAGAATTTTCTCTAAGCAGCGGACAAAAATAGCACCCATTCCCTATGCTGCGCATCGAGGATATCAGATCCAGACATTCAGGCGGCCAACCGACACAGGACCACTGGTATGTACCCAAAAATGGACCTTTGAAATTTATTTTTGCAAGCATTTCTAGGTCTTTAAAAATTATTTAGCATATGCGGTCCTTCGTAAACGATGCATATGCCGTCGTATTCGTTGCATTTGATTGCGAAATGACACATGTGCTAAAACATGTCTAGGCTAGATTAGGCATTTAAGGAAAACATGCATTTGAAAAATAATGCACCACATATGTATATATGCAACGCATCTGCATTAGGATTAGATGCATGTGGGGTAGTGAACCGCATGTGCATTAATGAAACACATATATAGTAGATAGATAGGCTGTAGAAAATGCACTGCATATGGTTTGCACCGCATTTGGTTTATTTCACCACATTTGTAGTAGGTAAAAAGTGGGTGTGTGAAATATACGACGCATATGTAATATGCACCGCAAACGAGGTGTTATGCAACGCATTTGTAAAAATGCACCGCATCTGTAAAAGTGAGTTGCATGTGGCTGGTAAAATTTTCCAAAATTTTTTTCTAAGAAAAACTTGAAAATTCTTGACATCATGGCTTAAATGCAGGTTGTATTAGATCTGATTTATACATGGGAGACACGTCCTGACACATTCAATCTAAGAGATCGTTTGACTAGTGCAGAGATACGACTTCTATGGATACTTGGTCTACGTCACTGCCTGTCGATGCCTACTATTCAGGCGAACAGGGGGATGCTTACGACATTGTGTGAGTGATGGAACTCTGAGACATCGTCATTTTATTTGCCGACTGGGGAGGTGACTGTCACATTAGAGGATGTGTATAGGATATTGAGACTGCCGATTAGAGGAGAGCGGGTGATGTACGATACCCAACACAGATTGATCGAGTTAGCGAGATTTTATTAGGTGGACGATATCAGTAGGCTCGGCATCGAGCATTATGAGATCAGATGGCCGATATTAGCGGATAGATACGATAGGATTGACTGCATATTGTGTACACTGATAGGGGGGATAGTTCTACCAGATCGACGGGGTCATGGTTTTCCAGTTGGATGGGGTGTGATGTTGGTTTGTATGCTGGAGAGAGAGACTATGTATGCTTGGGGTCCATGTCTACTAGGGATGTTATATTTCCACTTACATGATATTGTATATAGAGACGCATAGTCATTGAGCTGTGGGACCACTCTCCTGATGGTATTGGCTTGGGAGAGGATAGCTATTTTTCGTCCTCTAGTTATTGTAGAGCGATGAGAGAGATTCCTATATGTGTTCTGGTATACAAGACACATCACTCAGACACATGTTGGAGACACTAGATTTTGGAGACATGCACTAGACATTCTGGATCAGTTTATGTGGAGACCATACATGGATTGTGAGGAGTGGTCGGATGAGGACAGACATTTGGTGTTTTGTAGATAGACACAGTACCTTATTGGGAGGACTGTTTTGAGTGTGCACATCATTGAGAGACACTTGCTAGATAGAGTTCTGAGACAGTTCAATGAGGTTCAGGATGAGCCTCAGAGTAGAGCAGAGTTTGCTCGTTCTTCTAGAGAGGTTCCATATTGGGGGCCCATGATTCCTATTGCTATCGCAGAGGAAGAGATATAGGCCTTACAGCCAGTACAGTGGGGTTGGAGAGATGGAGCAGTAGACCTAGGGACTACAATTGCAAATGACACATGGTGGGTAGAGCATCAGCCTGTTCCTTACATAGATCTGGATCAGCCGACACCCACTGAGAGACGGGACATAGGACCAAGAAGATGGCGGAGAGGAAGAGGTGCTAGAGTTGGTAGATTTGGAGGGAGAGGTGATGATGGCAAAGGTGGTAGGCGAGGATGGAGAGGATGGAGAGGGGGTCGGGTAGGTGGACTTTCACCTATCCGTGAGGTAGTAGTAGAGGATGCACTAATGTTGGACATCAGAGGTGGAGTTGATGTATAGGCTGGGGATGAGCATGCTGCCGAGGAGGCATTTGTAGAGGAGCATGCAGAGGTAGATATTGGAGTAGAGGATGCTACAGAGGATGTAGATATGGATATGGATATAGACCCTCTGGGTATTCTGGTAGGATATGGAGAGGATGATGTTGAGGAGGAGGCACCAATGGAGGAGTATGAGAGAGAGCTCAGGGATTGGATTGTGGAGGGGAGACGGGAGGATGATGCTCTGAGGGATGGTGATAGGGAGGCTTTGGAGGAGAGACTCAGACTGATGAAAACAAAGTTTGATGCTATGAGGATAGAGAGAGACAGTGCCTATGCAGAGAGAGATAGTACACATGCAGAGAGAGACAGTGCTCGTACGAGAGAAATAGTGCACTCATGGAGAGGGATCGGGCCATAGCTCAGAGATAGGCGATTGAGCAGTAGTTCACAAAGGTCAGAAGCCTTTGCAGTGGGTCTTCATCTGATGGCATGGTACGAGAGTTAGTCAGATCAGTTGAGAGAGCTACCTATTACAGGGACTTATATGAGGCAGTGGTGCTAGCAGAGAGACAAGCTCCTAACTTCTCAGAGGTGCGCAGTCAGAGATCACAGGGCAAGAGTCACACCAAGACACAAAGTACAGAGGGTGTGGTAGGACCACCGAGGGCAAGTCTGTATGAGAGGTCTTCCACTTCACAAAGAGCACCTTCGAGGCTTTTCCCACCACCTTCACCATGTGACAGTAGTGGTAGTGGAACACGATGACAGTTATATATGTAGACATTGTATTTTGACCAGAGAGCCTACGAGCTCGTGTTTTATTTATGGATACATTCTGACATTGTACTGTGACACATTATTTGAGCGATATATATATATATATATATGATTTTGGTGGCTTCTATATGATATGCAGTTCTATTTTATGGATGATACATTCTTTTTACATGATTATGTTTCCTAGATGATGTATATACATGTGTTATGATTGAATGCTTCTACATGTTATGAGTTATGCATTTTATGATGTTATGGATGTCTTAATTTACTTATGATAATGGATGCAATGTTCTATATGATGTTTATTTATATGTGATGGTAATATGTACATGCAATGTTTACATTATGTATCTTATGATGATGAAATGCCTATTATGCCATGATTTCGAATGTATGTAATGAAGATGTTAATGTTACTATCTATATGTTTTAAATACAATGCAACTATGTGAAATGCTTATAGAATGTATACAAATGCAAATTATCTAATGTTTTTATTATGTCACAGGACTTTCTCATTATGTCAAAGAAGAGAAATTTTAGCACAAAATGAATTCAGAATGTTAGTAAGAAATAACAAAGGTTGATTGATTGAGAAAAACATATAATCTTTGATATATTGCCAAATATGCTATGCTTGCTTGTTATCATCATTGGGTAGGACATAAAACAAATGGATAGTACACACTATGATATGAGATAGACCATAGTGTACAAAGTCATCCATCTGCGAAAAATAGACAGTCACATACAAGGAGTGTCTTAACTCATACCAAGGACAGAATTGCCCCAGTCATTTTGTCTAGACAAACAATAGACAATAGACAAATAAAAGACGGGTCATGAGACGTCATTGCTCCTCTAAATCCTTGATAGGACATCCTTGAGGAAACTACTAACATGACTAAAAAACCAAAGTTAAAAAGATAGTTGACAAACAGCAGCCAAAGAAAAAGAGTCCCGAGACATCCTTGCTTCTCTAAATCCTTCAAGGGACATCCTTGAGAAAGCTAGTAACTGGACCAATTCACAAATCGATAAAAAGATAAGACAAAGTAAGATATAAAGTCATAAAGCCAAATAAAAGTATTTGCCAAAACTTGATCTTGTAGGACTATTTGATTGTTTGATGTTTGAAATAGCATAATGTGAGAGATGACACATACCGTATAAGACGTTGAGTCTGGTTTCAACTTGGTGACTATCTGTATAAGGCATGACAAAGCCTGGTTTCAGAAAGACACATGTCGTATAAGACATTGGAGCCTGATGATGTTGAAGTGACAAGCTACATGAGACTATGACAATTTGATGACATTTGTTGACAAGAAAAAATATCTTTCTTAAGACATAGGTTGATCGCTTCGACAATGTGTTTGATACTGACTTGATGACTTTGAGATGTTTTGCCTTGTTGATGCATGACTTGTTTTGATTCCTTGACTGATAAAAGGTGTGTGTATAGATAGTGTATGACATGAGATGATACCCTAAACTATGATATGCAACTTGTGTGATAGTGAATGTGGATGAACCCTATTGGACTGACCTAGTGTGGTCTCGGGAGCTCATCAATTGATTAGCCTTGCCTACGTTGTACACGCAGAGACCTCATAGTTCAACACGACCAATGAATTTGAATGTACAAAGAGTCATGATTTAAATGTGTGTGATACATGAAAAACCTAGATTGACAGAATTAATGCCTCAGGGGCACATCGATTGATGGCCTTGCCTACGTCCCAGTCGCAGAGGCAACATAGTTCGACTATGACTGACCGAACATGACCGACTTGACCCTGTTTTTGGTATTTTCTGACATGTTTTGAGTTTTTTGGATTTTTGAAGTTTTCTAATGTTTTTGGGATTTTTCATGACATTTTCGATAGTGTGACATTATGTACAAGGTGTTAGGGCACAAAACAAGGATTTTCCCCTAGTCGGGAATAAGACTTGCAAGATGGAGTGGGGAATGTGACAGAATGGACGTTAGATGTTAATCGTTCCAAGCAATGGATAAGACAACCATCTATTATGAGAGATGGTGAAAAGGTCTGATTAGAATGATGGTAGATGAAAGAGCGAGCTTGAATACACATGGCACCTGTTTGCTAGGTTTTCACCATGGTACTTATCCATAGCGCCACCGAAGCGGTTTTCACTATTGGACAGATTTGTTTCTCTTTAATTTTTTGATTTTCTCAAATTTTTTGGTGTTACAAAGACGCCTGTTTAATAGGTTTTCATCAAGGTAACCATTTTTTTGTTTTTTCCATTTTTTTGTATTTTCTAGATTAAGACACGGATTCTCAAAAGCTATGCATAGAACCTCTTTAGATGCAGGCTGTTGATAGGTGACAAAAGTAGCTCTCCTTCAGGAGTAGAGAGTTGGTACGCTCTTGACCCAAAAGCTCCTGTGACAATATAAGGCCCTAACCAGTTAGGTTCAAACTTACCTGGTTTTTCTCGTTCAGCTTCATTCTTAGGATTCTCCATTAAAACTAGGTCACCAATGTCAAAGTGTATTGAGAACTTTCGTATTGTAGCTATGACGAAGACAATTTTGATATGCTTGTAAATGATCTAGTGCTTTCTGTCTTCGTTCATCCAGTAATTCTAGCTCTTGTAACCTAGATACACGATATTCTTTGTCAATGTGACCCTTCAAGGATACCCTCAGGGAAGGTATTTCAACCTCAATAGGTAAGATAGCTTCAGACCCGAATACGAGGGAATATGGAGTGGCACCAGTGGGAGTATGGATGCTTGTGTGGTAAGCCCATAAGGCAGGATTCAACTATAGGTGCGAGTCACGACCAACATCATTGACAGTCTTCTTCAAGATTCTAACATTGGTTTTATTAAATGCCTCGGCTTGGCCATTACCTTGTGGGTAATATGGGGTGGAGAAATGATGTTTGATATGAAACTCTTCACATAAATGGCATACTTCTTGGTTCTTGAATGGATGACCATTTTCTGTGATTATGGATTGGGTACACCATACCGAAAAATGATATAGTTTAGGATAAACTTAGATATTTGCGTGCCAGTGATGTAGGTCATGGGAATAGCTTCAATCCGTTTGGTGAAGTATTCAGTGGCAGTTATGATGAATTTATGACCGTTGGATGATGGAGGGTGTATCTTACCTATGAGGTCAAGTCCCCATTGGGAAAAGGGCCATGGTGATGTAATTGGATGAAGCTCCTGTGCTGGTGCTCTTATCAAATCTCCATGTATCTAACACTGTCTACAAAGATATATGAGTCTTTTTCCATTGTAGGACAATAATAACCTAGTCTCATAATCTTATGGGCTAAAGTAGGACCACTCGAATGAGATCCACATATACCCTTGTGCACTGCTCATAAATTTGTTTGTGCTTCCTCAGCATCAAGACATCTCATTAGGGCGTTATCTAAGGTACGCCTATACAAGGTTTCTCCGATGATGGTGTACTTAGCTGACTTTCGGATGAAGGTTTGGTGTTGGTTATTTGATAGGTCTAGAGGTAAGGTTTGGTTAGTTAGATAGTCGAATATGTATTTATACCAAGGGGATGTAGGACCAAAAATGGTACACACCATCGCATTATCGGGGACATCATAGGTAGGGACCAACAACTGTTCAACCAAAAACTCAAACCTAGGAACGTTACTCAAAATGTCCAACAAGGAACCCACGGTTGCCATAGCATCTGTAGCCCTATTCGAAATACGTGGTATTTGTTGAAAAGTAATGTCATTGAAGTACTGCTTGAAACTATCAGCCATACACTTGTAAGGGGAAAGATTCTCATCCTTAGTCTCATAATCATCATTTACTTTCCAGATTACTAGCTGAGAATCACCAAAAACATGTACACTCTTAATCTTCCACTGAACTGCCATTTTTAATCCCGTCACTAAAGCTTCATACTCTACTATGTTGTTGGTACAAGGGAAAGCAATCTTGAATGATTTAGGAATGATATCGCCTTGAGGTGTAACAAATAGGATACCTGCTCTTGAACCATGATTTGTATGTGACCCGTCAAAGTATATTTTCTAATCGGTTTTAATGTCAATGTTGAAGAGAAATTCATCAAGAAAATATGCCACCAAAGGATGGTCTGACTTCATAGGTGCATCAAGTAACTGATCTGCAATCACCTGCCCTTTTATAGCCTTCCTCTCTACATATTGGATGTCATACTCGCTAAGTATCATAACCCATTTAGCCAATCAGCCTGTTAATGCTACCTTACTTAGGAGGTATTTGAGGGGATCAATCTTTCCAACCAACATTGTTTGGCAATTGAGCATATAGTGCCGAAGTTTTTGGGTAGCAAAGACTACTACAAGATAGGCACATTCTATGTTGATGTAATTCAATTCATATCCCACTAAGGTACAACTGATGTAATAGACTGCTCTTTCATTACCTTGATCATCATTTTGTGCGAGAAGAGCCCCTAATGCCAACTGGGTTGCTGAAATGTATACTATCAACGGTTTTCCATCTGTAGGTGGCATTAAGACTGGTGGAGTGAGAAAATAGTCCTTGATTTGTTGGAAGGCTTCCTGATATTTAGGTGTCCACACAAATGGTACTCCTTTCTTGAGTAGATGTTGAAATGGGTGTATTTTATTTGCCAGTTGTACTATGAAACGCCTAATTGACTGTAATCTTCCATGTAGGGTTCTGAGTTGACCAATGCTGACTGGAGGAGGCATTTCTATGATAGCTCTTACCTTCTCTAGATCTACTTCAATGCCTCTTCTAGAGATGATATACCCTAACAGTTTCCCTAATTTCACTCCAAAGACACACTTCTTCGGATTTAGCCTGACGTTGTAATTCTCTAGCCTCTGGAATATCTTGTCTAGAACCTTCAAATGATCTTCCCTTGTTTCTGATTTAGCTATAATGTCATCTACATAATCTTCCATGAGAGTATGTACAAAGTCTTGGAAAATTGTAGTCATTGCCTGTTGATAGGTAGCTCTTGCGTTCTTAAGCCCAAATGGCATAACATTCCAACAGTATGTGCCCCATGGACATGTGAAAGCTGTCTTGTATTGGTCTTCAGCTGCTATTTTGATTTAGTTATATCCAGAGAAACCATCCATGAGGGATAGCATCTTGTATCCGGATGTAAGATCTAATATCATGTCGATGTTCGGCAAAGGGAAGTCATCCTTAGGACATGCCTTGTTGATGTCTCTAAAGTCTATGCAAATGTGAATGCCCCTAGTTGGTTTAGTCATTGGTACAAGATTTGATATCTAGTCTACATAGTCTATCATCCTTATGAATCCTACATCCAAGAGTTTCTTAAGTTCTGCCTTGACCAATAGAGCAATTTGGGGATGCATTTTCCTTAACTTTTGTTTGACTGGCTTAATACCTGACTGTAGTGGTAAATGGTGCAATATTAGGTCTAGATCCATCCCAGGCATGTTAGCATATGACCATGCAAAGTTTATCTATCTCTTTGTGAAGAAGTCCTTAAACTCAGGTTTTTCTGTCTCTGTTAAAGAAGTTGCAAAATATACCTTTCGAGGATTCTCTTTTGTACCTATGTTGACTTCAACAGACTCTTCTACTAGCATCGACGACTTTTCCTATTCAATGGGGAGAATATTTGAACCTCTATCCTTGGGTGCCTCTGAGAGGTTTTTACCCTCGGATACGTCCTTTATTTTGACTGTTTCTTCGTCCAAAGGTGCCTTTCAGTTTTCACCTAGGGACTCATCATTTTTCTTTTCATTGTCTTTTTTCTTTTTATTCTCATTTTTGTGACTAGAGGTGTAAATAGACTCCCCAAAATATGCTTTATCATCCAAGTCTATGGTAAAACCAACTTTATGATCCCCTCATGGTATGCCTTCTCTAAGTCCCATGAACTCAGCAATTGCTTCATCGTTCTCGAATGTATCTATGATAGGTGTACCTTGTTGATCCCAGTCGATAAGTTCGGGATATATAAGGGGCATGTCATCATCGGAGTTTTTAAAGGTAGCTGCTGATAAGGTAAGTATAGAATGGTTGACATGGTCACAAAAATTTTGGACTAACTCCTTCTTGTTCTTCTTCCTATGGGTAGGTAAACTCTAATGTGGGACTATTGTAAGGGCTGAATCATCAGAAGATGGTTTGTCAGGTGCCCAAGATGCATGATCAAGGGTTTCCCAATAATAGTTCTTTTTCCATTCTTCTTTGGACAAGTGTTTCCTATGACGGGACTAGATGGTTTTGGTACAAGTTTTATCTCTAGGTCCAATTCTCCAAATAGAGCATCTATGTTCATGGTACTGGTAGAGGAAAGGGAATCCCATTCACAATCACTTGAGTCAGGGGATTTATCATAAACTGGAGGTTTGTCGTAAACTAGGGGAAGTGGTTGATGAGATATCTTGATGTCTACGCAAGCACTCACTTCCTCTTGAAATTGTGACAAAGTACTAGGAAACTGAATTCTAAGCATTTGAAACCCTAGCCCTAGGTATTTCGGTTGTGGTGAGATAGTGACCGGTTCCGTCCTTCCATTTTGATGTAGTCCTAGCCCGGTGTGCCCGTCATAGCCTTCATTTTGCATTATCTTAAAGCCTTTTCCATATTGGTCCTTAGCTATTTGAATAGATGGGGAGGGGTATGCATTGTCTTCTTGATACAACCATGAGTTAATATTACCTTGATCCACAATTTCTTCACTTAACTCTCCCCATTTGGTCAATGTCATTGTAGGGGGAACATGAAATGTGACTACTGTCTGTCTTCTATCTACCATGGGTAAGCCATATGCCTTAGGTGGAATCAGTTGACTGACACAATATGATGCCTTTATATGATATTCGCCACAACCCTTATCTTGGGTCTTGACCTTAGGAGTGGATGATGGTGGTTTGAATGAAATGGACTTAGTAAGATGTGATGGGTCAATGTATAAGGATAAAGTGGATGATGAAGCTTCTTGGTTAACTAGTACTTTTCATTGTGGAATTTCCCTTAGGCTTGTACAATACTGAAAAGGATCTAGATCACCATCAATCATGATCTCCGTGCCATTATATAGGAACTTAATACATTGGTGATATGTTGAAGGTACAACTTTCATTGCGTGTATCAAGGGTCTACCTAACAAAAAGTTATATGGAAGGGTGAGATCCAAGACTTGGAAGCTGGTGTTCATGATTGCTGGGCCAATTCTGATAGGGAGTGTGACAACTCCTTTGGATGATCTTTCCTCATCATCGTAAGCTTTGATGACTATAATCTTAGAGGTGTCTACGTAGTCTTCTGAGAATCCTAATGCCTTAACCAATTTTAGGGTACATAAGTTCAAACCTGCTCCTCCATCTACCAAGACTCATCAAATTTAGTTTGATGGACTAAGAATTCAAGATGTAAGGGGTCATTATGATCAGACTTTTCAGTTGAGTAATCTTGTTGGGAAAATGTGGCATGATGTGAGTTAGTCAAATATCCCACCATTTCTTTGAAATGATTGACATCTAAGTCTGTAGGAATAGTTCTATTCTATAAAGCTTTTTCAAGAATGGCTCGATGCTCAGGTGATAAAGTCAAAAATTCCAAGATAGATATTTGTGTAGGGGTTTTACTCAATTGATCAAGAAGGTTGTACTTAAACTTGGAAGTTTGCATAGGTGGCTTAGAAGAAGGACCTGGAATAGTAATCTTAGTTCTACGTGTGTTCACATTACATTTCGGATGCTTCTTAATGATGATGGTATTGATGTTCTCATTTGCGGCTCAGAGGTGATTTATGATCATTCCTTTACCATAGTCATACTTGGTATTGGTATAATTGGCTAATGGATTATTCTTGGTTCCCGAACCAGAGGCTTTTCCTTTTGCATGGTCATGTAATGAGTCTGTGAAGATCTTATGATTACTGTTCTTGGTATTTTTCTGCCCACCGACCTCTATGGTTCCGTTCTCAACAAAGTCTTGTATAATATTCTTTAGTTGGTGACATTGTTGTAGGTTGTGTCCTTTCATTCGATGATAGTCACAAAAAGAGTTATCATCCCACCATGAAGGTTTAAATTGTCTAGGATCATATTCTCTTGGTTCCAAAGGTTTGATGAGATTGTGTTTAATCAATTCTTTGAAAATCATCTCGATTGGTTTTCCTAAAGGTGTAAATTCACGTGTAGGAAATCTCCTTTAAGGTCGTTGTTGCTGTGAATTTTGGACATAATTGGTTGTTTGATCTAGACTATTCATCATGTCTTGATTGGAGTTGTAACCTCTAAGTGTGATAACTGGTCCCGTATGTATGTTTTTAGCATCAACAATGTCATCATTTGTAACATTTTTGTTTCTAGACCAGAAATTATTTCTATCATTTGGTGCGTTCTAATGTTGGAGAACCGGATTTCTGCCTGGTACCTTAATTTATCCTTTGTCTATAAGGCCTTTTTTGAGGATGATGCCCTTTTGTACCAAGTCTAGGAATGAAGTACAACAGTGTACCCTTAAGTCACTTCATAGTTTTGGGTTGATGTTTTCTAAGAATATCGTGACCTTTTGTTTTTCCGGTATTTCAACTGGACATCTGCTAGCTAGACTTCTCCATCTCTGAAAGAAAGTGGTGAAAGTTTCGCCGTCTTCTTGTGTTGTGTGGCACAAGGTTGCTATTGTTAGTTCATTGTCTATGTTAAAGGAAAAATATTCGACAAACTTCTTAGCTAATTCACCCCAGGATCGCATGCCATACAGTAATTTAGAAAACCATTCCAGTCCTATCTCGATAAAGGTTCGTGGAAATAGTCTCATCAAGTATGTGGGGTCATATGATATGTCCATGCATGCCATTGAGAATTCTCTAATGTGTTCCAAAGGATTCTTTCTCCCATTATACTTAGGCAAACTCGGTATAATGTGTCCATGGGGGAAAGGTTTCATATAAAGCGCTTTGTCAAATGGACATGGACATAGGTCTTGCGCTAAGATAGTTCATTTGCCTGACATAGATATGTTGTCCATCTGTTGTTGAAGAGTTTGCATTTGGTTTTGAAGGACATCTACTTGTGTCAAGGACATGGTTTTTGCATTGTTTGGATCAATGTAGGTGTTTTGATATGCCATGTTCTGTGACAAGTTGTGATTTGGTGAGGGAATATATCCCGTTAGAATGTTCTGATTTGGTATAGGAATATTGCCTGTCTGAATGGTCTAATTTGGTATAGGAATGTTTCCTGTCTGAATGTTTTAATTTGGTATAGGAATATTTCCTGTCTAAATGGTTTGATTTGGTATAGGAATACTCCTGCCAACTTTGGATCTCTCACCAGTCGTGTTGGTGCCAAAGGGGTTGGAGGAAGTTGCCCTTGCAGTAAATTGTAAACCTTGTGTTATGTTGAAAGGGGTTGTGTTTACACTTGATGATGTTTGAGTTGGTATGCCAATTGGTATCGCTACGCTTATTTGGGGAATAGAAACACTTGACGTCGCTGTTTGCATTGGTTGAGTAGACTGTGTTTTCAAAGTATGAATATCAAATCCTGGTGGTAGTGTGGCACCTTCTACTAGCAACTTTGCTAGATATCATTGGGGATCATTTTCCAAACACTCATCCATAAAGGATGCAAACTAAGGATCTTGTACAGCGGCGTCTATGTCTTCTATATAAATTCGTCCATGTGTGTCCCTAGTGACATTTTTTTCAAGCAAAGGTTTGTGTGGTCTTTCACTTCCTGATGGTTGATTTCCAAATGGATTGATGAATTCGTTGGGGTCTGACATTGCTTTATGTTTCTTTTTAGACCTTGTTTCGACCATGAAAAATTTGCTCAAAAAGGGGGTAATGCAGACTATGTCTAAAAACTGATATGACCTATGTCTATATTTTTGGATTTTTTTGACAATAAATGATGTTGCTAAAATGATTTCTAAAAAGACATATACTAAAATGACGTATGATAAGACGGACAATATGCAAAATCTCGAGTAGACCATGACGATAAATGAGTCTAAGACAGGTATAACCTACTACCTATGGAATAAATGCATGCAATGATTTGTATTTGACCAAGGAACCTGATTGTAGGACAAGGACAGTTGACCTGGTGAATTTTCCAAATTAGACTGTTGAGCTGAAAAGATCCACTAAATGGGACTAAAGTGACTAGGTTCAATGATTGTGACAAATCGAAACATGAATGTTTCCAATGACGAGGAAAGTTATATATTCTATGATATGCAATTTCCTAGGAAGTATCTATATGCATGCGACTTAGGATGACTATGACTAAGACGTTGACTGTGACTAAGACGTATATGACACCTAATGATGCAAGGTTTTTGAGAAAAAATTATTAGTTTCTGTCCAAGGTTGATCTTAAGAACCAGAAGAAAATAGTGATAGTGATGTTTCAGACTCAGTTTGTGATTTTTGAAGTTTTGTGTTGACAGTCAAATGCAGTTTACCTAATCGTTGCGGTTCAAATGCTGACAGATGTGGTTTACAATTGTGCATGCGGTGTTTCTGATAGTTACGGTTTTTCTTACGAAAAATTCGGTTTTTCCATACGCTTGCGGTTCTAAATATGGACCCTATGAACCTAAATTTTATGACAGACACTTGCGGCTCAAAAATTGACAGATGCGGTTTGCATGCACACATGCGACTCAAAATATGACAGTTGTCTCGTAATATCTGGACTATGAAAAAATGAATTTTTTGATAGACACATGCAGTTTCTCCCCTAACAAATGCGACTCGCTAAGATAGATACGGTGTTAAAACTGATAGTTGCGACTCAATTTTTGACAGTTGAAATTTTCTCGAAAGTTGTTCTGACTGACTTCATTTGTTGATCAAGATTTTTGACGAATACAGTAGAAAAAACACAACAATCAATGTATTTTCAGTTTGTGATGATAGAACTGTTAAGACTCGAAATTTTTTTACAACCTCGACTTTTTGGACAATACTTGTTGAGTTCTTACTTGGATTTCTCCAGCTATGCATATTTATGGTGAATGACTAGTAGCTTGACCCCACTGGCTCCCCTCCATGCCACTCACTTATATGGGGCAGCCAAGCTACTGTACCCATGAAACTCCCATAGCATACATCTCATTTCCACACATAAACCGTAAGAATGTAAGATGGCTTCACAAGGCTGACCCTACTGCGCCAACAAGTAGGTAGGATTTTGGTAAATCTACAACAAGGTATTTAATAAGGGCATTCCGTTCATGGGGCACTATCCAACTTTGGCAAGAGTCCATTTCTATCCATCTCGTCAGAATAGTGAGTGTGATTTCTGGGCTTTCTCTAGAAATCCGTTTTTATATATCGGGTGGAAGTCGCTTGGCTTTAGCATGTTATTGGTCTGAGTCATCTTGGGGTGAGTAATTTTTCCCACCAAGACAGGCCCAAGTTCTAGAGTCAGTAACCGTTTCTCTTACACCCAGAATTGCATGACTGCACAAGGGGAGAGGATACTCCGATATACTGAATTGTAAGGGTGATAAATATGTGCAATGCACCAGACAAAGTAGATAGTGATTCTTTTTATTCCAAATGATAGTTATCTATCTACCAAATAGAAAGTTCTTTTTAATCCAAACGACAATTATCTATCTACCAAAAAAAAAATCTTGCTAAATAAATAAAGACAAAGGCATTAGGTCCTGCATTCAAATTGATCAGTAATTCATTATTCTTGTCTTCCACTTTCGTCCTACAGAATATATTGTCTTTGGTTTTGTTATTGTCTTCTATGCTTCATCCTGCAAACACTACGTTATTCCCTCTTTACATAGCTGAAACAAAACATTAGAAAAAAATGAAAATCAAACAAAATCGATAAAAGAAAACGCGGATGTACGGAAGTCAATAAAAAGTGAAAAATATTTACCAACCAGATGTGGCTTTTGGAGCCACAAATGCGGTTCGGGAATTTGTTGACAGGCGGATGCAGTTCAGAGTTTCACAGATGTGGTGCAGACTGACATATGCATCACTATTTTTAGCAGATGTAGCTCGTGGATACAGATGTGTTAGTGTGTTGAACAAATGCAGTGCGTCATACGAAAACTTGCAAAAAAAAAAGAAAAACGAAAAATGGAAAGATGAAAAGATGTGCGGATTTTGAAGCGTGTACACGTCGGGTTCACCAAATGTAGATTAAAGATCTGCAATAAGAAGGAGATAATCTGTAACTAGAATAAATGATGTTAATCCTAATCTAAATAATATAATTAATCTAAAATCAAACAATAAAGAACGAATAAGTAAACATAATAATTAAACAAATTAATGGAAAGCTCTCACCGAATATGCGTTCACTCCTTCAAATTATCTTGATTGCTCTTCTCCATTTTTCCTTTTCACTATTCTTGCTCTCAGATTTTTGTGTTTGAATGCAAGCATAACTTCATCGAATGTCTAAGCAAAATATCGAAGATAAGTTTCTTCTCAAAAGTGTATGATTTCAGGAGGAGGAATGATGATAATGACATGCCATTTTATAGAATTTGGGTTTTTGAACGATCGACTCAGATTGAAAGAGAGATCAACGGATGAGATTGATGAATTCCATGCGATGTGAGTCTGTCGCAGATAGAACGTGAGTTAGAACATGAGTCAGAAAAGACTGCAGGATAAAGACTAAGTTAGAACGTGAGTTTAATCTTCAGTTAAGAGTCTTCGAAAATAGAAGAAATAGAATTTGTATGTCAAAGAAAAAGTTATAACTCAAAGAATAATGCATTCGAATGCAAACAGGAGTTAGAACTAGTTAATTGACTAGTTGTGACAGAGAGTCTTCTCATAGAGATAAACATGTGTTGAATCCAGAGATAACTGGAGAACTAAAAATAGATCTTGAGTCAGAAGGTGAGTGAATGATTAGTCAAATGAATGATAGAAGAATGTGACATAAATAATTATATATGAATTAAATGCTAATTTAATTCAACATTCAAAAATAAGAGACTTTAATTAAATAAATAAAGATAATTTATTTAATTTGACTGTTGAAAAGAATAAATTGAATAATTAAATAATAAATATTTAATTATAGATAAAGGGGGTTAAATGAATAATTAAATAAATATATTTAATTATAGAGGAGAAGTATGATAAAAGGGGTAATTACATAATAAATTATTTAATTGATAGATAAAGGGGGAAGAATTAATTAGTTAGCGACATAATTAAATAAATATGATTTATTTAATTAATCAAGTTGAATAAAGGGTGATAATGAATTAATGAATTAATTAAAAAGGGGTATTTAATTAATAGAGGAAATATGTGTTAGAAAGGGTAATTAAATAATTAACATTATTTAATCAAGACCACGGACTATAGAAAATTATGTCAAATGTGTACTCGCAAGCCTAGACCAATTTTCGGTGTCTATAATATCATCCCCAACCAACAAAAAACATTTTATGCAAAAACTTGTAGCCGTTTGAGAGATATGGTCAAATCTTTTAAAACTAGGGTTTTGTCCAAGAATGATGCAAAACTTGCAACAAAAAGCTAACAAAACCTGCAAAAAAGCAAGATAGATAAAGTGAAGTCGATCCAACTCCAAAATTCCTCAAAATCTCTCAAAATCTTGAGGCAAAAATCAGTTAGGGGGTTCACGTTGAGTTCACCAAAATGTATGCATGTATGCATGTATATAATAGAAATATGCATAAAGATAGCTTAAATCAAACCAAAATGCATGCAAACCTCAAAAGAAATAAAATACACACAAACCTCAAAGTATTGAATGTATTATGTTGAGTTGTTGAAGATTTGAATGTGGTTGCTCATGATTCGAACAGCATAATAGTAGCATAACAGTTGTTGATATCAAAATGGGATGAGAGACCTCTCATTTATAGAAAGCAGATTTCAAAAGAAGGGCTAGGATTGAAAGGTGAAGAATGAAGTTGATCAATGGATGAGATTGCTTAGAAGCAAAGAGAAATAGGGTTAGGGAAAAAATAGGGTTTAGTTAAGGATGGACAGTGGAGATTAAAAGGTAATGTCACATGATCAAGAGTGAAAATTAAATGTGATGAAGAGATAAGAATTGCACGGAAAAAGAGAATGACATAGGGGGAATTAAATAATTATAAAATTATTTAATTTAGGAGGGAAAGTGAATAACTAAATAATTAAAACAATTATTTAATTATAGAAGAAAAGGAAACAGTTGAATTTTAATTAAAATAACAATTTAATTAAAAGTGGAGGAAAAGGAAAAAATATTAAATAAATAAAATGATTATTTAATAGTGGAGGGAAAGGTGGAAAATAATTAAATAAATAGAATTTATTTAATTATGGAAGAAAAAGCTAATGATTAGTTAAAAAATTAGTAATAATCATTTAATTATAGATAGAAAATAGGAACATGAATAATTAGATAAATAGGAACTTATTTAATTATAGGGGGAAAAGGATTAAATGGTGACTTAATTAAATACATATTTTGCAAGGAGGAGGAAGAATTGATATTAGTGACGCAATTTATTTAATTAATCAAGGAGGAATAAGGAGAAAATGAATTAATTAAATAATTAAGAATTATTTAATTAATAGGAGAATATGACATTAAGGGATAATCAAATAATTAAAATTATTTAATTATGCATGGAGGAAGAATTAATATAAAAATGTGGGTTCATAGGCTTAGGACATTTTTCAGTGTCTACAACAATAACTAGAAATTTCCGTTGCACATCACTTCTGTCATCTGAACATGCAAAAACTCCAATCCACCATGCTTTCCATGAAGCATAAAATCCCATCATAAATAAACACATACATGTCGCAACTTTATTTCTCAATATTAAGATTTTATAGATACATGCTATCATCTCAATGAGATCTTTATACGACACATCTACTCGTAGTACTTTTATTTAAGTCCATCATTTCAAATTCTTTGCCCAGTAGCTGCTTGACGACACTCAACTCACATCACATGTGCCACCTTTTCTATTACTATTAAATTTTAGGTGCTTTTCTTATAATGAACTATGATTAATATTTGATTCTATTCATTTCATCTAGCATTCATGATCATGCAAACATATCATTTATATTATATCAAACATCTCCAATTCTTTGAAATCTATCTTCTCTGTCCTTTCCATACCCTGCTATTTGAGGACAAATAACAACATTAAGTTGGGGCGAGAAAAACTAGTTTAATTTGCATTTCTACATTTCATTAGTAAAAAAAAATTCAAGAGTTGCATACAAGCTTCAATTTCCTTCGTAAGCCATAAGAATTTATAGACATAGAGGTTGCAACATTCAAAAAGAAACAAGCATACTAATCACTAAGCATATTGAAGAATATTTTGAACCAGAATTCACTTGAAAAGGTTATAAAACTGTAGAATGGGAGGCAGCATTGTTAGAAGAGAACCAAAAACATATAATTTGATATTGGAAGACCAACAATGTCCACCAATCTTTCAACAAGCTAGGTAGTTAGACTATTTTCCCTATCTAACATAATAAAATGAAGTCATCACACAATAATTTTCCAACACATTACAAAATGATGAGGCTAAAATTAGAGGGTTGAGAGTGCATGTCTCAAAAGCAACAATAGAATTTTTTTTTGGGTTTCCCAAGATAGGAGAAGAATTTTTAGTAAGAGCTAATGCAATCAAAACAAGGAATGATTTCACATGACCAGGAGAGAATTTTGATTCCTCAAAGAAAGGTACAAAAATAATTTCCTTGCCAAGATCATGGGATTTTGTTTCCTCTTATATAGTTAAGTATTTAACCTACAATAGGAGATAGTCTCTTTTATATACAATGTATTTTAAACTTTTGAGTCACCTATTTCATCAAAGGATGGTGGCTATTCCCAACTTCTTATATAATTTATTGAAGAGAATATCTACTGAATATAAAAGAAAAAGGAATCAATTTGGTTTGTCACATTATTGTTTATTCACCCTATTGATCAAAAGGAGTCTCATCTAATGCAATTCCCCAATGTGTCTTGGGAAGAATTTTTAGCTTGCAATAATATTAATGATATTTTTGTGAGGCATGGGGAGGAGGAAATATGTAGAGGCCAAGAAGTAAATGCACCTTTTACAACTGATGAAGAGGAACCTATACCCTATTTTTCACCCATTACATCACCTACCCACAAAATTGGTGAGAAAAAAAAGATAGGAATACATGAAACAAAACCTGCAACTTCTAGGGAGCAACCCGTAGCACCTACAAAATAAAAAACCCCCACCTCTACCAAAATCAATTCTAAGAAAAAGCACCATAAAAGGAAAGGTATGACCTCTAACTCTACACCTAAAAAGAGGTAGAGAAGGTCAATACAACCAAAAATTTGGTTAGATCATCTAAAAAAGAAGGGCCATGCAAAAGAGAAGGCCAAGCTTTAACAAGAAAGGGTTGTTGTAGTGGAGTTTGAAATAGACTTGAAAGAAGAAAATGTGCCTAGTGATCAATGACAGTTTAAAACATTGCAATACATGTATTTGAGCAGTAGCTCAAACTATGACTTTGAGGACTTATTTACAACAAGGAAAAAACATAGACCTTAAAATAGCTTTATTACCAAAGAAGGGTTTGTTTCACCCATTGAGGCTGATGAAGAAGTATTTTTAGATAAAGGAGATGAATTATTTTTGAAAGGGAAATATGAGAGAATGGAAGTAAAAGAAGCCTCATAGAGGATGAAATAATTGGAAGAACAACTCAAGGAATAAAAATAGGGGGAAAATGGATTAGATAGTAAGATTCAAGAATTGGAGAAAAGGCTACATGCTTTTGAGCAATAAGGGTCAAGTTTGGAGAAATTGGCACAGTTGGTCATTTTTGAGATTAATAATATAAATCCACAACCCGTGAATAAAAATGCAGCCCAAATAATTCCTAGAACCCCTACCATGGCCACACTTGGGATTGAGCTATCAAAAAAAGTAGAATAATTCTATCAGATACAAAAGAATTAGGACAAAGAAAAATTAGAATTGATATCAAAACACTCCAAAGAAACTGAAAGGAAGGATGCAGTGATTAGGAAATTAAAATTAAAAATGGAATAGATGGTTGAAAAAATAGTCGAACTCTTGAGATGTAGACCACCTGCTAGGCTTTACACCCTATATTTGCAAGATTTTTTTTTAATTTTTAAGTTTAGTTAACTAATCAATGACCTTCCAGTTTCCCTATCTTCACATACATTATTTTTGGAAGCATACCAACATGCCACCCCAGATATGCAAGACCAGTTGTGTGATTTTTTCTTGCATAATCTGGTCATTCTGTATGAATTTTCTTGGAATCTACTTATATTTGTGGGAGATGTTTAAATCAAGGCAATGCTCTCATTTATTAGGAATGAACATCAAAATGTATATCTACAAAAATATTGCAGTGAAAGAGAGAAGTCATTTCCCCTTCTTATCAGAGCAAAGGAAAAAAATATTAGAGGGATGGTAGAGGAATGAATTGACTTGGTAGAGAGATGGTGGGTGGAGAAAAATATTCTGAAATGCAAGGAGAAGGACTATAAAAGGTTTCAAGAACTAGTAGTAGGAACAAGGAGATAAGCACTTAAATTCTCTCAGGACAGATGAAAGGAATTAATACCAGAGCTGAAAAGGAAGGAACCTCATTCAATCTTCAACAACTTGATAGTAATTAAAAGAGCTTGTAAATATATCACTGCCTCCCTTGAAAATAATATCACTTGGTTCCCCTTAACTTTCCTCTTCCTCTTCTCTTGTTTCCAGTTCCACACTAGACATGAAGAAGATAGGAGATAGGGGAAACATAGCAGACTAGATAGGAGAAAATAATAGAGAAAAAAGGGTTCTACTTGAAGAAAGGTGAAGGGGTCACTAGTACTGTGGACTATAGGGAATTTGCATTGTAATATAACTAGAGACCCTAAGCTACTTGAGGAAAAGAAAGACACCAAGTTGTGGGGATGATGAGCCCTAGAAATGTCCAATTCCTTGCTTTAGTTTCTTGCTTTTTATCTTATTTTTGCTAAGTTTCAAATACATTTCCAAACATTTCTATATAATTTAAGTATTTAAAAAGCACTGAATATGATATTATATTACTGAATGAGTGTGTGGTATTTGAATGTCTATGAGATTTGGTAGAATTTTATGATTAATTATAATTATTAATAATGAAAAAAATTCCTTCAAAATAAGACTAACCCTTGTAGTAAATAACTTGTCAACCTGCAACAAAAGGATTCTTAACTCTTAGTAGAAGGATGTTGTTCAACATAGCCAAAAGAGTTGATCAACCACATCACATACATATTTACCAAAGATGATGGAGGTGATGGTCTGAGGATATGAACATAAATATTTATGTGTTCTTCCACCTCTTTAATAAATCATGGGAGGAAGAAGAATCTTGTTCTAATAGGGGATAGGAGTTTGTAATAAATTCTACCATGTTAAAACACATTTTCTAATTATAAAAGTCTTCTTAATTGGTATAGAGTCCTTATCAGACTCTTACACTCTTGATTCCACTTGTTACTTTTCTATTAAGCTAAGGCCTGGTCCTCTTCTTATGTTTTTGGAAGAGTTGAAAATTTCTCATAGTTTGTTTTTAGTTTTGAAATAAGAGGACTCTCGTAGACCCTATATATGGATGATCTTTTAAGAGACCAACTAGCTATATTTTTACATGTTTCATGTAAGAATAATTGTAATTTATTCTAAATATTTGTGTGTGTTTGGATTACAATAAATAAGGATACTTCAATTCCATGAATTCCTGAGTTAATTTTGAAGAGACATTATGGACTTCAACATCTCAAGCAAGTGCCACTTGAGGTACTATAGAATCCATGTTAGATTAGATTTTTAGTTATATTGTGAATTATAATTTTTGAGTTGCAATTTTTGCATTTTAGTTTTTGATTTACATTATGTTGAATACTCTTAACAATCAAGTTGATTTGGGTCATGCTATAACATAGAGAGTCATTTGTTACAATTCATGTAGAAATAGTTCCACATAGTAGTTACTGTAGTTACTTACGAATACTAGTATTGCTTGATCTTCTTTCTACATAGGATTTAATTCAATTTAAGTAGTTCTTAAATGAAATTGATTTTGTTCATTTATTTGTACTCAATTGATTAGTATGGTTTAGGATTCTTAGCTACACATATAGTTCCAACATCATCTCAAGATTATGATTCCTAGTTAACAATTTAATGAAGCACCACAAGGACAATGAATTTATTAATTAAAGATCTATAGGTTCATTAAGTCATTTGTATGCTATATACATTATTTGATTGGACATAAGGGAAGTTCTACAAGTTTTTGGTTTAGAACCCAAAAACTTACTAATAAGAGAGCTTTCTAGTCTAAAGCCAAGTTTTTCAAAAACTAGATTAGAAACCCAAAGATGAATGCCCTTTGTATCCACAATTAGTTCCAATGATAATAATGAGCGATGAGTGGAGGATGAATTACTTGTAATTACTTCAAACCAATATTTATTCTCACTTATAGTTTTGTTAGCACCAAAATAATTTATGGATGCAATAAAATGATCATGAATAACCTACTCTACCTCTAATTGTAGATTGCTAAAATAATCTTGAACTTGATTAAAGAGAGGGGGATAATTCTTAGTGACTCAACCACTACACAATGAGGAAGAGGGAACCCATCCTTAATCCCACTCATCTATTGAACCAAAATATTTGATGCATATTTCAACTCATTGGTGAAGCTTATATGGGTAACAAAATGATCAAAATCGTGTTTAGGAACATAAGAGGAAGAAGAGATTTATATATCAAAACCTAATGGGAAACATCATCCTTAGAAGCTATAAAATGCATGAAAAATAACTTTTGGGGATACATTTATGCTTGTGATTGCCTCAATGAAACACACCTTGTTAGCAAAAACATGTCAAGCTATAGAGGATTCACATGACTTTTGATGGGCCTCTGCCTAAAGATCTATTAGCCTTTCTTTCTCCTCAACCTCCCCAACAAAAAATACCTAAATATTTCACCACTTTGCATCATTCCTAAAAGAAAACACAAGATAAAGACATTCAAAACATAAAGACAAATGGAGATACAAATAGATGAATAATACAAAAAATATCTTTTTTAATCCTTGTGCCAACAAGAACAACAAGAGTCATCCAAAGAAAACTAAAAAAATAAAAAACACCAGACAACACATCATGGGAGGTCACATCATGTGCATGCAATCACACAAATACACAAAAGAGGTACTACACATGCAAGTCAATCTAAAGAAAATAGTCCACATCCCAATATTGCTCATCATAAATGGAAGACAAATAATATGCTAAAGGAAATACAACATGTGTGGTACAAGGAGAAGCACCAGATTCAACACATGGTGGGTCACTCTCAGTAGGAGGATAATCATGTCTATCCCCATCTAAATTCATTGATTTAGAAAATATAAGAGTTAATTCATTATGTTCTTTTGTTTTATCATCTTCTTCACTATCTGAATGTATCACAATAGGTTGCATATTAGTAATATGAACATTATTTTTAGAATTATCATTTGTATGAGCCTCTTTCATTATTTTCTTAGGTTGGGATAGGTAAGGTTCAAATTTATGGTTTGGCAAGGGTAGCGGGGTGGAGTTAGGCGATGATAGGGATGGATGGGTGATGGGTATTTTATTGGAATTAGGTTGGATGGATGGATGGTCTTTAGGTAAGGTGTTATTATCTTCAACAAGGTGACAAGCCATAGAATGACATATTCATTTATGCTCTTTTGCACTTATATTTCCTCTCACACAAGTTTTAACTTGTGAAGGAGTAATTGAGGTGTCTCCCAACATTTATCTCTTTTCTTCCTTTGGAGGAGGAATTGAAGGGACCATTGTTGGTTGATAGAACACAAGATTCAAATCCACAAACTCTTATTACACATCACACACACCAAAACATAAAAAAAAGATCCATCTTACATATTCACTTCATCTATAACATCAATTAGGTCAGCCTAATTAGATGTAATAAGTAAAATGTAACTTGTCATCTCAAGATCCATACACACACTCTTCGCAACAAGATTCAAACCTTATAAAAATATGAAATAGGTCAACATGGACCTTAAATAACACTCACATAACAGATCAACACATAATTAAATTCCACAAAACATAAAATTCATTAGGTCGGAATCGGTAATGACCTAATATGAAAATTAGACAACTATACACCCATATTCATACATGCAGACCTCCAAAATCTATGCCAATTGAATAAAAAATCATTTGAAACTTGTCAACATCTCCACAACTCGGTAGAGCTAGATTTCAATATGCAGAGAAGTATAGATTCATCAAAAAATATGCACTGAATTGGAAAATGCCTATAATAGCAAGTCTGAACTTCTATTACTGATAACTTCTACACCAGGAGCCAAAACAAGATGAAACTTTGGAATTAGGATCTTCTATCAACCAAAATTTAATTAAGTTAGAAGAATAAATAAAAATATTCATTAGTGGACAAATGCAAACCCAAATAATAGATCCTATACACAAAATCACCTGAATTGAAACTTAGTCAATTTCCACAACTATTGCCATGAAAGGCTCTATACTTAGTTAGTCTTGAAGTCCTTCTAGATTTATGTCCAATTTCTTTAATTTATCTTCAAGGACATGGGAAATAGCAGCCTCCAAGTCCACATGAATGTTAGGTTGCGACTAAGACATGGGAAACATAGGTTCAGGGAGGGAATCCAATATGGATTGGATAGATGCAAAACCTTGAATGAAAGAGTTATAAGACTCAGGCTTAACATTGGTTGTGATTGCAGTGGGAGAAGCCATAAGTTTGAAAATACATCTCATAGGGGTATTAGCTATGGGAAACTAGGTTGTGAAACTCATAAATTTATTATGATTTTTAGAATAATTTAGTGCTCATACAAGAAAGGGTAAAAATAACACAATCACAAAAACCTGAAATAACTTCCAAACAAAGAACCTAAAATTCCACAAGAATCACAAAGACAAAACTATGATCTAAATGTTGGTCAAAATTGATTGGACAAGGGTGTTGGGAACCCTAGACCAATGAGGTTGATTTTGATAATCTCAAAATCTAGATATGTACTATAGTTTTTGAGGATCCCATTCTTTAAATGTTTAGGTTTGGCAATATGCAGATTTTTAGAAATGCATTAACTTTCAATTTTGCAATATGTAAAACAAAATCATGCATGCAATTTTAGATTTTCCAAATAATATAATGTGTTCCAAAAGTAATTTTTCAGACTGTAAAATACAATAATGAACTGAATCTAATTTGAAAAATCGAGAAATTGCAATTTTTTTATCTTTTGAGATGATAACAACAATTCAACCTTTCAATTTTTAACAATACATGAATGCACAAATGGAAATTTTAAACAATTTTAGATTGTTTTCAGATTTTATCATGACCTAATGAAGATTTTTTAGTGGAATTTTTGACCAGATATTTCTTGCAACAATTGAAATAAACACTATTTATCTTTTGAATTGAAAATGCTATGTAAATTTTACTTTTTCAATGCTTCTTATCACAATTTTCATGCCTAAATCACAAATTCAATTTTTTCAAATTATATTTAGATTTAAACATGACCTAATTAAGATTTAAAAAGGTTTTACAATCCACAAACATTGGGTTCACAAAAATATGATATTGGAAAAGGGATCTAGGGTGTAAATCACACTCGTTCCAATATCACAAAGGAAAAATGGATTAAAATTGATTTCAAACACCCACTTGGCTACTAATCTCAATGGAAGATCCATAATGGTGGATTAGGGTTTTAATCCATTTTTGGGGTTGTTTGTGTGATGATGTTGATGTGATTGTAAATTAATTTGATAATACAATGATGTACCTAGGTTAACTATGAAAATATAGCAAACTAAGATGATTTTTGGAAAACACAAAATAAAAAGACAAAAAAAGAATTCAAAATAGTAGAGGGAAAACATAGAGAAACGTGACATATAAATTTGAGCTTGATTTGGTTGTATAGGGGCGTTGGACACCCTAGAATAGGAAGCAAATACTAAGAATCAAGTTCTAGACTCCTGTTGCTCCCTGTCTATAGGTTTTTCTCTTGACTCAGTGTCAAAATATTCATCTATTGTTGATAACATCCATTTTCCCTAATTTTTCCACTTGTAGGACTTGAATACTTGAATGAAAATTAGGTCTTCAATCCTCTTCAATTTCACTTCATATCTGCAAGTTTCTACACACAAGAAAGAGTGGAAAGGTTTGTGCTATAGGGTCTTTCCTAAGTCAAACCCAGTTTTGGTATTTCTACCTCCATAACAAATATGATGATGTATTAGAGAGCTTACCCTCAGTCAATCAAAGGCTAAATGATAAACAAGTAACATTGACAATCGCTGCAACTTACCACTCAGATCTACATTCCTTTATGGATTGAAATCATTGTACTCATCACCTTGAAGAATAAATTTATGCTTGATTTGACATCCTGCAAGTGTTAGTACCCACAAAAAAATGAACATAAAACATAAAAAAAATCACTTGAAAATATGATGCATTGCTAATATGATGCTTGACTAAAATACTGTTGTTATAATTTTGCTAGTTTTTCTTTTGACCACCCAATTTCTCAATTCAAAGTGCTAGGATTGCTTCTCAAAATTGCTCTCTTGTTAGGTGTGCCTAGGATTTCAAATGATGAAAAATACTTATATTTATATGTAATTCTTTAATTTCCCACAAATTAATTACCGATAGTTGACAAATGAATTTGAAATTTCAAATGTTAAAATAACATCACCAACATATTTTAAATTGAGCTAAAATAGGTTGGACAAAGGCGCTGGGCACCCTAGCCTAGACCCATCATTTTGAGGCCTTAATTATCGATAAATGATTATTAAATATTTATTCTCAATTCCACTTCTGATTTTTTGAATATTATTATAAAATGGGCACATTAAATGCATAATTGGGTCCAAACACATGAGGGAGAGCTAAACCTAGTATGAAATTTTCAAGGGTGACAATTTACGATGCTACACTTAGATTTTAATAATGCCATCTTATTCTGGATCTAGTATAACTATTTTTAGTCTTTTTACAACATTTTCTTCTTTTGATAGCCAATTCTTCTATTATCTTCTTGTGTAAATTTATGTGATTGGTTAATATAAAGTGTATAATATTATTATTTTTTTAATAATATTAAATACAATAAAAAATGTTGGGAGTAACTAAAATATTAATGTAGGATAACACAAGTTTTAACATATATAACTAAGTTATTTGTACTTACCCATATTTACATATGAAAAGAGACTAAGCTTAATTCATCATGACATTGGTAATGTACATAATTTTTTAAAAATAATTTCCTAGGTAGTTAAAATGGAGTTGGTTAATTTGTGATTTAATTTGTTCTAATTGATAGAAAATCTCTTTGTCTATCTTTAACATAATTTTTAATTAAGAAAAAAAAAATATAATTTAGACGAAAATGTCATAGTAAAGCCTTGAAATTATTATTTCTATATGAATATAAAAATTAGAAGCATAACTTAATATCTAATTCTCCATAACTCATAGTATTTGTTCTTCTTATCATTTAACTTTTTTTTTAAAAGGGTTCAACCCTTTCAATCCCACATTTACCAATATAAAAAACATCTATTTCTCCATAAATGTAAAAAATATTTAATTAAATCAACAACCACATTATTTTTTAAGACCCATCCTAAATAAAGTTTCTTTATTTATGTTTTTAAGACCCATCCTAAATAAAAATGAAAAATAAAAACATAAATAAAAATAATTTAAATAATACCATATTTAAATATTCATATTAATACATACAATTCCATGTTTGTACCTCACTACTTACAAGGAGTGGATTATTGAAGAGCCTTTTTAAGTGCTATACAAAAAGCAAGAAGGGCCTTATAAAATGAAGGGATTCATCATGTGTATGAGTCCTCAAAAGCTTTTTTAATTACATATATGGGAAAATTAGAATATTAAATAATAACAAGAATTATACTTTTCTTATCATGTTGGATATGTCATAATAATGGCCATTAGCTCTAAGTTTATGCCATTTTTTTTTTTTGGCCATGTCTAACCATCCAATGAAAATGAAAACAATTTTTTGCAACCCTTCTTTGGTTCAATTATCCAACCTCTCAAATTCAATCCAACCTCTCAAAGTCAAAGGTTTTAGGTTTTGATAGGTTTTTTTCATGTTTTGAAGTGGTATGTTGCACATAAAAACCTAGTCTTAGAGATAAGAGTTATAATAATGCCATTTAATCTGGTTAATTTACCTAGATCTTATTTATTTTCACAAGATCATCAATTATTATTTCAATACACAAAAAACTACTATTAGAGTTAAGAGTTATAATAATGTTATTTAATCTGGTCAACATATCTAGATCTTATTTCTCTTCACAAGGTCATCAATTATCATTCAAACAAAAATTTCATTTTTGGATTCCATCTATTGGAAAATTTTAAATTTGAAAAGTATGTTGTATTCACTTTCAATTATTCATGAAATATACAAATATTATCATTTTATTATTTAAATAAAAATATTTAATAATTAATTATAAAAAATAATTTAAAGTGGTTTTAAATAATTATTTATGAGATATTTCAATGTAATTAATAGATAATATATAACTATTGAATGCAACAATTTGTGTTATATATTTATTAATTATAGTTAAAAAATATTTGCTAGTAACAAAATAATAATAAAATCAACATATATTTTGGGACGCAATGAAGGCTGTTGTGGACGACGTCGGTGAGCTAGGGCAGCGATGCCTTAGCTCGACCTTCTTTGCTATGTTTTTAGGTCTGCATGAGTGTGAGGGGGGGAGGGGGTTTTTTATGCCATCAGGGGTAGAAGCCAAGGTTGGCCTCTTTTATTTATACATGGATTTTTGCTTCATTTTCATTTTTTCTAGTTTTCTCCATCCATTGCTTGCCGTTCATTGTGGGGTTTCACTGATCCAAGAAGGATTATGTTGGAGTTTGAAGTGGAGTGTTTGAAAGGGGTTGTGAGTGCTCTAATGAGAATTATATATATATATTTTATTGCTGATTAATACTCTCAAATTTCTTGGTTCAAGTTTTTTTTGTCTCCATTGTGGCTGAGGCTATGATTGGTGGACGCTCGGATCAAGGTTTGAATGGAAATGCAAGTGACTCTAGACAAGGCTGATCAGACATCCCCTTTGTCTGGTGGCATTTCAAGTTTGTCAAACTTGATTTTTCCTAGTGCAGGATCGTCAAGAAATGGGCATTTCAGGTTGCAAAAGGTGAATGGGTGTTTAGAGAAATCCCAAGAATGGTTGGTTCTAGTGATCCAACCCAAACCTGTGGAATAATTTAGAAATCATGTGTCGATTTGCAAGTTCATGGAGATGAGAGTTTCACTCCCTTTTCTCGATACTTGGGTTCACAAGACATGGAACCTAGAAGGGAACTTTGATATTATGTTGACAACTAATAACTTTTTTATGGTATATTTTTTCTTGTATTGCTGATCGAAATAGGGATTTTGAAGGTGGGTCTCTTTATAAAACCATGGCATGCTAGCTTTAACTCGGTGGAGGAACTCCCTTTGAGAGTTTTGGTTTGGGTCTACCTCCCCCATCTGCCTCTAGAATGCTGGAGAAGTGATATACTATAGATGATCACCCTGTTGCTTGGAAATCCTATTGGCCCATCTCAAGAGACACTGGATTAAGAGGGTTCTTTCTTTTTCTTGGGTGTGTGTGGAGATTGATTTGAATAAATCACTATCAGATTCTGTAGACATGACTATTGTTTCATCTTCTTGGATGCAACAATTAGATTATGAGGCATTACCTTTCAGATACTAGTTGTGTCATGAATATGGTCATGTTCAACAAAATTGTCCCTGAGCTATCCATGCTTCTAGTGTGAGTAATGATCCTTCTCATTCTACCCAAAAATATGGACAAGGATAAGGCTACCATGTAGGGGGTGGTGGCTGATAAGGAGGGCTTTGTTCAAGTAAAGTTCTGTAATAGACGAAAAGGTCAAAAGAGGACTCTCAGGGAAAGACAGGAGGAGGAAACCTTTAACAGGTTTGATGCTTTAGAAGATTTTGTGTAGGAAGAAGGGTTCCTTGTGGGCTTATAGGTGACATATGGATCTCTAGTAGAGAAATATCTTATCATCCAACCTATTGTGGATTCTATTCCAATTCAATTTAGAGAATAGGAGGTTCAAATGGACAATGATCTCCCGCGCTCTGCTTTTGTTCAGGGTGTGTTAGGTTCGGTGCTGGAGGCTATTGGTGTTTCATTTATTATTGGTTCTAGTCACCCTGGTGAGAGGAGTGATTTTGAATTAGATAAAAATAAGTCTTCACCTCCTACTTTGGGTTTGCAACAAAAAACCCCCAAAAAAGGGGCTTATGAGAAATCTCGTAAGGTTGGAAGAAACATGGATCAAGAAAAAGTTAAGTTAATGGGTGAGACATTGGTGGAGTTTGGATCAGTAAATACTATTAATTCCCACTTCTCCTAACCTCAAATATGATTGTACTCTCTTGGAATGAGAGGGGTATGAATAGTATCCCTAGACAAAAAGCTATTTGGGATTTGATTCATTTTCATTCTCTAGAGTTGGTTTTCCTTCAAGAAACTTAGTTATCTGTTGAAAGTATGTTGAATGTGGCTTCAAAGGTTTGGAGTAAAGGCCAGTTACAATGTGTGGGAACATTTGGGAGCTTTGTAAATGTGGCTTGTTGATGGGATTCACATAGAGTTAGTTTGATCTAGTGGCTCTCTTGTAGGTATTCTATTTCTCTAGTTGCTTCCAGTTTGGGGTCGGGTGAGAGAATTCTTCTCTCCAATGTTTATGCTCCTACTAACTTCCTTGGTAAGGCACAACTATGGTCTCACATAAGATATGTGCATTCTTTAGACTCTTTTCTTCCTTGGATTTTGGCAAGGGACTTCAATGTTGTCTCCTTGTTGGAGGAGAAGAGGGGTGGCAGTACTTTCTTGGATCCTTCTTTGGATCTCCTAAGAGATAATGTGGCTCTCTTAAACTTGGTGGATATTAAGCCCACCAATGGTGTTTTTACTTGGAATAATAGAAGAATTGGGGAAGCAACTATTTCTAAAAATTTGGTTAGATTCTTGGTGTCTAGAATTGGGTGGGGGATAGGTGGTTGACTAGCTCTAAGATTTTGGATTGGAGAGGATTTTGTCATTGGACAATCAAGATTGTTGTGGACCTATCCCAGTATTCTAAAAATCAATCGTTTATATTTCAGCTCATGTGGCTCAGAGATGTGTCTCTTCATGATTTGGTTCCTAGTTGGTGGTGTCTTGGGAAGTCGACCCATGGTACTGCAATGTACTCCTTCTCTAAGAGGATACAATATGCTAAATATATGTTGAAACACTAGAATAGGCACCAATTTGGTAATGTTTTTCAAGAAAAGAGGAATGCCCAAGCTCACTTGTACTCTATTACTAGGAAAATTTATGATCAAGGTCTCACTGAAGAAAATGACAAGCTAGAAGCTGCTGCTGTGAAGGAAGTTGAAGAATGGGAATTGCGAGAGGAAATTTTCTAGAAGAAAACGTCCTGGATTGATTGGCTATAGGAGGGTGATCAAAACACTTCCTTTTTTTATAATTCTATTAATGACAGAAGGAAAGGTAATATTATCTCTTCCCTTTTATCTTTAGATGGGGTTCTTCTTTCTTCCTCGGCTACAATTTCAGAGGAATCTATTCACTTCTTTTCGACTCTATTAACTGAAAAATCCCCTCATGCAAATGAGGATGAAGTTGCAATCTTGGCTAGTATCACACCCATTATTACAAATGGAATGAATGAATCTATACTTTATTTGATTTCCTTGCAGGAGCTTGAGGATATAGTGTTTCATATGAAAAAAGGAAAGGCTCCCGAACTTGATGGGTTTTCGGTGGAATTCTTCCAAGAATTCTGGGAAGTGATTAAGATGGAGGTGCTAGAGGTTATTGAGGAATCTCACAGGAATAAGAAAATGTTGAAGGCCATGAATGCTACTTTTCTGGATCTCATCCCTAAAAGGGAAGGCACTAATTATTTAGATATTTTTAGGCCAATTTCCTTGTGCAATTTGGTATACAAGATAATTACAAATCTGATTTGGAGCATCTAAAGCCTTGGTTATGCAGGTTAACTTGTGAAGAGCAAGGTGGTTTTGTTGTTGGCAGGAAAATTCTTGATGGGGTTATTATTGCGGTGGAAAATATTCACTCTACGGATTCCTCTAGAGAGAAGGCCATATTTATCAAACTAGAGATGGCCAAAGCTTATAATCATATTAAATGTTCTTTCTTATTCAAGATCCCGAGGGCTTTTGGTTTTGATAGTGTCTGGATTGAATGGGTCAAGATTTGTGTCACGTCTGCTTCCTTCTCAATGTTGGTTAATGGTGAATCAACTACACTATTTGGATCTTCTAGGGGACTCAGATAGGGGGATCCTTTATCCCCTTACATTTTCATTTTATTGGTTGAAGGCTTAGGGGGATTTATTATATCTCATGTGGAGTTGGGTCTCATTCAGGGTTGGAACTAGGGAAATAATATTCCCCCCAATCCCATTTTCAGTTTGTGGATGATACATGTTGATGAGCAGGGCCAGAGTGGAGGAAGATGTCACTTGGTAGAAGGTCTTGGATAGTTATTTGGCTACTTCGGGAAAGATTATTAATGAAGGGAAGTCCTTTATTTATTTCTTTAATACTCCTAAGCTTATTCAAAGAATAATTGCTGGTATTCTTATATTTTAGATTGGCTCACTCCCTTTTGTGTACCTTGGCATTCCTAGTCTTGTTGTCTAGTCTCTCCCCAGGCTATTTGGTAGGAGATTATTGATAATTTCCACAAAATGGTTAGCCATTGGACTTGTAGGTGGCTATCTACAGTGGGAAGAGTGACTCTTTTGAAGTTTGTGGTCCAAGCTTTACCTCTTTATAGGTGATTTATGTTATCTGCCCCTTCTAGCTTCATCAAAGAATTTGAGAGTCCATGTCATTAGTTTCTATGGTCTAGAAATATTCTTTATAGGAAGTGGAGCTTGGTTAAAGAGGAAGCCACCTGTAGGCCAAAGCAAGAAGGTGGGTTAGGTTTGCGACAAACTGATTTGAATGGGTAGGCTTTGGCTACTAAGCTATACTAAAGATGGTGTTCTCAACAACATTAGATATGGGCTAAAATTACTACCTCAAAATATCTTGGGGCTTTAAGAGTGTGGATGTTCCTCATTTTAGCTTGGCGGGGAAGGGCTCTATGATTTGGGGTACCCTTAAAAGAGGGGCCAAGTTGGTCAAACATGGGATATTTTGGATTTTCCATAGTGGATGGGATGCTCTTTTTTGGTTTGATTCTTGGGATGGGAATCCTCCTATTATGACATCTCACCCTCATCTTTAGATGTTATGTGGTCACTTCCTTGAAGTTGGTTTGAGTCGAGTGGTCAATTTCAAATCACCCCAAGTTCTTGATCAGGTTAACGTGTGCAAGTGGAAGGATACACAAGAGTGCCCCCCTAGGGGATCAGAGGAGGATTGTCGAGAGTTGTCCGCTATTCTGGCTGGTCAGGTTTGTAATTCTCTTTTGGGGAGGGATTTTTTGGCTTGGGGACTTGATCTGAAAGAAAAAAATTTAGTTGCCTCTAGTTATCAGGTGTTGGAGAAACAAGTTTTTGGGGGTCCAGGGGTTGCATGGTGGAAATAGGTTTGGAATGAATTCACTTGGTCCAAGAGAAATGATGCAGGAGCATCCAGGTACATGTGCAATCGACACCACCAAAAAAAGATTGATTATGAGTTTTGGTTAGATTTCATAATAATTCTTTCTTCAAACAGAAATTAGAATCTTCTATGGATTTAATGGCAGATGGTTCAAAATCCATTTGTCAATGGTTGTGAAGAACTTGGTGTTTTTTGACTTCAGCTGGCAATTTAGTTAAATTTTAAAATTTCAAGTTCTATGAGGTTTGATGCTGAGTGACTTGGTGGGGATCTTTAGAATATTTAAATTTATGTCGCTACCAATTTTTGTAAAATTCCAAGCAACAGATGCAAAGTTATTGCAAAAGTCAAATTTTAATTGATGGATGAATTATACTAGTTTTATTCTTTCATGTTTATGTGAATATGTCATACATTAATTTGATTTGATTTTGAGAAGGCATGATGGTAAAAGTATGAATCCACTTTATTATTTATTTCTAATGACTTGGAAATACCAAAAGGCGCAAAAGATTTGAAAGAATTCATGCTTGATAAATAAATTAATTCAAATGCCAAAGAGGCGACCCCCCATCTTCCCACTTCATTTAAGAGAACATATTTTAAACACATGATAGGCCAAATGAGGGGCACAATTGAAAGAGAAGGGGACGGGTGGAAAGTAAGAATCTATAGAAGCCCATTAGTCACCATGAGAATGAAGGTTTGTAAATGAGTAGAATTTTCACAAGGGTGAGAGACCGATGAACAAAAAAAGAAGCACATTAATGGTCAGAAATTCATATGGGATTTGAAAATAAAGGAGGTGCTAGGTTTAATTTTGATAGCCATTAAGAGGGCATGGTGAAGGAAGATAAAGGAGGAAAACAAGGAAAACTATGTGGTTGTTGAATGTTCAACAATGAAGAGAGCTCATTCATAATGCAACATAGGGGGAACAAGACAATGCATGTTCATAAGGAAGAATATCGGTTAAGGTTAAATGTAGGTTTGAGTAGGGAGGTAGTGACCATGTAACCATTGTTGCATTCAAAGCTCCATAAAATCTAAGCAGACTGACATTAGGATGCGAGGGAAAGAAAAAGGAACTTGGGGTGTACAAAAAGCAAGATGGCATGTGAGGAATATTGTGCTAGGTGGAGGAAGAAAATGAAATTGGGGTCAATGGATGCCTAAGAAGTAGAAAATTAAGAGTGGTGTAGATAGAGGAAGAGAAGTTTGGTAAATATCCATGAGTGAGAGGTAGAGATGAATGATTGGATAACATAGAGAGGCAAAGGAATTTTCTATAAATTTATAAATGTTTAATTTTCATGAAATTTGTAAACGTTTAATTTTCATGAAATTTGGGATAAATAAAAATTACCTAATTTGTTTGGTTTTCAAATCTGATTATTTTTTTGTGTAATTGTAATCAATTTAAAATTGACACAAGTTATTATCAATTTGGGTGTTAATCTTCATGGATTATTTTTGTAATATGAGTTTAGTGAAATTTGGTTGAGATTGGTTTCTCGCCTCCATTAGTTGGTATCATAGCTAGTGGTCCTAAGCGTGTTGGTAGATGGTCAACGGAGAGTCTGTCAACACAGGACCTGTGGGTGGAAAGGGAAGTGAGTAGAGGTTTTAGGGGCACAAGCAGATCCCCGAATGTGAGGCAACTTGTGATGAAACTTGTGGATAGTGGAATCATAATTGAGGAGTTCAAAATTATCACTGCAGGTGTTGGGATTCCTGAATGGTTGAGGTTTGGAAAGAACAGTGTTGGAAGCATGAGTGAGAATCTCGAAAGTATCGTCGCAAGTGTGTGGAGTCCTAAACGGTTGATAGTAGAAAGTATAAAGGAAAGTGTTGTGACCGATTACAACAGATAAAGTGGAATCTTCATGAGATCAAGGTATGATTACAGCGTGGAAGTTGCAAGGGTTGAGTGCAGTGAAGACGTGCGAGAGGAGGGCATGTAGAGAAGAGAAATAGTATTTAGGTGGAGGTAGAGATATTTGGTGGAGGAGTTCAAGATATTAGTGATGGAGTTCGTTGGAGATTATGCATAGTCTCAAAGCGTGATACTATCACCTAGCTCCACTTTTGTGAGCCCATGCTCACAAATTTCTTACTTGGCATGTCTACTGTAGGAGCATTCGGGTCCATGTGTGATCGACATCACCAAAAATGGATTGATTTTGAGTTTGGTAAGATTTCATAAAAAATATTTCTTTTAGATAGAAATTAGACTCTTCTCTGGATTTAATGATAGATGGTTCAAAATCCATTTATTAATGGTTGTGAAAAACTTGGCATTTTCTGAATTCAGTTGGTAATTCGATGAAATTTTAAAATTTCAAGTTCTATGAGGTTTGATGCTGAGCGACTTGGTGGAGATCTTTAGAACATTGAAATTTATGTCGCTACCAATTTTCGTAAAATTCTAAGAAATGGATGCAAAGTTATTACAAAAGTTGATTTTTAATTGATGGATGAATTATACTGGTTTTGCCTTCATATTTGCATTCTTTCATGTTTATGTGAATATGTCATATGTTAATCTGATTTGATTATGAGAAGGAATGATGGTAAAAGTATGAATCCACTTTATGATTTATTTCCAATGACTTGGAAATACCAAAAGGCGCAAAGCATCTAAAAGGAATCATGCTTGATAAATAAATCGATTCAAATGCCAAAGAGGCAACCCCTCATCTTCCTTTTTTAGCAAAGTGAACATTATTTTAAACACATGATAGGCCAAATGAGGGGCATGACTGAAAGAGAAGGGGCTGGGTGAAAAGTAAGAGTATAAGAAGCCCATTAGTTGCCATGACAATGAATATTTGCAAATGAGCAAAAAATGCACAAGGGTGAGAGGCTGATGAACAAAAAAATGTACATCAATTGAAAAAAATTCATGGGATTTGCAAATAAAGGAGGTTCCAGGTTTAATTTTTGATAGCCATGAAGAGGGCACAGTGAAGGAAGATAAAGGAGGCAACCAAGGAAAACTACGTGGGTATTGAATGTTTAAAAGTGAAGAGAGCTCGTTCATAATGTAGCATAGGGAGAACAAGATAATGCATGTTCATAAGATAGAATATCGGTTAAGGTTAAACGCGAGTTTGAGTAGGGAGGTAGTGACCATGTAACCATTGTTGCATTTAAAGCTCTATAAAATATGAGCAGGCTGACATTAGGACGCGAGATAAAGAATAAGGAACATGGGGTGTGGAGAAAGCATGATGGCATGTGAGGAGAGTTGTGCCAAGTGGAGGAAGAAAAGGAAATCAGGGTCGATGGATGTAATAGTGCCTAAGAAGAAGAAAATTAAGAGTGGTGCAGATAGAGGAAGAGAAGTTTGGTATAGAGTCGTGAGCGAGAGGGAGAGATGAATGATTGGATAACATAGAGAGTCAAAGGAATTTCCTAGAAATGTGTAAATGTTTAATTTTCATGAAATCTGGGATACATAAAAGTTACTTGATTTGTTTGGTTTTCAAATCTGATTATTTTGTTGCGCAATTATAATCGATTTAAAATTGACACAAATTATTGTCAATTTGGGTGTTAATCATCATGACGTCTTTTTGTAATATGAGTTTAGTGAAATTTGGTTGAGATTGGTTTCTCATCTCTATCGAGCAATTTCTTTTTTGACTGGTGGTTCAAGGACGATGCCTTACCTAGGAGAATCTTTGGAAGCGAGGTTTTTCGTGTCCCTCTATGTGTGTCATGCAAAATTTTCACGAAGAGTGTATTTCCCACCTCTTTTTTCAATGTCCCTTTGCTAGAATGATTTGGCACTACTAGTGGAGTATCTAGAGGCAGCCGTGCAAACATGTTTTTTCTATGGATGACTTTTAGAAGGGGTAGGGGATTTCTCCAGCTAAAACTTCTTTTTTTCAAATAGCTTGGGATATTGGTCCTAGCTTGATTATATGGAAGATTTGGTTGGAACACAACCATAGGATTTTTTTGGATAAGAAGTTGATGGTGGGTCAACTTTGGTTGAGAATATTGGGGGTTCTCTAGGAGACTTTGGAAGCTAAGTGTGATTTTTTTGCTCCTATGGACCTTGGTGATTTGGGGGTGGTTAGAACTTTGGGACTTTTTGTTGGTTGCAGGAGGGGCTCAGTACTTGGACAGTGATGGTGTGATAGGGAGAAGATTCAACGAAGTGGTCATTGGCGCACCCTCCTCTAGGTGTGCTGAAAATCAACACTGATGGGTCATCTAGAGGTATTCCTGAGCATGTTGGAGTTGGTGGGATTGGCAGGGATAATTTGAGGGTGCTAGTTTTCTTCTTTCTATATATAAATGCCAAAAAACTAATAACTTTATGGAGGCCTTAGCTATCCTTTTGGCATTGGAATGGGATTGTGCTTGTGGTGGCTGGAGGTGAATTGTTTGCGAGTCGAATTCCCAGGTTGTTATTGATATTGCCGAATAACATACATCTTGATGACGTGAATTGACAACTGGCTGTTGTGGTCAAGAAAATTATTGCTTTGAATGGGGTTTTGGAGTCTATCACCTTTTGTCATATCCCTTGGGAATGGAATAAGGTGTAAAATGGCTTGGCTAGATGGGCATTTGAGCATAAGGGTTCTTGGAATGTGGATGATTGGGAAAGCCTTCCTGGGGACCTTTTCTAGGTTTTGGAAGATTGGGTTATGGAGGACATGAGATGTTTCTTGGGAGTGACTTGAATTCTTGGGTTTGGTTTTTGGACCTCTGATGGGTTTGTGATTCTCTTTGGCATTATATGGATGTTTTGGATCAATAAAGTTTTGACCCCTTTTAAAAAAAAATAAAATCAATATATATTTTATTTGTTTACATAATCTGTACATATTTTAAAAGCATAAAATAAATTATATTTATAAATAAAAAAAATAAAACAACATATAATTAATATATATTTTATAAATTATAAATTATGTGAGATACTTCAATGTAATTAATAGATAATATGTAACTATTAAATTTAATATTTTGTGTTATAGATTTATTAATTATAATTAGAAATATTTTATAGTAGCATGATAATAATAAAATCAACATATATTAAAGAAAAAAAACTAAATAATCTATATATTTTAAAAGTAAAATATATAAATTATAAATATAAATATAAAATAAAAAAATAAATCAAACTGCATAAATAAAATAAATCTAACTAAATAAAATATTTGGATGAATTGAAAAATAAAAAGTTTTCATAAATTGCACAAATCAATTTGCATAAATCTTTATTTATTTTAGACTATATATAAATTCTTTATAAAATATTATTAAAGAATTCTAACATATAATATGTTTTTGTTATATTAACTATTGTAAATTTACATTTAAAAAAAAAATTATTTACAATTAATGTAAAATAAATGTAAAAGTCTTTCTATTTTATTAATTGTCATATTTTCTAATGAATATTCTTACTTTACTTTATATTAAAATAAAATTAATACAATATTAAAAAAAACTTTTTAAAATACATTGAACTTGCAATAATAATTTGCTTATAAAATTAATAAATTAAAAAATAAAATATATTATTAAAATTTACCATAGTAATATTATTTAGATAATTATTATAAAACTTTTGATGAAGAGAGTGGATGACTCGTCCAAATTCAATGGACTCTATTCTATGTTCTATTAAAGTGTTATTTTTGAAAGTTATCTAAGTTCTATGTTTTGGCTTTTTAGAAATTTCTTATAAAATTAAATAAATGTGTTGCGACCATATTTTTAGTTTTAAAAGTGATATTAGTCTTTTATAATTACAAGTGAGTTGAGATGTTTTTAAATTTGATTAGGTTCGACAAAAAGTTCATATAGTCAAATTTTAAAATATCTAATGTTATTATCATAAAGTTTTTGCAATTTTTTTTTTAATAATATATTAGATTTCCATTTGTTCGCATTATTATACAACAATAGAATATTTTCATATGATTTTAAAATAATCTTTATTTCAATTTATTTCATATATTTTCTTTTATAGATTAATGGTATATTAACTTTCATTTTTACTAATATTTAAGAGATTTCAGATAGTTTCTAAGATTATATATTACTACTTTAAAGAAGTTGTTTGATTGTACATAGTAATATGTAATTCCAAATACTCTTAAAAAAATCTATATAAAATATTGGGAAAGATATCTTTCTAAAGGTGATTATATAGATTTTTTAAAGATATATACATAAAAACTCAAAAATAGAAAAGTAAAATACTAATAAATATTAATAGAATTTTGTTTTAGAATTAGAAAGTGTGGTTTTTGGAAAAAAAATTAAGATGATTTTTAGAAAGAAAATAAATCAAATCAAATTGAGTTTTTTAGATTTATAATAGAAACATATCCTTACAAACAAACAAAAAAAAATTAGAAAGAAAAAACAAATAAAAAGATTTATAATAGAAACACTTTCTTTTGATAATTCATTGAAAAGAAAAGAAATTAATTAACAGATTTATAATAGAAACATGTCCTTTTGATAATTCATTAAAAGTATGATACAATTTTATTTTCAATTTTTTGAATTTTATATTTATAAATAAAAAATCATTTAGTCTGTTTGGATTTTTATGTACATGGGTCCTTCACATCCATATACAACTCTAAATGCCTCTTGGCATAATCAAGCATTTCTCTAAAGGAGTAATATGTAGTCATAAAAAAAAAATGGAATCTTTAAGGGTATTATTAAAAATTCTTGAAGCTAGTATAATATAGACACATGAAAAGTGGACATGGGAGAATTTAAAAAAAGAAGTGGCATTCAAGTGACTTAAATGGATGGAAATTTCTAAAATATTGATGACACAAAATGTTTTGAGACACACACATATCAAGAATGTCATATACAAAAAAAATCATTTGATTTTTCTTGCATCTCAAGATTGGAGCATCCTATTTTGCATAAATAGTTTAATAAACATGTGACCCATAAATGAAATAAGGCTTTATGGATTTATTAGATTCCTTGAAAATTATAGTAAAAAATAAAGGAAATATCTTTAATTTACTTAATCATCTTAATCATCTTTAGTAAAAGGATGTGATTATCCTCTTATCACTATAGAAATCTAGGGTGGCTGCATCCTTGTAATATTGAAAATGGGTACGAAATAATTCCTAAGCTCATGCGTAATTTAGATAGATAAATTGTTTTTTAACCTCTAACTTGTAGATAGAACTATTACTAAAGTAAACAATCTTAATTAACTTATAAGATATTAGCATCATGGGGTGTTGCCACAATAGTGTGTCTCACTTTTGGGATATCCAAGAAGGTGGTAGAGCTCCTGAAACTTTTGAAAATTTGAGCTTATTTTTCCTTGTGATGATCTATTACTTCTGTGTCTAGGGATAGGGTGTAGGGTTTTGGTGTATAAACCCTCATTTTAAATTTTGCCTATATTACAACCCTTGGTTGTTCTATTCTCTTGTTGACTTGTTGTCCCTGATTGCTGGTTGTCTTAGTCACAACTTAAGTCATCTAGCCCATTATCTTTACTAGCCCCTTAGCCTAAGCCCGTCGATCACCTCATGCCTTTTTCATTATTTTAAACTTTTCAAAGTCGGGAAAAATATTTCACAATTGAAAGACTTAAGTCCTAAGTATTTAACTCATGTGAGTCATAATCCGTCAACATAGTCATGGCCCCATTTTATAACTAACTTTATTTGCATGTGCAGAAATCTGGTCCACCAGATTTGAAGATCAAATCTGGGCAACGCACGTGCCGTGCACGATTTAAAATATTCATTTCCTAAAAGTCACGTGGTATGCACACTTGTGCCATGTCTCCTTTTGTAGAATGTGGGACCCGGTCTCCACTATCTCGCTTAACGTTCTAAGTCAAGGAATCAATGACTATGATGCATTGCTAGATTAAAATCTGGGCCGTTGCAAACACACTGTGTAGGATTTTAAATATTATTTTCCAACGTGCTTCATGTTCTACGTGATTGTGACATGTGGACTCTGATGCTGATAAGGAGAGAAAGGGTGGGGCCCACAAGTGAATGATGTGGCTTCTAGTCAACATATTTTCATTGGCTAGTGGGCTATCAAGTGATGGTCTCGAGGATTCAAACCCAATTGGCTCATTCTAGGCTGTTCGATTCACTATCTCATCAAGGAATCAATGGTTGTGTTGTGCAGTTTTTTGCACACATCCCCCACTGAAAGTTGGGACCCTCATTTCTTTCACTTTTTGGTGTCTTGGCCTTTCTATTTTGGAATTTTGCTTGCTTGGGCATGTGCTTTTATGTTCATCTTGCTGGTCAGAATGGCCCATTTATGATTTATATTGTTAGCCTTAAGTTCTGGGTGCATTTCGGGTTTTTCACTGTGTTCGAGAAAATCTGCCCTGGCCGGATTTTCTCGCTTTCCCTTTGGCATTCAGAAGTGGCTGCCTTCCTACTCAAATCTGGGGAAATCCGTCGTGTCCGAATTTTTCTGAAGTCTATTGCTTTGTCGGATTTCTGGATATTGGTCTCAACCGTCTTGTCGATCGCATTAATGGCGATTGCGCAACTTTTGGGGAAATGTTATATTGAATTTTGGGAAGTGATTTGCCATTTGGGTCTGATTATTTACTTATCATTTGAGTTTGGAGTGTTGGAGCTTGAGGTGTGTTGATAGATTGTGCATTTCAGAGTGATTTTGAGTGCTGCATTCGGAATTCTAGAGCATTGCTTGTATTCTGCTCGTGCTTGGAGGTTGTTTACTGGCATCCCCAGTTTCAATCTATTCTATTCTCATGGTATGTGGATATTCTCTCTTCCTCTGTTGGCTTTTGATGCTTTGCTACGTGTGCTTTGATGTCATTCATTGCTTCGTTCTTGTTTCTATGTGCGTACCATGTCTGGGCGTTTGGGGTTTCCATGTCTTGCCAGTCCATTCAGGTGATTGTTTTGAATATTTGTTTTGGGCTGGTCTTTCGTTGTTATTTTCGAGGCTTGTTTGCATTTTCCATGAACTTCCTATCCTTGTTTGCAAGCAAGTGGTGCCTGAACTTTTCTGTGCTACCATGGCGGAGGTTTTTAGGGTTCTTGACCTAGGGCATAGCCAATCCCTTTCAAATTGTTGAGAGGAGAGTTTTAAATTCATGGTTCATCCATTGGAGGTGTAGGTCGAGTCATTGTTGAGCTACAGGCTCTTAGTCCATGTCCGTTCAGTCCATATGAGTAAGGACGAGGAAAACATAGGTGTTCGGGTTTTCATTACCTTCACAGAATCCTGCCCTTGTGGGATTTCCTCGAGTCTTCCTATCTTTCCTTTGTTCTTCGTATTTTGCTATTAAAATCAGACTTTTGTTTGCCTCGCGGAATTCCGCTTCCTTCGGATTTTCCCGGTGTCCGTGGTTGGGTCATTCTACTGAATTCATGCTTTCATGGTAAATTTTTCTTACTTCCGCTAAAGTCCGCTCCGTTGGGATTTCCCTAGATATTCTGCGTTTCTCTCATTTTCCTGGATTACTGAAATAGTTGTTGTTTTCAGGGATTTCCGTCTCTAGCGGATTCTTTCAAAGTTTTGTGGGAATGAAGAATCTGATGATTACTTGAGGAATTTGCTTATTGATAATACGTTTAGATGATCAAATGAACTTATGCTAAGTAGTTTCAAGTTATTCCTTTACTACATTGATTGATTGAAATGGTATTATGGGGTTTGTATGTTTGTTTCATAGGATTCCGCCTGGTCCGGATTTCCTCGAAATTCCTCTCCAGTCTGGATTCCATGGAGGAGGCTAAATCTTGGACTTTGAAATAATTGATGCTGACAATTGTTGTTTGTCTTGGATCTCATTGTGGTTGTCTTACTTGTTTGCAAGCCAGATCGAGACAAGATGTTGCTAGGAATGGCAAGGGAAAGGCAACCAATCCAAGTGCTGAAAGCTCTACTATCTCTGATGCAGAAAAGGTGAAGATGGACATAAAGAGTAAGGTATCTAAGAGAAGATTGACTTCCATCTGGTTAGGAATCATTGATACCAATGTGGGTATGTGGGACTATGAGGAATTCATGGCTGAAATGGCAGCACATAACCTCCCTTTGATGGCCAGAAGAACTTTGGAATCCGGGTTAGCCCATGTAGCTAGTTTTCCTTCCATAGTACAATGCTATGAGTTGGTGCTTGAATGTGCCAGAAACTATGATAAGGGAACACAAAGGATAGTTGGCCCCTAGGGAAGGATTGTGGCAAGTTTTGATCCCGTGTCCATTGCTAGGACTTTTGATATACCTGATAGGTCACATGTGGTGGCCTTTGACATGGATACAAAAAAGAAGTACTATGAGGAGAATGTAGTCAAGTCCCATCAAGTGATCAATTCTTGGTTGGAGAAGCCCAAGTCCCACTTCTCCAAGTTGCCAAAACAACTATTTAGACTTAAATTCAAGAGGGAATACTATAATTTCATCACTCTCCTCAGCAGGTTGGTAGGGCTGAAGAGTGTAGGAGTTTTTGAGAGCTGGATGTTTAATGTCATTGCTCAGATGGAGCGAGGTATAGATTACCACTGGGTAGGTGCCATAAGTGTAGTAATCCATGAGCAGATGTGCAATGTCTTGCAGACCAAGACTTTCACCATGACTTCTTACCTGGTGTATGCATTGGAAATATTCCACTCGTACAAGGGGTTGAGCACTAGAGGTGTATTCAGACAGGATGCAATCTATGAGGTGTATCCATAGTTGCACCTGGCAGGAGGTAGCTATGGAAGAACAAATGATGCTTTTACAATATATATTACTAGGTTGCTGTAGGGTGCAGAGCATGTGAGGATTTCAGACAAGGCCAAGGAATTGATAAGGAGGTATGGGGCATGGTTCATCCAGTTCCCCACTTTCTCCTACATAAGGATTGATGGTTGTCAAAGGGCTCCATACAGACTCCGAAGGTACCCAACTGATCATATTATACTGTTGGAGGTCACTAGGCAGATTTGTGACTTCGATGTGATTGTGAAGGGAGCTAAACATAAAACAGGATTTGGGAATGATTTTCCCTTGAAGATAGGAACAATTGAGGTCTGTGCTTCAATCCAGTCTGCTCACGCTTTTGAAGAGGAGATGAGTACTTTTGGTCTCTCTTTCCATTCTAAGAGGGCAAGGTTTGATATTACTGGCGAGGCACAAAAGAAGGCAAGCAGGGAATACAACCACAAAGACAACATTGAAGATTATTGGGATAACCTTGGCGATGAATTTGATGTAAGGAAGAAGAAACTCTCCAGGCTGCCAGTGGACTTGGTAAGGTTATACAACATAAAGGCCATTCCTAACCAGGTGGAAGAGGATGGAAATATGATTCAGGGTCATACCTTCGAGGCTGTGAAAGACAAACCAGTTGGAGAGATTGACTGGTTGGAAGAAGAAAGGACAGAGTTGGAGAAAATTATGACTCCAGTGATTAAGTATACTAAAATGTGGCTAAAACACAATATATTAGAGCTAGAAAGTGAAGGTGTCCAATGCACCTATGATTTGATGGGAGACTTGGAGTCTCATTCTGCTTCTAAGGAATCACATGAACAAGATCCTAAGGGTAAGGCCAAGGTGGACACTCCCTTCAAGATTAAAGTTAGGGATGTTCAAGCTGAAGAAGTAGCAGATGTGGGTAAGAAAAGAAAGCCTATTGCGAAAAGAGAAGAAATGTTTCAAGTAAAAGAGGCTGAGAAGGATAAAGAAGATAAGGAGGAGAAGGAAGATGTTGCTGCTCCTTTGCTCAAAAGAAGAAGACTTGTGAGGATGTCACAAAAGGAAAAGGAAACTTCCAAATCATAAAAGGAGGTTGAGACACCTGTGGTGGAGATAAAAAGTTTAGGGGAAAGAACTCAGGTATATATGAGGAGCTCAAGGACTCCTTCCCCAAAGGATGCTGCAAAAAAGTTGGATGTTCTTATGACTGCCCCTATCATTGAACAGGAGAGCATTCCACCTCCTCAAGATATTGGTAGTGTGCAAGAAGAGCCAAAGAAGGATGAAGATCCTAAGGACTTGGGTGAAGAAGAATTCTAGGAAGGAGACCTCTACAATGCCGAGACAAAATTTGATAAGGTAATCCAGTCTCCTTTAGTAGCCTATGCGGATTCACCTGCAAAAGAGCAACTGAACAAATCCCCTCAATAGGAGGAGATACCAGCTAGGATCCCTTCACCGATACAAGTTGTGGAGGAGCAGTCTTTAAACAAGGAAGACCCAACTAAAGAGATCCCTAATGTGCCTAGTATTGAGAAGGATGCACCTAATGTCCAATAGGAGCAAGATAAACAGGATGAGGTGCCAACTGAATCCACCATTCCAGGTTGGCTGGATAGAGAGTTAAAAAGTAAATTGGCGATAGTGGAGGACACTCCTCCCAATTGGGATGACCTAATGGCCAATATTGGAAAAAACAAAACTAAGAAGAAGGCTAGGGTTGTATCCAGGATTGAGAGAGATGGATCAGGCAACAGGGTGGCTCACATTGCTACCCCTGCTCCAGAAAAAGATAGAGATAATGTGACTACCAGGGACTATCATGTGCAAACCATTGACTTAGGGAATGCTTCTATGGAGCAAGATATTGAGGATTATGAAGGCTCCAGTGTTGTAATTGTGGGAAGATTGAAGGAGGTACAAGCTAGGCATGAGTTGGAGAGGGAGAATGATAAATTGAAGAAGTACTTGTAGGAATTGATGAAACCCTTACAATCTATTAGCCCTTCCTCCTATGCTGCAGGTTTCTTGCCCCAGGAAACAATCTCCGAACTTGAAAGAATGAAAGGCACTACACATGCCACAGTTAGTTGGTTGTAGGGAGTCCAGACCAAAGGAGATGGTGCCATCAAGGATATCTTGTCGACTACAAGGGATGCCATGAGGTTAGTGGATTGGATGAAGACTGTGCTGGCCCAAGACAAAGAGGACATTGATCTCCTATTGCAGAAAACAAGAAAAATAATGGAGTTTACTGAGGATAAACTGGTGAAGAGTGGGATTCTTCCTTTTCCAAGGGTTTCTGAGCCTTGGGAATGGTTTGAGATCTTGCAGATGAGGCAAAGGGCCTTGAAGAAGATTCATAAACAAGGGAGGCAGATTGAGGACACTTTGACTGACATTCATGGTAAGTGCATCTCATTCTTTGAAATTATGACAAGGAGGAAGAAGTTCGCCCAAATGCATCTCAATTTGGACCAACTTAGGAAATGGTGGAGAGATGTCTATTCTCTAGTCACTGATGGTCCAATCATTGAACATCAACTAGATGATGCTGCAACCTACATTGTAGTTATTAATAGGTATTTAACAAATAGGGCTGATTGGGATGGCACAGTAAGGAAGACAAGAGATGACATTAAGTCTCTTGAAAGAAGAGTTAGGGTTTTTCCCGTGCCACCTATTGCTGAATTGGACAGAGTGTTGCTGGCAATGCATGGTGAAGTGGATTGAGCTAAAGACAAGGATGGGAAGTAATTATATAGGGCTACATCAAAGTTTTTGCTTCCTATTATCCACATGTATTGGGCCGACCTTTTGAGACCCTAGGCCGACTTGGATGAAATTGGTGCAAATTGCACATTTCATGTTGTATTCGAATATCTTTTGAGGTCGACATCTTATGTGGCAATTTTATTGTAAAACTCTTATTTTGAGCCAACCTATCTAAGGGATTCTCTATAAATTGGGCATGTTGCCTCATTTGTGAGAGATAGATAAGTGATACACAATATACATATAGACATAGAATAGAGATTTCATATTTGAGCGAACTAGGGTTTATCCTCAAGCAAGTATTGTAACAAAAGGCTGGGATTGTTGCCATTTTTGGATGACCTAATATAAGAAAGGATAGTGTGATTTGGTATCTCTCTTGTGTTGAGTTTCATCTGGCATGGTTCTTGTTGTTCTATCTTTAAAATTTCTTAAGTTCATTATTAGATAGTTTGGTGATGCTTAGGGTTTCATGTTTGGAATGTTTGCAGTGATCTCTAGTCCATACTTTTTGCAGTTAGTTGATTGTTAGCTTCTTTGCAAAGTTAGCCTGGACTTAAAATTGTGCTTAGTTCAGTTATGAATGTTTGTTCATTTCAAATCGCAATAGGATTGCTTTGAATGAATGTTTATGATTTGAAAATCTTTAAATACCTCAGAAGATTGCACTATTCTTGTGAGATTGCAGATTTATTTGAGTCAAATAGAAAGTAGTTTATGAGAGATTGGTCCATTTTAAGCATCTTATATTTTGGGTATTGTCAATCTTAGGGTTAGAATTAGTCTTAGAATTATCTCTAAAACCTTTCTTCTTTTGTTATTTTATTTATTATCTGGATTCGATTGAAAATTTCAAGTATCAATTCACTGTTTCGATCTGATAAATTCACAGTCCAGTATTTGCTTGTAGTAAGGTCCCTTTGTGATTACCAACATTTTTACATTATCTCTAGGTTGTTTTGTTGCATTGTCAAGACCTGACATTAGAGACCTTGGGGTTATCTCTTTGTTCATAGAGATTTACCTTTCAAGAGAGATAGGATATCATATTCTGTCTGAGTTGTTGCTGTGCAGAAAACACCATCAAGAGGTTGGTTTTTAAACAAAAACCAAAAGGCTAAGGAAGTGGTTGTCTTGCTCGATGCGAGTAAACATTAATGCCAGTAAGTGATCGTCTACTTGCTCATGTGACTTTTACTGAGCATTGATGATCAATTTGATCATGTTGCTCGATAAATATGAGGTAATTGCATTTTTTCTCACCATTGCAATTGAGAGATCAAATCGCTAAGTTTGTAAGAGGATTGTTCTATATTTGTGAAGTCCAGTCCTGGTAAAATGAGCAAGTCAATGATTCCTTCTTCCTTAGTACCAAAGTCTCCAAGGCTCAATTTTCACAAATCACACAACAATGTTTCAAAGGGTGAATTGAATGCACCCATTGTTGCTTCAAATCCAAAGTAGGAGGATGAGAAGGAGGCTCATAGTAGGAAATCTATGTAGATTTCTATGAGGAGCAATTACCATTTAAGGAGTTGAGTTATTGGAGGAACAGTGGAGGCCAAGGGAAAGTAGCTTGCAAAGTTCGTGGGAGGAACGAGGAAAAAGGTAAGATATGGTCGAGGTACTTTAGGAAGGAAAATTCCCCTATTTAAATTTTAGACAACCCTTATAATAGTGACACATAGACGGATTTGGGTTATGGCCATTACCTCATACTTTTAAATGAATTTGCTGACTTAGATGAGGAGGTGGTAGCGGTTGCCCTAGTTTCAATGAAGACCCCAAGCCGGCATGATCATTTTTTTGTTGACAAGGATGATAAGGATAAAGAGGTAGTGGTTTCTCCAACCTCTATGAGGGCATGAAGCAGGTGTGTGTACTTTGGCTCTGGTTCTAGCTCTGGTTGACTAGTGGTGCTCTGGTAATGTTTTGTGGCTATTGTAACAACCCGGGTAGTTTTTGATGGTATGATGATAAATTTTTTGGCTCGACGTGTGCACGAAATGTAAAGGGCTCATTGGTGACTAATAGTGTTTTGGTGGCATTGGTTGATGTAAATATTGTTTCCCTTGTGTGGTAAATGATTACAAATAACCATTTGGGGAAATTTCTAAAATATAGTTGAAATTGGTTTTGAAATGAAATACATTTGAATTGTAATTTCATTTGAGCTAGATGCTTGTTGCTCCCTTAATCTAAAAAATGGATTTTATGGCTCATTACAAGGGTTTTGATTTTGGAGTCATATTATAGTTCAGGTAGAAATTTGACATAGGAAGGAGCGTACTATGGAAAATATGAATGAATAGAACAATGCATTGTCTTGGTTGTGAGTCTTAAATTGGTTTTATAGAAATTACTAATATCGAAACAAATCTTAATTCTGAAACATATACTCTCTTGTGTGCCTTTTTGCAAGTTATAAATGAAAATATCAAGGGTATTCTCATTTGTCTTCAGTTGTTTGATTGAAAGTATGACTCTTTTTCTTGCTTTAGCTCAAAGAGTAGATTAAATGCTTGAAGAGGGTTCTAGATTTGTAAGAATTTGCATAGGATTTGGTAAGAATTTATGTTTCAAGCATTGTGAATTTTCATATTGCAAAGTACTATGAAAATTGTCTGCCAGTCTTTGAATCAAGTAGTTTGTATATGATGGGTTATTATATATCTGACTCCATCGTCCCAATTGATGAATCACTGGTCTATTTGTTAAGTAAATCTTGTGAGTGAATGTTTTATGGGTGTTCCTAGCTATGGATTTGAAATGAGAACCAAAATTATTAAAACTTTCAATCATAATTAATGGATCTAAAGTAATAGTTAATTCCTAGCAGTAGATGTTAAATTTTTCAAAGATCGACCAAGTCTTTAATAAATTGAGTCTATCTACATTATGTAGGAATTAATCTGTGTATAGAAGTGTTCTTGATGAATTTGATGTAAAATGAACACGAGTAGGAACACCCTCCTAGGTCCCATAGAGCCTGAAGTGGAGTAAAGAATCTTTACTCATTGTGTTGGTCACTAGCCTAGGAATATCTTGAACATAGGGGTTGGCTACCCTTTATAGAATTTCAAGGTTCAATTGGAACAATTAAAACACCAAGAAAATTGGTGACTCCGTTGGGGACAATTTGGAATCTCCAATTGAAGACTGTTATATCATAGAGTCAAGAATTTGGTGGATCTAAACATTTGGTTCAGATGTGGAAAAGTTCCTGGACCTGGCAAAAGATTTAGTTGCAACAAAGTTCGAGGGATTTGAAAGTGACTCTGCTATAGGAGAAGACCAAGAATGAAATATACTATTGAGGAAACTTCATATTACTTGAAGTAAGTCCTCTATGAAGAGAGGTGGTGACTTTGACTAAAGAACTTGATAAAGAATACTTCAAAGTTTTAGATCCACAAGGTTCAAGAAGAAAGGGTTAACAACTGATACGAGTTTCTAGGTACTCTCATAAATCTAAAGAAAGTGAAATCATGATTGTAAGCAATTTATGGGAAATTTTCAGGACTAAATATGTAAATAATTCCCAATTTGGTGAAATAGCACTAAGAGAGGGAAAATGGGTGGTAATTTTGCATGCTTTTAAAGTGAAATTGGAACTGATGTAGAAGTATATTATATTCATGTATTTCACTTATTACAAAGTCTTAGGCAAAGAAGCGATAGAAGATTTTCAATGTAAAGACCTGAGACCGTAATTGCAAAAGGAATTTGCATTGCCTTGTGTAAAGTTCCAAGATAAAATCTATAATCCTTTTGAGGGTGTGAGAGAATGCATAATCAATCTGAGCATTCTAGTATGAGACTAAATGTAGTGATGCATGATTGGAACCCCTTGTCATGTCAAGGAAAGTTTAGTACCAAGAGGTATAGAGCTATAGATTTTAGTAACATTCATGGTTATCTAAATGATGTACAACCTAAGATTAGAGAAAAGGTACCAAAGTTTAATGGTGAAAAATATGAGTCAGCATGAAAGAATCTACAGGAGTTTGTTGATATGATGGGAGATTATGAATTGGATTTTGAAGATGTTGTCATGAAGTTGTTTGTTCAGTCTTTGAAAGGAGATGCAAGAGACTGGTTCTCTTTTCTACTACTATCTTCTATACATTCCTAGGATGAGTTCAAGGTGGTATTCACAAAAAAATTTGGTGAGAGAATAAACCCAAGTGTGGTGAGAAAAAGTTTCATGGAATTCCATAGAAAAGAGGACGAGTTGGTCCCTTCTTTTAATCTCATATTTTCAAAGATCACAAGGGAGATCCCTGAAGGTATAAGACCAAATGATGCAAAATTCTTGGTCATGTACTTAGGTGCATTTGATAAAAAGATGAGTTATCTATTAAGAGACAAAGATCCCACAACATTGCATCAAAGCGTATCAAATTGCTATAGATATTGAAAATAACTTGAAATACTCAATAATGAAAGGATATTCAGTTACCAATGTTGGTCATCCTAATACATCTCATGCAAACAAAACCAATGGATCACTCTGTAGGGATATATGTAAGGAGAATATGATTTATAATGTTCTAATTTCCCCACTGCCACAGTATGATGACCTTACTATATTCCAAGTTGAATTCCCACAAGATCCAAGTAAGGCTGGCCATGCCTCTTCTATTAAAAAATTGTATGAAATGAAAGGGCATCAAGATGAATCACCTTATGAATTTTTCCCTAGATTTGTGGATGCATTGTTAGAGATACCCGAGAATGTCAGGCCTGAGGAGTCAATGTGCATTGACTTGTTTTGTGAAATATACCAACCAGGACTGAGTGCCTTGCCAAAGGAATGGAAACCTCAAATCTTGAGCCAAGTAATTGACTAGATAAAGATTGTAGAGGGAGTTAGGAATGATTATGCACCACATGAGATGCTCCTAAATTGCACTGGTCATGGTCTTGCTAAGAAAAATCAAGAAAAAATACAAAGAGGTGAAGAACGTGTATCAAAATATGAACATCCATCTTCTTGTATAGGAGAATATAATGATTGTAATCAATTCACTAATGACACATCTATAGATCATTACCACTATGATGAAGATGAAGAAATACATTATGAGAGAAGGTGTGATGTGTTTGAATTGAGTTCTTGGGAGGTCTTGGAGGGTGAAGAGTTGGAAGAGATACAAAAGTTTGTCCCATTACGAGATTTGATTGGTAGCGATAGTGCTAGTGTCAATTGTGCTCTATCGCCAACTAATGATCAAGATATTGAAAGTGAAATTTCTAACAGTCAGTTCGGAGAACTTGAGTGCAGTCTTAGTATTGGTGGGTTTCCATGCTGTGGTAGTTATGATGACACTGAATCATATCATTCCTTTGTTGAATGTAATTATCCTTATAAAATGAAGGTTGAATCCTTTTCAATTGGTTACAAGGATTTTGATTGTGATGATGAGTTGCAAAGTTTGCATCCTCATGCAAAGGAAGAAGAAGATCCATGAAAGAAATGAAAGTAATAGATAATCCTCTATTTGATGAGCCTCTATCCTTATTAGTTGATAAAAGTGAGGCCCTCTACTAGTATAGAGATAATCCAATTTTTGAGAATTCTAATGATGCATTGGATGCATGGCCAAGGTATGGTTGTGAGCAAGAAAAACCGTACATTAACAAGTCTTTTGAAAAAAGGTGCTTATGAATCTTTCACATTTGGTACTATTGTAATAGGTGAGACTAAGGATCATGAGGAGATCGAGGTCTCTAAATTTTTCTCTTAGGAATGTGTCTTCCTTTATGAGGATGATCCAAAAATGTTTCAGCCACACAAGGGAGAGCATGTTGAATATGAGAGTGATGAACAATATGAAGACAAGAGTGTCACTATTCAGTGCAAGGATATTGAGTCTAATGTCAAATGTTTGGAGGATGATGTGTACATTGATGGGGTAGGGGTTTCAGTATTGAATGACCAAATTATACATCTTGATGCACATGTAGATCATGGGTTAACACTAGGGCTCATAAATAATGAAGGACAGTTTGGTCTCTATGCGTTGCAGCCAAGTGATGTAGGTGATATAGGGAATGATGTTAATGAATATGAATGTGCAGTTGAATTCTTTGTTGATGCTCTCCATCTTCTTAGCATGATTATGGATATGCTATCTTCTAATAAAGATAAAATTTTTATAAGAGATGACCATGATCCTTGTCCAATTATTGGTGAAAGACTTTTAAATCATGGAGACCTGAGTATGCACCTTGGTTATGTAGACCTATATAAAGATATTCTTGAATATGCATCTTTTATTTTTAGAATATTTGGGAATGATGCTTGGCCTAGCACACCACAAGATGTTTATGAAGGTTTCCAATTCAATGTAAAAGTTGAGTGTGTTGTCAATATTCATGATCAGGTGGAATATGAGAGTTTCACCTTTCCATCTCAATCAAGTAATCACATAGTGGAATAGGCTAGTGGACATGGCAATTTTGCAGCGTGCGGGGTTGGGTATGCTAATCATAATAGGTCTGACTATATAAAAATGCTTAATACACATATTGATCCATTACAAGCAGCACATGGTAAAGTCTTTGATAGAGGGAAGGATTTTTCCCTAGTTTTTTGGGGGCCATGGGCTTCCAATTTAGGGATTGAAGCCTTTCAAATGAAATGGGCTTCTTGAGGAATATGTATTGTACTGTATATTCTTGTAAATATTGTATATAGGTTTGGTGTGATTTGTTCTTGGTTCTGCTTGCTTGCCTTGTACGGGTAGGTTCCTTGGTTTTTGTACTCCTCCGCTGGTCTACTTCAACCTGAGATATGAATTCTCTCCATACCCACAAGAGGTATGCATCCCTGAGCATGATCCACTAGAAGAGATCCTAAAAATTTTGAAAATTTGAGCTTATTTTTTCTTGTGATGATCTGTTACTTCTGCGTCTAGGGATAGTGTGTAGGGTTTTGGTGTATAAACCATCATTTTAAATTTTGTCTGTATTACAACCCTTGATCATTCTATTCTCTCATTGAATTTTTGTCCCCAGTTGTCAGTTGTCTTAGTCACAACTTAAGTCATCCAACCCATTATCTTTACCAGCCCCTTAGCCTAAGCCTTTCGGTCACCTCATGCCTTTTCATTTTTGTAAACTTTTCAAAGTCGGGCAAAATATTTTGCAATTGAAAGAATTAAGTCCTAAGTCTTTAACTCCTATGGGTCATGATCCATCAACCTATTCATGGCCCCATTTTATGGCTAACTTTATTTGCATGTGCAAAAATCTGGTCCATTAGATTTGAAGATCAAATCCAGCTCACGTGTGCTGCACACGATTTAAAATATTCAATTTCGAAGAGTCGTGTGGTTTGTGTGCTTGTGCCACCTGTCCTTTTGTAGAATGTGGGACCCAATCTCCACTATCCTGCCCAAAATTCTAAGTCAAGGAATCAATGGTTGTGATGCATTGCTAGAATCAAATCTTGGCCATTGTGCACACACCGTGTCGGATTTTAAATATTATTTTCCAACGTGTTGCGAGGTTTGCGTGATTGTGACACGTGGAATTCAATGCCAATAAGGAGAGAAAGGGTGATGCCCACAAGCGAATGACGTGGCTTCTAGTCAGCATGTTCTCATTGGATGATGGGATATCAAGTGATGGTCTCGAGGATTCAAACATGATTGGCTCATTCTGGGCAATTCGATTCACTATCTCATCAAGGAATCAACGGTCGATTTTTAAACAAAAACCAAAAGGCTAAGGAAGTGATTGCCTTTCTTGAAACGATCAAACATTAATGGCACCAGACCTATAGATGTTAATCAATTTGATCCTGGTGCGTGTGAATGATTACTCTCCTATAATCATTGAAGGTATGCATAATTTCGTGCACCTAAATAATTAAAGGCTCTAATGCAAGTGCCAGTAAGTGATTGTTTGCTTGCTCATGCGACTTTTACTGAGAATTAATGATCAACTTGATCATGTTGCTCGATAAATATGAGGTAATTGCATTTTTTCTCACCTTTTCAATCAAGAGCTCAAATCACTAAGTTCATAAGAGGATTGTTATGCATTTGTGAAGTCCAGTCCTGGTAAAATGAGCAATTCAATGTCTCCTTACAGAGTACGAAAGTCTCCAAGGCTCAATTTGCACAAATCACACAACAATATTTCAGAGGGTGAATGCACCCACTGTTGCTTCAAATCCAAAGGAGAATGAGAAGGAGGCTCGTAGCAGGAAATCTATGCAGATTTATGTGAGGAGCAATTACCATTTAAGGAGCTGAGTTATTGGAGGAATAGTGGAGGCCAAGGGAAAGTAGCTTGCAGAGTTCATGGGAGGAATGAGGAAAAAGTTAAGGTACGGTTGAGGTAATCTAGGAAGGAAGATTCCCCTATTGACATTTCAAACAACTCTTTTGATAGTGACACAAAGACGGATTCAGGTTATGGCTATTACCTCATACTTTTAAATGATTTTTCTGACTCAGATGAGGAGGTGGTAGCGGTTGCCCCAATTTTACTGAAGACCCTAGGCATGCATGATCATTTTGTTGCTGATAATGATGCTAAGGATAAAGAGGTATTGGTTTCTCCAACCTATGTGAGGACACAAAGCAGGCTTATGTACTTTGGCTCTGGTTGAATGGTGGTGTTCTAGTAACGTTTTATGGCTGTTGTAACAACTTAGGTGGTTTTTGATGGTATGATGATAAATTTTTTGGTTCGACGTGCACACAGAATGTAAAGGGCTCATTGGCAATGAATAGTTTTTTGGCGGCATCGACTGATGTAAATCTTGTTTCCCTTGTGTGGTAAATTATTACAGATAACCGTTTGGGGAATTTCTAAAATGCAGTTGAAATTGGTTTTGAAATGAAATGCATTTGAATTGTAATTGCGTTTGACTTAGAGGTGTGTTTCTCCCTTAATATATAAAAGGGATTTCATGGCTCATTGCAAGGGGTTCGATTTTGGAGTCATATTATAGTTCAGGTAGAAACTTGGCTTAGGAAGGAGTGTACTATTGAAAATATGAATGAATAGAATAGTACATTGTCTTGGGTATGAGTCTTATATGTGATAGTCTTAAATTAGTTTTATAGAAATTATTGATATTGAAACAAATCTTAATTCTGAAACATATACTCTCGTTTGTACCTTTTTGCAAGTTATATATGAAAATATTAAGGGTATTCTTGTTTGTCTTTAGTTTTTCGATTGAATGTATGAATCTTTTTCTTCATTTAGCTCAAAGAGTGGATTAAATGCTTGAAGAGGGTTCTAGATTTGTAAGAAATTCCATAGGATTTCATAAGAAGTTTTGTTTCAGGCATTGTGAATTTTCATATTGCAAATTAATATGAAAATTATCTGCCAGTCTTTGAATCGAGTAGTTTGTATATGATGTGTTATTATATATCTAACTCCATCGTACCAATTACTGAAGCACTGGTCTATTTGTTAAGTAAATATTACAAGTGAATGGGTTATGGGTGTGCCTGGCTATGGATTTGAAATGAGAACCAAAATTATTAAAACTATCAATGACAATTAATGGATCTAAAGTAATACCTAATTCCTAGCAATAGATGTTAATTTGTTCAATGATCAACCAAGTCTTTAATAAATTGAGTCTATTTGCATTATGTAGGAATTAATCTATGTATAGAAGTATTCTTGATGAATTTTATGTCAAATGAACATGAGTAGGAACACCCTCCTAGGTCCCATAGAGCCTAAAGTGTAGGAGTAAAGAAGGTTTACTTGTTGTGTTGGCCACTAGCCTAGGAATTTCTTGAACATAGGGGTTGGCTACCGTTTAGAGAATTTCGAGATTTAGTTTGAACAATTAAAACACCAACAAAGGGTTAGATAAGACCCCCTTAAATCAAATCCCCTTGGATAGAACCCATCTATTAATAAATCATATCCACAATGGAGTCTCCTTCTCACCTATTAAAATGTTGGAATTTTTTTTTTCTTTATCTTTTGAGGGATTAAATAAAGTCATTTAAAAATTATATTATACAATTCTATAGCCCTCGAAACGATCTTTGGAAAAGGTATAGTTTTGAAATGTTTTCATTTTATCATGTATTTAATTTTTAATTTTTACTAAATATAGGTTTTTCACCGAACATCAAGTTCTTCGTTCTATAGAGGTGGAAAAAAAGTAAATCATTATAATTTAAAAAAAAAATACCTTTTCCCTAGATATTGATGTCCTTGTTTCACAAAAAAAAAAAGATTTTGATATATACACAACAAGGTATGTTTGATGACATACACCTATGTTCAAATTATAGTTACAGTGACTTCAAAAATTAATTAAAAAAATATGTATCAAAAAATTATGAAAAAATATACTTGCCATATAAATTGATGTTAAGAATCTATATTTTAAAAATTAGAATTTTATCCTTTCTAGAAAAAAGTAATGATTGATGACATAAACATTACTTTTTAAAAATGTTGTTTATTGCTTAAAACTAGTAATTAAGGAAGATGTTGAAAGATTCATGATTTATTTCAAAATATTTTTTAGAAAATATTTTAAAATCTACACACAAATTTCCACAAATCGCTAGTTCACATCATCTTCAAATTCTTAATGGTTTAGTTGATATAGGTCTCAAAAGATGAAGATTCAGTTAAAATTGTTGATATAAATGTCCATCTTGGCCAAAAGTGAGACATACTATTGTGATTTCATCCATTGTAGTTGAAAAATATCTTTAATAACAACAAAAAAAACTTTCCTCTTCAATGACAATAACTAATTAGAAGATGCTTATGCTTTCATAGTGTTGAAGTTGTAAAATCAACTCCATAGCACCGAAAAATCACCTGCAAGAAATTACCTATCATAAAAGAGAAGATCAAAGCCACAATAGTGCTCAACAAGATGAAATATAACCTATATGAATGATTACAATGAATGATAAATCCTTATGAAAAGGAGATAGAAACCCTAGACCTAAAACCCTAGGAGAGGATTAAATTAGCTAGTGACAAGTGTCACCATCCTATGCGATGAGACAACATAAGCTATAATTATCCAATCTAATAATGAAAAATAAATTCTTAAGTTTAGCTTAAGTGTATGAGAATAATAATTAATGAAATAATATTTAATTATTATTTAATACTTAAGGGGTAGCTAAAAAATGTATAAAAAGAAAAGAAAGAAAGAATGGGTTCCAACAACAAGACCCGATGAGGTACCAAAGTACAATCAAAGAAATATCTCATAACTGAAGAAAAGGAGAAAACCTCATGAGAAAAAAACCTTTGCTAAAGAGCGATGAAAACATGTAAAAAAATATGAAGGAAGGCCTATCCTTGACAAAAACCATTAGTACATGAAATCTTAGGGAGCCCTAACACTAATTCCTATGTACTCATTTGCTGGAGACATCTGTAATTGACATGATTAAAATGTTCATGCCACAAATTACTCACAATGTCTTCATGTACTATAAAGGATGAACCTGTACCAATTGAACTCTCAAAATCATCAAATCGGTATAAATGAAAAGCAATATCAACACTCCTAGGGGCCACAATAATATCAGGATCATGAAGGTCCCAGATAACTACATCATATGAGGTAAATTTAAATATTCTATCAATGCTAGCTTGGAAAATATGATACATTTCAAGAATTTTGGTGGATATATCAAGAGCAAAAATAACTTCCTGAAGAAAACAACCCTCGAGTGTGACATTACTTGAGCCTAAAATTGAAATCTGTGTAGAATCCCCAACTAAAATCTGAAAGGGATGAGACCAAATCCTGAGAGTGTGTCATGTGATGTGTCGTGCTAGAATGTAGTATCCATGGAGATGAAAAAGGTAAGGAACTTGCATAAAGAGCATGACCTTTACTTGTAAATGAGGAAGAAGACTTAGGGGAAGATATATTATGATGCTACATGGATTTTTCCAAAGCCTTTGATCTCCTCCAACATCTAGTGACTGGATGTCCCTCCTTACCACAAAAATTGCAAGGTTCACTTGATTTATTTTCCATTTTGGAGGAAGATTTACCATACTTAGAAGATTATCATACCGAGGAGTGGTTTGAGGTTTATGTTTTGACTTTTGAGATGGTTTGGAGGAACTCTCACTACCTGACGAAGTCTCTATCTCGGGCTTATGTTTCTTCTTGTCTTTGGGTGTCTATGCTACCATTGCTTGGGTTTTGGAACCATAAGAAGAATCAAACTGAGTCAAATTTTTCTATTCATGAGTCAAATTCTCACATAACACTTTGAAATTAGGCATAGTAAATGCATCACCCAATTCATCCATAGTAGAGTAGAATGTATAAGAGAAGACCTGAAATGGCCCTTTAAGCTTAGACATAATAAGGAAATGCACTCTTTGTCAGTTTTATCTTTCCCATAACCCTAAAAAAGTGATTTGAGTGACTTACACTTCTACAAGGAGTCCTCAATGGAGGGGAAAGAATCATGTACAAGTGATGTCAAATCAGCCTCAATCTATAGAGATGTGTACTCATTGATGGTGCTAAAAAGATCACTAAATTTTTCCCACATATCCCTACGAGTGGTGCAAGACTCAATATGAAACATGTGAAATTAGTCCCATAGCCTCATCCATCTTGTTACTATGCTGAAATATCTCAAATTGATGAGTAAATGCTAGTTGTACTTCATTCAAAGTGGACCATAAATCCTTAGACATGAGCAATCTGGTATTATGAGCTTTTCAAATATGATAGTTGTGTGGTGTAAGATGTTCAAATGAAGAGGTATCTGCCATGATTGTTGAAGTTTTCAAAACAATGTGTGGGAAAGATTTGTTGTTCTCTGATGTATATAGATTCTGAAAGTTAGAAATATACCCCCCACAATAAGAAAAACCAAACCTTAATGAAAATTTGATAGTAGAAAATATTTAAAAATAAAAAATCACATCAGATAAATCTCTATGTGACTAGTGAATATTTTGATGCCAAAAAAATGTACGTCACCACTTCTTAGAAAAAATTGCTGCCAAAATAAAAGAATTGTCATCGATTAAATTAAACGCCACCATTGCAAAAAGGTTTTCCAATTTTTTTATTAAAAACCTATGGATTTTTCCTTTAGAAGTTGAGTTCCTGCATAGGCACTAATGGCATCGTAATAGTATGACGTATGATTGTATAGATCCATATAGTTGTACAAATTTTTCACCTCAAATAATGTGCCTCAAAAAAATTTGCCCCCAAATTTTTTTTGCTCATATTTTCATCAAATGATAGTAGATCTTTAGGTATTCGGCTACTCCAAACATAATGGCAAGGTTTGTTTTTCTCTAGGACACACCAAAAAATTTCTCAAGGTTGGATCCCTCAAATTTTGAATATGAAGCTACAAATTTGGAGCTTCGATATCATGTTGAAGTTGTAAAATCAACTCCACAGTACCCATAAATCACCTACAAACAATTACCTATTGTAGTGTCGAAAAATGTACTCCTTTACATTTTCACACTATGTTTGGGTCCATTGATAAATTGGAATTAATTAAGCCTCTAATTGGCCCAATTATGCATCTACAAGCCTAATTAATTGCAATTTACGAAAGGGGAATCAATATTTAGTTAATTCAATTATCATTTTTAACACCTCGAAATGAATAGGTCTTGGCAATTTAGGTCAAGACCCATTCACCCTTGGGTGAATGGGTCCTCTTTAGTTTCCAAATTCAAAATTTTAATATGTTTTTGGTGGCCTTTTTATGATCCAAATTCAAATTTCAAATGTCAGCTTGTAATGTTTGATTTTTAGGAAATTATAAAATTACCTATAAATACAAGGTCTTTTTATCAATTCAAATCCTAGAATCAAGAAGGTAAATTTCACAAGAGAAAATATTATTGTCAAAGGTGTTCAAGAGCAGATTTATCATACCTTTATTGCAGCATTCAAGATCTCAAGCATCATGTCAAGTTTATCTTCATTCATGCATATTTTTGGAGCTAACATTGTGATGTAGGTTTCAAGCATTCAAGTCAAGATTCAAGCATCAAGATCAACATCCAATCAAGCCATTTCATGCAAGATCAAGACATTGGACAGATGTGTTAAATTCAAATCCTTCAAGGTTGTCAATTAAGGGGTTTGGTGAGTTGCAACATAGCAAGTGTTCATTCATGTTTTATTATTTCATTTCAAGGTTTAATTACCAAAATAGGGTTTCACCAAGGAAAATCCCCATTCACCAAAAATAAACAAATTTTCCCTCTTGCATGTGTTTGTAGATCTTAGGTTGAAGAAGGATTGAAGATTAATCAAAAATTCAATTTCGCAAAGTTGTCAAAGTTGTCAACATTATCATCAAGCCACATAAACTCACTTTCAAAATTTAATTCAAAATTTTTGACTGTGAAACCTGGAATTGGGAGTGCAAATCCAGGAGTAGAGGACTATGAAAGAAGATTTTGAACCCCTGAAACAAGACCCATTCACTCTAGGGAAAATATATCCTAGGAGGACACTCAAAAAAGGCTTTTGGTGATAGGTGCATAAATTCATAACCTTCTCAGATCTGTTGAAACTTTTTGGATTCTATTAGATTAAGGTTTTAAATTGATGATTCAAGTGTTACATTTCATAATTGCATTTATTTGTTATTTTTCATTCATCTCCCAAAAGTGCAATTCAGGTTGATTTACCCCATCCTTAATCATAAGGAAAACAACATCTCCATTAGGGTTGACTCACCTAAGGGTTGAAAGTCAATCCTACCCTAGGGGATCTCTTTTTCCTAATGAAATAGGGAAAGTGTAGGTGCATACCCCCATTCCACATTTCATATTAGTATCACCCACATTTTCCTCCATTTCATTTTGGTGTACTCGACGTTATACATATAAAATTATGAAATTAGAGTCTATTCAAACCCCAGATCTAGGATTTTCATTAGTTTTCATCTCATTTGGGTTTGTTAAAATTGCATTGGTTTTCATCTCATTTAGGGTTTTAGGTTTGCATTTTGTATCCTTTTAAATATGAGAAATTAAAAAAATTGCATGCATATTACATCAATTTTGCATAGTACTTGCATATTAGTCATTCACATTCACAAATTGAGTCAAAATTGCATTTCAAAAAGTGTCACATTATTCATTATTTGTCATTCATTCCACTTGCATTTAGACAACAAAATCTAGAAAATTTAATCACGAAAACTGCGGTTTGTAATCTTAAACAAGAAATCCTAGTATTGAACTTAGACTCAAATTTAAATTTTTGCAAACCCTGTGCTAAGACCCATTCACCCTAGGGAAAATCAATCCCTATATAGGTTCTTTTTCAAAATTTTGGGCAGTGATTTGTCTCTGTTTGCTTTATTCTGATCTGCTGTTAAATCTAGGTTTTAGCTTCAGAAAGAAGAAAAGTTTGTCATTGTTTGCATTAGGTTTAATTGGTCAAATTGAGTGCATTGTTTGAAATCAAAATTGGCATTAAAAGACATCATATTTTAGTTTTTTTCATAGCATAATCAACAAATTATCTTGTTTAAAATATGAAAATTGCTATCTCTTTTTACATACTTTCATTGCACTTCATATTCTAGGGTGTTTGATTGCATTTATCTAGTGCCTATTCTCCATTTTGGGTGAACTTAGGTTTGGAAAAAACTTGTATGAGATTCACAACCTGGTGTCCTATTACCAATACTATAGTGAGACATAGTTTGAGACTCACTACTACACTCGACGTGGATCTTGTTTTTTCCAACTCTTTCACTCATAGTGTTGATACTATTCAACCCATTATGGAACATAGCTTTGATACCTAATTTCCCATGGCCACCCTACCCACAACCAATGTGACTGATGTTGACAAAATAGTTACCATTTTCCCTCCAGAAGAGCTAAAAAAAGGATGAAGATTTAGAAAAAATGCAAAACTTTGTGAGTTTTGAATACATTGTTTGTACTGCAATTCTCGTCATAGATAACATGAGGAAAATTCTTGATAATGAACAAGGAATAGAGATTGTGCATAGCCTAGCTCACATTATTGATAAAAATGTTCCTAAAGTAGCTATTTGTGCTCAAACTTTGGGGTACACTCAAAGTCAAGGTGGAAATCCAATTCCTTCTTCCACAACTATGACCTCTATTCCTACATACACTAATCCAACTGTTACAATAAAAAAACAACCCACTAGCAATGTCAATACCACCTTAGGTATTTCCATTGGGAATCCCTTTAGCTTTGTACATTAAAATATCATATCTCCTAATACATTCCCCCTCACAAACTTACAATTCACTTATCCTACGGAACCATATACACCTCCACCTTATTCACCTCCATCTTACAACACAACCAATGATTCCATCCTTAACCAACTCTTACAAAATATTTCATCCCTCCAACAACAAATTGTCACATTGAACCAAAGTCAAAATGGCCAACATTCATAATATGTCAAAAGAAACCATTTATTATTGGAGATATTGAGATTACAAATTCCACAAGTTATATAGATTCCTAGATTTGAGAAATATGGTGGAAAAGGAGACCCTAGTAACCATGTCTCGGCATACACAAACTTATGTAGTGACTTCATTTTTGAGGATACTCTTCACTAAACTTTTCCCTAGATCCTTGAAACGCATTGTCTTGGAGTTGTTTTTTTCTTTACTGAATAACTCAGTTCATTCATTTAATGAAATTTTTGATGCCTTTCTTAACCATTTCCAAGTGCACATGGGTGCTAAAGATGCACCTAGCTAATTTAATGCAATGAAAACAAAACAAAGATGAAAAGTTCACATATTTCATAGCACCATACCAATTGCTTTAGTCATAAATCAATATTAAGATTCTTGATGCCGACATTCAAAGAATGTTCATTGTAAATTTGAAAACCAATATTCAATTTGAACTTGAGATGATGAAGTTTCCCTCCTTTACACACTTGTGCATGACCCCCCGTGATTATCAAAATTTGGTTAGTCATCGTGAAGAAAAAACTTCTTCTAACTATCCTGAGAAATCTGAAGTTGTGGCCCATAATAATTTCCAACCTTTTAAGAAAAAAAAATGGATTTTATAAATAAATACACCTCAAAAAATCAACATGTTAACTCCCAAGTGGCTTCCATAAAAACGACAAATCCATAAACCCCTTACCTCCAAACTTCAACTTGAATTCCTTTTTCTATTATCACTGATAAAATGGACACGATACAAAACACTATAAGCGTCTTAAATATATTATGCAAGACCTCATTGATTCTAATCACACCTAGATTGGTGGTGTTAATGATCAAGGAAATAAATTCATTGCCCCACCCAACCAAAATTTGCAAATCTTTACCAACCCCATGCCAAATCATAATATCTCTTTTGTGAAAGCTAATTATACTAAGAATGATGTGATGAATGTTGATAACATTCAAAATACAAATAATGACAATATGCATGAAAATGAAGAAGACTTAGAATGTATGGGCAGATTCATTAATGTGCAACCTTGTAAGGGCAAAAATAAAATTCCCCATTGACATTGCTTTGTCATAAAATGACATAATTAGACATGCACTCAATGGTCCTCTTTACATTGCCAGAAGAATCGATGACAAGCCTACTAATGGGATATTAATTGATCCCATGTGTGTAGAGAATGTGATCACTGAAGAATTTTGATTTGTGCATGAAATTTATCAAGATTCTTATGGACAACATAAAGCATGGATCAAAATGCATAATGGGTTTTCTTTCCCTACGAAAGGTTCGATCACTCTTCCTTTAAAAGTTGGACTAATACAATTGAATGTCTCATTCTCCATCATCTCGTCATTGGACCAGTTTCATGCGAAGCTTGGTTTCCCATTGGTAGTGCATAAATGCTTAAAGTTTCCATTTGGCAATGAAATCTTTATTGTGTACCATTGTGGCTTTAATCCCGTGTCTTCCTATGGGAATTTCTCATTTGATTTATTTTGGCCCAAACCTATGGAACTTATTGAGCCTCGTGAGGACATCTTTTTCAAATCTTATCAAAAGTTCAAGGTAAAGTGCATAGTAGAATTATCCCTTATCGAAATGCCTCAACCCATGATTGAGCCTCCTATCATTGACCAAATTATGATTGAACCAAAATCCCTTCCAAGTAACCAAGACCAACCCATGACAAATCCTTCACCTATTTCCTAAAAAAGACCAAGAGATAACCAAATAAGTACTATTTTCCCTCCTACTACCAAACAAGTATATAAAGCTAAAGAGAAAGTGGTTGAATAACCTACCATGGCTTCTTCTGTTCCTCCCTTGCGGGAAGAGAAAAAACCTATGGTTGATAAACCCACTCCCACACAATCATGTTATTGCTAAAGAGCGTAGGCATAGACATCATGTTATTGCTCATAGATTAAAAGAAGAGAATAAAATAGAAAATCAAGCTCAAACACCAATTTAAGTAAAGCATGATGATCCTCCACCTTCACCTCAACAAAAACAACATGAAACTTCTATGGAAATTGTCATTAGACCTCCAGTCATGATTAAATTGGATGATGATGATGAGATTGCTAAGTTTCATGAGGAAGTGCATAATGAGCTGAATTTATTGTGTTCCTCTTCCATGAGATTAGATGATAACAACCATGATGATCCCCCTAACAAGAGTGACTCACCACGTGTTGAACCTGGTGATGCTCCTAGTACAACACTTGTCATTGCCCCTTTGGATAGTTGTTCGCCTTCCACATATGATGAACAAGATTGGGATGTGGATGACCTACTATAGGTTGAATTAAATGTGCCATACTAGTCTTCTCTTTGTATTCTTTTCATGTTCTTTGTGATTGCATGTGTGTAATGTGATCCCCTATACAATGCTGCTTGGCATGTGTTTATATGTTTGTGAGCCTACTTTGGATGACACTTGTCACTCTATTGGTGCAAGGATACAAAGGAAGCAAATCCATTGTGACATTTTTATATTTACATCTTCATTCTTATTTATGGCATACACATTTTATCTTTTCTCTTGTTTTTACTTTTGGGGATGATGTAAGGTGTTGAGACATTTAGGTCTCTTCCATGCTGACCCAAAATATTTTCTTTGTTTTCTCTTGCTAGGTGTCATTCTTCCTTGGTGCTCATTGTTCCATGAGTCATTTGGGGAATAGTGATGGTTCTGAGCTCAATTATATCTCTACAACAAAGACAAATGCTAACCCCAAATCCATGGATTCATTATGTGTTATCTTAGTATTGCATATGGGGGGAAACCTCCTTTCCATGATGTAGATCTACTTGGAAACATATGTTTTACATAAGGTTTTATGAATAAAGATCTCATGTATTGACATTCATCATATTCTACTTTAAAGTAATTTCTCACAGCATGATGTTTAGCAATTTATTTAAAGTAGGGGCATATGCATCCCTGCTCATTGTTTGCTTCAAAGTGTGGTCTTCTTACTTAATGTTATGTGTCTTCTTCATGGTGACATTGGGTTCAATGTTCCTTAAGAGCTTGACCTTTTTGAGCATACGAAATTCCTCTTAGTGGTAATGCTATAGATGGCATTCCCTAAGTTTCAAATCTTTTATCCTCGACTATTCCTCTCTTGGAGACATTAGGCATGATGTTCCCTAAGGTGAGACCTTTCATGAACTAAGAAAAACCCATTTGAATATCCTATTGCATGTATCAAGGCCACCAAGCATAACATAACTTGCTTGTCATTGGAGCCGTTTTCATGAGTGCCTAGCATATCACAACTTGCAAGCCTTGTGATCATTTTTGTGCTGACTTATCAAATTTATCAAGAGATATAAATTTGGTATGGTTATTACAATGGGATCCTATAGACCTGGCATGAATTTCCCATTAGCCACCCTCTTGGGCTCACTTAGTGGACAACAGATTTCACTAGTCCGTGTGAGTATATTTTATTTGCATAGTGGACAATGGGTTTCAAATTGTAAACATTTTTGGACAAACAGCTAAGGCTTGATCCATACCAATTGGACAAATAGCCAAGGCTTGATCCACCACTTTTTCTCTTCTCATTAATTTTGGCATTGTATGCTTGTGTATCTTGTCTTATTGCTGCATATTTAACGTAGGCATGTGTCTCTTTGTGCCTTTGTTGGTTTTCTATGAGATCTTAGATCTTGGGGGCTTGATCATCCTCCTTGATCTTTTTTGTCTTGTCTTTCCAATAGTTGTACAATTGTACCTTTCTTGATGCTTGTTTGACTACTTCAGTGTGAGTTTGACTGTAAGGCTCACCCTCTCACTAAAGAGGGGGCTAAATGTAGTGTTGAAAAATGTACTCCTTTACATTTTCACACTATGTTTGGGTCCCTTAATAAATTGGATTTAATTAAGCCTCTAATTGTCCCAATTATGCATCTACAAGCCTAATTAATTGCAATTTACGAAAGGGGAATTGGTATTTAATTAATGCAATTATCATTTTTAACACCTTGAAATGAATAGGTCCTAACAATTTAGGTTAGGAACCATTCGCCCTTGGGAAAATGGGTCCCCTTTAGTTGCCAAATTCAAAATTTTAATATGTTTTTGGCAGCCTTTTTATGATCCAAATTCAAATTTCAAATGTCAGCTTGTAATGTTTACTTTTTGGGAAATTAGAAAATTACCTATAAATACAAGATCTTTTTATCAATTCAAATCCTAGAATCAAGAAGATAAATTTCACAAGAGAAAATATTATTCTCAAAGGTGTTCAAGAGAAAATTTATCAGACATTTGTTGTAGCATTCAAGATCTCAAGCATCATGTCAAAGTTATCTTCATTCATGCATATTTGTGGAGCTAACATTGTGATGTAGGTTTCAAGCATTCAAGTCAAGATTCAAGCATCCAGATCAACATTCAATCAAGCCATTTTATGCAAGAGACCTTGGAGAAATGTGTTAAATTTCAGTTCTTCAAGGATCTCAATTCAAGGGTTTGGTGAGTTGCAACATAGCAATTGTTCATTCATCATTTCTTTCATGTTTTATTATTTCATTTCAAGGTTTAATTACCAAAATAGTGTTTCACCAAGGCAAACCCCTATTCACCAATTTTTTTTTTTTCCCTCTTGTGCATGTTTGTAGATCTTAGGTTGAAGAAGGATTGAACATTCATCAAAAATGCAAATTTTCAAAGTTGTCAAAGTTGTCAACATTGTCATGAAGCCATAGAAACTCACTTTCAAAATTTAATTCTAAATTTCTAACTGTGAAACTTGGAGGAATTGGGAGTGCAAATCTAGGAGCAAAGGACTGTGAAAGAATATTTTGAGCCTCTGAAGCAAGACCCATTCACCCTAGGGTGAATCTATCCCAGGAGGAAACTCAACAGAGGATTTTGGTGACAGGTGCATAAATTCATAACCTTCTTAGATCTATTGAATATTTCTAGATTCTATCAAATTAATGTTTTAAATTGATGATCTTCTCTCAAAAGTGCAGTTCAAGCTGATTTACCCTGTCCTCAATCATAAGGGAAACAACAAGATCTCAATTAGGGTTGACTCACCTAAGGGTTGAAAGTCAATCCCACCCTAGGGGATCTCTTTTTAATAATGAAATAGGGAATGTGTTGGTGCATACCCCCATTCCACATTCCATAACAAGATCACCCACATTTTCTTCCATTTCACCTATTACAAAAGAGATCACAGGCACAATAGTTCTCAACAACTAGAGAATGTATTGATGTAAAATAACTTGTATGAATGATTATAATGAATGATAAATCCTTAGGAAAAGGAGATAGAAACCATAGATCTAAAACCCTAGGAGAGGATTAAATTAGCCTGTGACAAGTGTCACCATCCTATGCAATGAGACAATATAAGCTATAATTAACCAATGTAATAATGAAAAATAAATTCCTAAGTTTAGCTTAAGTGTATGAGAATAATATTACAACAATAATTAATTAAAGATTAATTAATTATTATCTAATGCATAATTACTCTAACACATAGCACAATGTAAAAAATTCTTCATTAAATACAAAATCATAATAAGAAGCAATGCATTTTATAGATTTTTGACACTCAACACTGCTTTATTAGAACATTAAATTTTACATTTAATATGCTTCTAATGTAACTATTAATTTTTATTTACAAGAATACATTATTGAAACTGTAGACATCCAAATTTGACCACTCCCATATGGTCAAATCTGTATCCTTTATTCGTCTATTTCATCAATATTAATTAAATGAATTATTTAATTAATATTTCCCCTTCCTCTAAGGTTTCTAAAGTATTTAATTTAACAATTAAATACTTTATTTTTCATCATTTCTTCTATAAATTAAATAAATATATCAATTTATTTAATTTAGTCATTTACTTTTTTGAGTTTAAATCAATTTCAAATTCCCTCTTTTCTCTCTCCTTGTCACATCCTCCATAAGCTTCTTCTAATCTAGATTAGTTTAATTAATCCATGATTAGGATGTGCACATCTTTAATTGGGATTAATGTCACATCCTCCATATTTGGCCACTTGTCTTTAATCCTTCATTAATCTTCCTAATCACATGTTTGCACAACCTTAATCTAATCACTTGCCATTTATGGTATGTCCTCCAGGTCAACCTTTCATAAGTTCTTTCTTTATTAAGCATTGACCTCTTCCCCATGTGAATTTAAAATTCATATTTATTCATTCAATGCATTTCTCTTCCCCATGTAGGTTGTTGGGAAATTCTAAATTCCTTCATAAGTCACATGGGACAAGGACCTCCTTTATGAGGACCTTGTCTTATCCCCAAGGTACTCCCCAATCATGTGAATTTAAAATTCACATTTATTCCCCCAACAACTTCTCTCATCCCCATAATGATAAGAGAGGACTTTATAAAATTCCTCACTTGTCACCATCATTCTCATATGGGGACAAAAACTTCCTTTTTGAGGAAATATTTTTTTAATCCCAAGGTACTTGCAAGTATCTCCACCTCACATGTTCTCTCTCCACATCACATGTCCTTTTGACACCTCATCTTCCACATGGCAAGATGTGAGGGCTTGTGAGTCCTCAACTCACCACAACCCTCCATCTTGCCCATGCTGGCTAAATCCTAGCCATTGATTTCTCTAGAGAATGTTCCCTTAAAATGGAAGATTTTGTCTCATTTTTATATATCACATTCATAACATAATTTTCATTCAAGCATTCTACTCTCAAGCACACAAGATTTCAAACACTTGCATAATTGCATTCAACCTCCATTGTAGCATTCATCAAAGCTTCCATTTGAATTCATCTACCAAAATACCCACATCTTTCATTGCATTCATCTTGCAATCTAGATCACTTTACATATCATTTTCATCATATTTGCCATCAAGGAGTACACATTCAAGCTACATCAAAGGGCCAACCAAAAAGATCAACTTGGATAAGGTATATTTTTTTTTTCATCTTTCTTTTATTCAAGTTCAACTTAGGCTAATCGTGAGGTGTTGTGTTGTTTCTCATTGCATCTCTTTGTGTTTTGCATCTTTTAGGATAGTAAATAGAGTTGCACACATTTTTGGCACTCCCGATGGGACCCACAAATGGGTTTGTTTCTTTCAAATTTGTTGTTGTTAGATGTTTTACAGGTTCATGTTACACAAAGATAACTTTGTGACTGATAGGGGTGACCTTGCGTTGAAGATAGGTGACCCTGCTCTGAAGACAGGTGACCCAACCCTAAACAAGGGTGATTTTGTGCTTGTAGAATCACCCATATGTGAAACAGGAGCAAATCTACTCCCTGTTTCTTGAACAGGGGTGACCTTTCCCTTAACAAGGGTGACTTTACCCTCAAGACAGGCGACCTTTCCCTCAACAGGGGCGATTTTTCCCTAGACAGAGGTGATTGAGGTAAAAACAGGAACTCGAAGTTCATTTCCAAGGTTCATTTCTTGTTGTTTTTCTTAGTATTGACCCTCTAACCCTTTTTGTTGGTGAATGTGCCTATTTTTACTAACATTTATGTAGTTGTTTCACACTTGTCGAAGATCGAAGGTTAAAACTTCTAACATATTTTTTGTAGGATGAACGAGCCAAGAACATTAGTTAGCTTGTTTGTTTACCATTGTCATACTAGTTAGACACATAGATCTAATTAGGGGGAGTCAAAATACTTGTTTTTCATTCTTGTCAAGTGGGCTATTGACGTATCCAATCCCCTTGCGCCATTTGGTGATCCTAGGTGAAGAGAAATCGTAGTCCACTTAGTCCTTTGTGTTACCTAGGAGGCACTAGATCGTTCAAGCTTTCCCCTTGCACTTCGTGGAGTCTGAGAATAAGCTGAAAATGTTTAGTGTCTTCTTTTAGTGGGACCTGCTTGGAGATTTCATCACCCCAAGGGATGATTCTAACCACGTGTTACCAGTGGGGTATATAAAAGGGGGAGATCCAAAGCTATACCCCAATCTACTCACGTCGTGTTTGGTGAAGCGTCAAAGCTAAGGTGATACCTAGATAAGAAGTGAAGAGTTGGTCCAAGTTTCTAGTACCTCACCAGGGCTTCTGACTCATGCTTCTAGATGGGCCGGTGTTCACGATTGTGCCTCACATACCATGCATATATCGAGGACTCCATAGTTTTCCTTGTTCAACCTAGTTAGAGGACCGTGTTGGCCATACCCTTCATACTAATATTAGGATTGTGTTGTTTGAATTGTCTTTTTTGTGCGAAACCAATGGATGTCTGTTTACTCAAGTCAACCTTTTCCTTCTACTTGTTGTTCGATATGTTTTCTGTCCTTTTCCATAGCCGTTTTTATCCAAGTTAAGTCTAGATCAACTGATAAAGGTGACCTTGCCCTTAACAGGGGCAATTATTCCCCTAACAGGGGCAACCTTGCCTTCTGTCTCAGTCATTTCCCAGTCTATTCTTATCAAAATCGCCCATCCTTCACGAAATAGGTGACCTTGCCCTCAACAGGGGCGATTCTGCCCATAAGAAAGGCAACCCTGACCTCTAGAGGGGTGATTCTGCCCTCTGTCTGAGTCATTTTGTCAGTCAAACAACCTAGTTCATTCACCCGTTTCAGCAAAAGGGGCGATTTTGCCTCTAAGTTGGGCGATTTTGCACTCTGGACATTCAATCTATTAGTCCATTCACCCGTTTCGAGCATCCTTTTCCCCATTTATGATAGTCTATTTCCCATTCCAATAGTCTATTTCCTTGTTCCAGTTGTCCGTTTGCCCATTTCGATAGTCTGTTTGTCCATTCCGGTAGTCCGTTTGCCCGTCTTGATAGTTCGTCTGCTTATTTAGCGGGTCTGTTTATCCCGTTCATCGACGTCGTTTGACTGTTTCTCAGATTTAGACAAGTTTGAAAACTGTTTAGGTGAGTCTGTCACCTAGTTGGACAACCTTGCCCTTGACTTGGGTGACCCTGCACTTGACTTGGGCGACCTTGACCCTAAGCTGGGCGACCTTTCCCTTAACTTGGGCGACTTTTCCCTTGACTTGGGTGACCTTGCATTTGACTTGGGCAACCTTTCCCTTTACTTGGGCGACCTTGCTCTTGACTTGGGCGACCCTGCACTTGACTTGGGTGACCTTGACCCTAAGTTAGGTGACCTTTCCCTTGAATTTGGTGACCTTGCCTTTGACTTGGGCGACCCTGCATTTGACTTGGGCAACCTTGACCCTAACTTGGGTGACCTTTCCCTTGACTTGGGCGACCTTGCCCTTGACTTGGGCGACCCTGCATTTGATTTGGGTGACCTTGACCCTAAGTTGGATGACCTTGCCCTTGACTTGGGTGACCCTACATTTGACTTGGGTGACTCTTCACTTGACTTGGGCGACCTTGCCCCAAAGTTGGGTGACCTTGCCCCAAAGTTGGGCGAACTTGCCCCTAGGGGTGAATCTGCTTCTCTGCTTGGACGAATTTGCTTCTCTGTTCGGGTGAATTTGTTTCACACAGAGGCGAATCTACTTCCCATACAAAATCCAAGGGGTCAATCCTTCATGCCAAAATTATCCTACACCTTCCTCAGCCCAAAATCATAATCCAATCATTTCTCCTCTTCCTATTCATCCCCAAACCACCCAATTTAAAAAAAAAAAACTAGGAATTTATTTACCCCAACTTGTTGGGGTCATAACTTTCTACTCGATGCTTAGAATTCAGAACCGTTTACACCGTTGGAAAAGTCTCCAAGAGTACTAATTTAGCCCCTAAATTAACATACCTTTGACAGCCCAATTTTATGGTCCAATGCAAGTTTCAACTCTGAATTCCGCTCCGAAGACCTCCGAAAATGTGATTTACTACGACAGAAAAAACCAAAAAAATTTAAAAATTTTAATTTTAATTTTTTTCTCAATCCTGTCACTCCTGGACTTTTTCGGACCATAATCTAAGCTTCAATCTAGTCCTAATCTAAGCTCCAATCAAATTCTAATCTGACCTATAATCCCGTCATCTTAATTTTAGCTTTAATCCAATCCCAATCTGAGCTTAACCTAAATCCCAATTTGAGCTTTCATCCATCTATATCCAAGATCTTCCAATATCAAAACAAATATTATGATATCTTCTTCCATCTTCTTCCAATCTATCCTATTTATCTTTTCATCATATATTCTTTCCTTCTAATAATCTATTCCCATATTTTCCATTTGTATCCATTCCATTTAATATCATGAATCCTTATCCTCCTCCCGCACAACCAATAATAGTAGTCAAGGGGAATCCCAACTACATTGATAATGATAACAAAAGTCTTGTTGATCAAGATGAGTATAATTTAGATCCCCTTGATGCTATCGTTGCTAGCAAGATTTTTCCAATCGCCTCCCAAAATCCAACCACTCCTCCAAACTCATCCCATGCCTTCATCCACATCTAATAATAGTCCTTATGCTACCCTTGAAAAGGGATATCTAATATCCTCACCATCCACATATTTCTCATGTCCTCCCGCTATGTCTCTCTCCTATCCCACATCTGCATCCTCCTATGTTAATCCACCATCCCCATACTCCAATCCTTATCATCATCAATAATCCCATTCTCCCTAATTTAATTCCACACCTACATCCAAATCTTCCCATCCTAATCCAACCTTCACATCCTCCTATCCTAACCCCACATCCGCATCCTCCTATCCTAATCCACCATCCCAATATTCCTACTACAACCCACCATCCCAATCTTCCCATCCTAATCCTACATCTATGTCCTCCTATGCTAATGCACCACCCACATCCTCTTATCTTAATCCCATATCCACATCTTCCCATCCTAATCCTACATCTATGTCCTCCTATGCTAATCCACCACCCACATCCTCTTATCTTAATCCCATATCCACATCTTCCCATCCTAATCCAACGTCCACATCCTCCTACACAAATCCACCATCACAAAATTCTTACTATAATCCATCATCTCAATCTCTTGTACCTAATCCAACATTCACATCCTCCTATCTTAATTCATCATCTGCATCCTCTTGCATCACTCCCCCCTTCACTGCATTATATTTTAATCCTCCATCTACTTCTAGTCCTCCATCCAATCCCACCCACTTATCTAATCCTAATCCACCAATCCCTAGTCCTAGTCCTCTGACCATCCATAATCCTCCATCCATTCCCATCATCCCAACTGAACCTACAATGCCCAAAGATCTCCTTCCAAATATTGTCCAAGGACTTGTGACAGAAGAGACATCCCCAAATCCAAATCTGGATGTTGTGGAACTATTCCCTCCCACTCTATCATGTACAGTCACTAGTGATGAGGCCCTTCCCCATCCTATGTGTATCACTCCCATTACCATTCTTAACACCGTACGAGTAGTTGAAACCATCAAACCCAATGAATCCATAGCATTCCCATCTTCTACTTCTAGATCCACCTAATCTGTTGGAGACACCCAAATCCAATCCGCACCTCCTAGCCCTTTTCTCACTGAAATCCAATCCCATGACCTTCATGAATCCTTTGTCCTTCCATCTCCCCCACTCGAGGAGTCCCCCCAACACTCCTCCACACAAGATGAGTCATGCCAAGAGTTTAATCCAAAGCATACAAGCATATCCCCTCCTCCAAATCAGGATCCTGCAATCCTATCTACTCCATCTCAAGATCATAGTCCATCATCCATTTCATCTCACAATCCCTCTCCTCAATGGGATCCTAATCCTACCATCCCATATACCCCGCCTCAAGATCACACTAGCTCATCCGCTCCATCCCATGGTCCCCTTTGCACTCAAGATCCAATCAATTCATCTCATGAGATCTTATCACCCACTGCCACAAATCTAGATCCTATCAACCACCTAATCCCTCTCATGATCCCTTATCACTCATTCCTCCTGATCAGGATGCTACCACCCCATCATCTCCATCTTATGATCCTTCATCGCTACCTAGCCCTACCATCCCAACACCACTTTTATATCACCTTGGTAACATTATACTCATCCATTGTGGTCTTCTTGTAGAAGAAAAACAAAGTATATGCACCACCCTTCCTCCTCCACTTGCTAACGGAATCAAATCATGTTTCCAAAATAATACACACCCTACCATAGATCACATGCTCAAGAACATGAACTATCAAGGAAAAGGTTTAGGCCTTCATGAGCAAGGTACTTTAGAGCCCATCTAGGTCAAAGAACATGCAGGCACACAAGGTCTTGGATATATCTCCCAAGACTCACGCTCCAAAAATGTTGGTACAACCTCCATACATCCTAAGAGAGCCTCTTCCAAAGGAATGAGAGGCACTTTCTATTGCTCCACCAAACCATTCGTCGCCATCCCCCCTCCTCCATCATATTACCTCAAAACAACCATCCATCTTCCTCCTTCATCCTCTAAGTCCATTTTGGGTCCTTATGTCCCTCCATTTACTACATCTGTTTTGGGTCCTTATGTACCTCCATCCCCCATAATACATCATCCATATACAACATCCATTTTGGGCCCTTATATCTCAAAATCACCTCCGCCATCTTATCCTCTTCATCCTCTCATCCATCCATCACCTATCCCTAGCACACATCATAAGGATCCTAAATTCATAATCCCTGATAAGGACCAACAAAGGCACCCCTCCATGAATTCTATCTCACATCCTCCATACACACATCAACCTCAAAATCCTACCTCTACCACTCCATCCACATCTTCTCCACATCATCCATCACCTAATACCTCTCTCGTTGCTAGTAAAAGCACTTTGGATGCCAAAGTAAAAATGCATAAATCCAAATGTCCACATGAATCTAAAGCTCCTCATGTCCCCTTCAAAATACATGTTGAAGAAAAGAAAAAGAAAATCCGAAATCCAAATCCATCCAAAAGGCCACAAAGGCCCACTAAAGAAAAAATCAAAACCATGTGGATCCCAAAGAAAAAAGATACAATGCCTTCAAATGCAAAATCCATAACGACATACAAAGTTGCTAATCCATCAAAAATTCATTCACATTCTCCATCTCCTAAATCTATTTTGGGTCCCTATGTCCCAAAATTCACTATCCCATCTCTTCCATTATCCCCACACTCTCCATCCATTAATCCCCCTATCCTTTCACATCCACGACTACATGTGCCAATGTTGGTCTTGAACACCTTCCCCCATCACACATCCACTCCATCATTCCATCCATACACTTTCCAACATCCCATCCATTATCCCACATATCTCCCCCATTAAATCCCTTTAATCCATCCTCTTGTATAATCCCTCCATTCCAATAAGGTTGTACCAACATCCAAATAGTCACTTCAAGCATGTTCTCTTATTACCTCATATGGAACTTGATGATTGAGTCCTCCATCCATCTCCCTATCCACTATATTATAAGTCCATATATCCACATCCCTATCCTTATCCCTCTCCATTCACATTTCTATCCAAAAAGTAAAAAAAAGAGAGTCAAAAAGTAAAAAAAAATCCAAAAAAAAGAAGTAAAGAGAAATAATTCGTCCAATGGTGAAAAATTGGAAAACAAGCACCTTGGATAGGTACCATGATGAAAACCTGGAAAACAGGCATCATGCATAAATCTCCCATCCAATCTACTTCCACAATTGGGGGCAACTTTTGTCTATGCAAACCCCTCCTCCATCTCCTACATCCACCTATCCTCTACATCCTATCCATCATATCACATTTGTATCTAGTCCCTACATATTCTTTGTGATCTTGATCAAGATAGGGGAACATATTTAAACATTCTTTGGACACCTCTTGGCATATATTCCCCTCATCCATACACTATCATATTCCTTATCCTCCACCATCCATTTTCCTTATCCATGCATCCTATCCACATCCATATCTATTCCTTATTTACCCCTCCTAATATCTACCATCCCGCTTGCCTCGTCATGCATGAAATATCTAGAGTGTGGAATCTCCTTCTTTGTGACATATTCCTTGGCGACATCATCCATCCATCCTTCCAAGCAATCCCTCCCATCTTCCAAATCCTTATCTCCCTATCCACCCATCCACTAATCCTTTTCCATTTTCCAAATCCTTATCTCCCTATCCACCCATCCGTTGGTCCTTTTCCATCTTTTCATCCTTACCCATTCATCCTAGCATCTTCCTATCTCCCCATCTTTATCAATCCATCCAGTTATCTCTATTTTCCTCCCACCTCATAATCCCTTATCATTGGTATCTCACTATAGGCTACACCCATGCAATCCAATGCCATTCACCTAACTATCATCACTCCTATATATTTCCCACATCTATCTCATCTCCTATCACTCTTCATCACTCATCTATCCATTGCATCATCTTCCCCATTCATCTCTTGATGATTTGGATAACTATCCCATCCCTGAGCTTCATGCAATCACCATTATCCTATCCACCGTGTCTATTTTGTATCATCATATCAGTTTCATCATCGTATCTGCTTATCATCATTATTTCCTCATCCCTTATCCATTTCTTGTTGTTAGTCTTTGTTGAACTACGTTGCCCCTGCACTTTCACGTAGGCAAGGTAGATCATTTGATCCGCCTCTAGGGTTGCTTCTTGTCTGGTCCGTTGTCTTCCATCATCTGTTTTTAGCCTTGTGTGAAACTACGTGGCCCTTGCACTTTCATGTAGGCAAGGCCGATCCTTTGATCTACCCCCAGGCCATTTATCCATCCATCTTTGTCCTTCATTGTGCTTCCCATTGTCCACTTTCTACTTTTATCCATGGTCTTTTATCTAACTATGAGGGCTCTGTGCTTTCACGTAGGCAAGGATGATATTTGATCAACCCTCGAGCCCCTAGGTCTTTAGGGTGTGCCAGTCTTGTGTCTCGTGTCTTGTGTTGTGTCACCAAGTATGTTTTTATCTAGCTGGTTCTTCATAAATGAGATCCATTTGTATCATGAGATTCAATCGATTTTGGAGTCTCCTGCGTCATAATCGATCTTTTAGTTTAGTATCCATCTTTGGTCTCAATAGGATGTATCCTTCCTAACAGCCCTCATCAACCCCATCCATCCTCTCGATCCTATGGCAAAGGATGTTTTGAAATTGATTGCAATCTTTTGATACTTTTAGCTTCTATTTATCATTTGAGCTACCTATCACTTTTCAAGGCCACCATGATCTATCATATTATGGTGTGTTTTAATTGGTTAACATAGGGGTATATCTTGATCTTTATTTGTTGTTGTCTTCTTAGCTGTCCCATGTAGTATCCACCTAGACCCCTGATGTCTTGTGTTACGCTAGGGCATCCTTTTATGCTTCTGGTTATCCCAATACCTAGCCCGACCAAAGTCATCATGACTTTGGGATGTTGGGATAGCCTACTTTTTTGTTGTATTGTGTTTGCATTAGACACTAATCTACCTTGGTTTCACATACCATGGTACTTGGTGTCTTATTCTATAGCAAAAATTAGTGCTCCAAAAATGGAAAATTGCTTTTTATTTTCTCTTCCATTGTATTGCATGCATTTTCCATCCCTTCTTTCTCCAACCCATGACTTATTATTTTGGTTGTGCAAAAATTGATTCCTTCCGTTTCCTCATATCGAGAAGTCACCCGAGGCCCCTTTTTCTTCCCCAACCACCCTCTCAAGGGGGAATACCCTACCATTTTCATCCATTCCTCCTTCTTAGTCACTTTCTTGCAAGATCAGGGCATCTCCCTTCACTTCCCTCCATTCGGATAGCTCACACAACTTCTCCCATGCTGGGGCATCATTTTCTAGTCACTTCCTCTATAGAGTCATCTGATTTTTATTTTTCTTTGAAACACTGTTATTCTAACAATATTTCAAAGAGGGGAAAAATGTAGACATCCAAATTTGACCACTCCCATATGGTCAAATCTATATCCTTTATTAGTCTATTTCATCAATATTAATTAAATGAATTATTTAATTAATATTTCCCCTTCCTCTAAGGTTTCTAAAGTATTTAATTTAACAATTAAATAATTTATCTTTCATCATTTCTTCTCTAAATTAAATAAATATATCAATTTATTTAATTTAGTCATTTACCTTTTTGAGTTTAAATCAATTTTAAATTCTCTTTTTTCTCTCTCCTTGTCACATCCTCCATAATCTTCTTCTAATTTGGATTAGTTTAATTAATCCATGATTAGGATGTGCACATCCTTAATCAGGATTAATGTCACATCCTCCATATTTTTCCACTTGTCTTTAATCCTTCATTAATCTTCCTAATGACATGTTTGCACAACCTTAATCTAATCACCTGGCATTTCTAGTATGTCCTCCAAGTCAACCTTTCATAAGTTCTTTCTTTATTAAGCATTGACCTCTTCCCCATGTGAATTTAAAATTCACATTTATTCATTCAATGCATTTCTCTTCCCCATGTAGGTTGTTGGGAAATTTTAAATTCCTTCATAATTCACATCAGTCACATGGGACAAAGACCTCCTTTATGAGGAACTTGTCTTATCTCCAAGGTACTCCCCAATCATGTGAATTTAAAATTCACATTTATTCCCCCAACAAATTCTCTCATCCCCATGATGATAAGAGAGGAATTTCTAAAATTCCTCACTTGTCACCATCATCCTCATATGGGGACAAGAACTTCCTTTTTGAGGAAATATTTCTCTAATCCCAAGGTACTTTCAAGTATCTCCACCTCACATTTCCTCTTTCCACATCACCTATCCTTTTGACACCTCATCTTCCACATGGCAAGATGTGAGGGCTTGTGAGTACTCAACTCACCACAACCCTCCATCTTTCCCATGTTGACTAAATCCTAGCCATTGATTTCTCTAGAGAATCTTCCCTTAAAATGGAAGATTTTGTCTCATTTTTATATATCACATTCATAACATAATTTACATTCAAACATTCTACTCTCAAACACACAAGATTTCAAACACTTGCATACTTGCATTCAACCTCCATTGTTTCATTCATCAAAGCTTCAATTTGCATTCATCTACCAAAATACCCACATCTTTCATTGTATTCATCTTGCAATCTAGATCACTTTACATATCATTTTCATCATATTTGCCATCAAGGAGCACACATTCAAGCTACATCAAAGGGCCAACCAAAAGATCAACTTGGATAAGGTATATTTGTTGTTTCATCTTTTTTTTTTAATTCAAGTTCAACTTAGGTTAATCGTGAGGTGGTCTCGTGTTGTTTCTTCTTGCATGTCTTTGTGTTTTGCATCTTTTAGGATAGTAAATAGCGTTGCACACAAAAACTTTAGAAAATAGGTGTTTCTAATGTTATGAGAGGGGGGTTCATTAAAATGATAATAGATAGACCTATTTTCCTTTATTTCATTAGGAAATGAGATCCCCACAAATAATTATCTAACAACCCTTAGGTGAATCAAGTCAATGTGAGAATCTTCATATTTCCTTATGACTAAAGGACGTGGGTCAAGGTCAAACAACACTTCAGGGAGAAAAACTAAAAATAGTACATCAACTCCAAAATAGAATATAACACTTGAAATAACAATAGTAAACTCAATATTTGTAGAACTAGAAAACCAAATGCAGATCTGAGAAGGGAAAATATGTGTTTACCAGTCACCAAGAGCTAGTTTCTAAAGGATGACTAAGACTCATTAGCCCTTTGGTGAATGGGTCTTTTCGCAGGGTTTTTCTACAACTTTCGGGAGCCTCTAACATGGATCTGTAGCTTCTGATTTGTCCATGTTTCAATGTCTAAAAGTCAGAAATCATATTTGTGGGTGAGATTTCATGATTTGACAATAACTTTGACAATTTTTGCAACTTTGACAACTTTGTAAATCTTTCTCTTCAAAAGGTCTTCAATCCTTCTTCAACCTAAATCTGCAATCACACACACAAGAGAGAAAAATGTTTATTTTTGAGTGAATAGGGATTTTCCTTGGTCAAACCTTGTTTTCGTAATCAAACCTTGAATTGAAATAATGAATGAAAGAGGAAATGAAGAATGAACAAAGCTATGTTACCACTCCAAAAACCCTTGAATGAAACCTTGAAAATGGAGATCTTAGGAAGTCTGTAACTTGCATGAAATGGCTGAATTGGATGTGGATCTTGACACTTGAATAATGCTTTGAATGTTTGAATTGATCTTGAAACCTAAATCACAATGTTAGCTCCAAAAACATGCATGATGCAAGAAGACTTTGACATAATGGATAGATCTTGATTGCTGCAATAAATCTCTGATATATATTCTCTTGAATGCCTTTGATCATCAAATTTTCTCTTGTGAATTTTCTCTTGAAAGTCTAGGTGAAACTTAGTGAGATGACCTTTTATTTATAGGTATGTATCCTTAATTTCTTGAAATTAAAATATCACAATCCAACATTGAATTATGAATTTGAAGATGTTAAAATACCACCAAAAACATAATTTAAATTGAGGTCCAAAGGTCTAGGGAGGACCCATTCACCCATAGGTGAGTGGATCCCAGGTCTCTATTCTTGGAACACACATTTCGCAAGGTAAAGTGTTATGTTTAGGCATTAATTATTGTCGGGTTTCCTCTTTAGAAAATGTAATTTATTAGGCTTATGAATGAATAAAAGGGATAATTAAGACCTAATTAAGCTCAATTTAATTAAGAGTGCCCAAATAAGTGTGAAAATGAGAAGGGATACATTTATCAACACTAAATTAAGGAATTATTAAGTCCATTTTAATTAAGAGGGCCCAAACAATTGAGAAAATGTAAAGGGATACATTTTTGACACTACATTTAGCCCCCACTTTAGTGAGAGGATGACCCTACAACAAACTCACACTAGAATAGGAAATCAAGAGAGGTCTAATTATACAATTATTGGAATGATAAGACATCAAAGATCAAGGAGGATGATCAAGACCTGAAGATTTAAGATCTCATGACAAAACCAACAAAGGCATAAGGAGACACATGCCTATGTTAAACATATATATGTATGTAACAATGAAAAGATACTCGCTAATACAATGCCAAAGACTAAAAGAAAGAAAAGGAAAAGAAAAGGAAGGTGGATCAAGCCTCCCTATGTGATGCAGAACACACCTCAGTTGTTTGTCCAAAATGTTTACAAGTGGAACTCGTTGTCCACTATGCAAACAATAATGCACGCTCACACAAACTAGTGAAATCCATTGTCCACTAGGTGAGCCCCCAAGGGTAGAACATGAGAGAACTTTATTAGGTTCCCATACCATACCAAAGTTATACCTTTGATAACTTTAATAAGGCACCACACAATATGAACTTTGAGCTTCATAATGCTTAGCAAGCTACGTTATGCTAAACACTTATGAACGAACAAGGCACCATAGGCAAGCAAAGTGTGTTATGCTTGGTGGCCATGAAAAAGGTTGTAACTTCGAGCTTCACAAGGTTAGCAAGCTGTGCTATGCTAAACACTTATGAACAAAAATAAAAATAGGATAAGACATGTTCAAATGGGTTTTTCTTAGCTCATGTAAGGTCTCCTCTTAAGGAACATTGTGCCTAACATCTCCAAGAGAGGAAAATTCTAGGATAAAAGATTCACAACTTAGGGAATGTAATGTGTAGCATCACCACTAAGAGGAAATTTTTATGCCAAGAAAGGTCACACTCTTGGAGGACATCAAACCCAACGACACCACCAAGAAGAAGACACATCACGTGAAGTAAGAAGACCGCTCAATGAAACATAAGATATAGTCCAAGATCTCCAAAATGATAATGTCAATGTATCCCCCCACTTTAAACAAATTTCTAACACCATGTTGTGAGTAATTACTTTAAAGTAGAAAATGATAAATGATAACAATAAAGAAGACATGGGAGCTTATTTGGAAATCCCTATGTCAATCATATGTTTCCAAATGAAGCTACTCATGAAAAAGGGGTTGCCCCCAAAATTAAATCCCAAACACAAGGGATCCATGGATTCCAGGTCAGTGAATGTCTTTGCTACAATGATATGATAGAGCTTGGAAATGTCATCATTCCCCAAATAAACCATGAAACTTGAAGAATGACACATAGAGAGTGAAAACAAAGAAAATATTTTGGCTCAACATCGAAGAGACCTAAATGTCTTGATGCCTTGCATCATCCCAAAAGGAAAACACAAGACAAAACGGTTCATGAAATATAGAAGAATGTAGATACAAATAGAGGAATGAACATGAAGACACATCAAATAGAACAATACGGGAGATCACAGTATGCACATATAATCACATAAAGAACATGAAAACAAATAAAATACTTGTAAGGCACATGCGATTCAACCTATTAGTAGGTCGTCTACATCCCAATCTTGTTCATCATATGCAGAACGTAGAAAACTAGCCAAAGGGACAACATCAAGTTTCAAACTAGGACAATCACCAAGTTCAACACATGGTGAATCACTCTTTTTAAGAGGATCATCATTTAAGCTCATGGAAGAGGAAAACAATAAATTTAACTCTTTATGCACTTTCTCATCAATTTTTGCAATTTCATTATCATCATCCAAGTTTATCACAACAAAAGGTCTAATGATAATTTCCATAGAAGCTGCTTGTTCTAGTTGTGTTTGAGATTTAGGATTTTATTGTTTTGAAAAAGGTGGAGAATCATCATGCATTTCTTGAGGTAAGTTTATATTTTGATTTTCTTCTTTTTCTTGTAACAAACGGGCAATAACACAACGTCTAATCCTACACTCTAGCATTTTGGTTTCTTTTCGTTTGATTTTCAAGTTGCAATTTTGTAGGAGTGAGTTTATCAACCATAGGTTTATTTTCTTCACTTAAGGGAGCAATAGAAGGAGCCATGGGAGGTTGTTCAACCACTTTCTCTTTATCTTTGTAAACTTTTTTGATTTTAGGAGGCACAACGAGACTTATTTGGTTATCTCATGGTATCTTATAGGAAATAGGTGAAGGAATTGTTATGGTTTGGTCTTGGTTACTTGGAAGGGCATGTGGTTCAAGCATGGTTTTGTCAAGGATAGGAGGCTCAATCATGGGTTGAGGCATATTTCTAAGGGATAATTTTGTTATGTGCTTTGCCTTAAAATTTTGATAAGATTTGAAAAAGAAGTCCTCACGAGGCCTAATAGGTTTCATAGGTTCAAGCCAAAATAAATCCAATGAGAAATTCCCATGGGAAGACATTGGATTAAAGCTATTATGGTGCACAGTAGAGATCTCATTTCCAAATGGAAACTTTAAGCATTTATGCACAATCGACGGGATGAAATTCATGGAGCGAAGCCATGGGTAGCCTGAATTCACACGAAATTGGTATGATGATGGGGTGATGGAAAATGAGACAATGTTTTTGGTCCAAATTTTAGAGGAAGAGTTATCGAACCTATCGTAGGGAAAGCAAAACCATGCATTTTGATCCATGCTTTCAGTTTTTCATAATTATCTTGATAAAGCTCATGTATGAATAAGAATTCTTCAGTGATCACATTATCTACACAAACGAGATCAATTAGTATCCCATTAGTAGGCTTGTCATTGATTCTTCTAGCTATGTAAAGAGGACCATCGGGTGCATGTTTGATTATGTCATGTTGTGAGAAAGCAATGTCAAGCGACATTTTGGTTAGGCCCTTATGAGGTTGAACTTCAATCGACCAAAGGGTTTATATTATGCCTCTCTTTATTTCTTATGTGATGTTTCATTATGTGATCAAGGCTAAGCACCATTTGTATTCCTTGTGTAGTTTTAATTAACTTTCTTATGTTTTCTATCATAGGAACCACATTAGTAGAAATGGGTTTAGAACTTAAAAAGTTTTGCAACCTCTCTAACTCTTCATCCGATATCCTAAGGTTCTCATGAGAGGCATGATAAATCATTGCATCAACACCAATCACAATAGGTGGGGGTAGGGATGTCATGGGAAATGAAGTGTTAAGGGTATGATCCATAGTGGGTTGACTAGTGTCAACACTATGAGTGAGAGTTAGAAAACCCAAGATCCATGGTGAGTGATGTATCATGAGATGGCATAAGTCTTGAAATACATCTCATAATAGTATTGGAAATAGGACACCAAGTTGTGAAGCTCATACAAATCAAATACCCTAGAATATAAAGTGCAATGCAAGTATGTAAAAGCAATTTTGAGATTTAAAACAAGATAAATTTCTAATTATGCTATGTAAAAACCTAAAAATGATGTCTTTTAGATGTAATTTTGAATTGGGTGATCCCACAATAGTGGTTTACAATTTTTGGGCAAACTGGACACTGCAATTATTATTTTTAACTAAATCTTCATATTTGGGCACCTATAGCGACTAAACCGTGAGGAATTTGAAGATGATGAAAACTAGAGTCTCATCACATTTTTTCTGTAGATTCTAAAATATTTTTTTCAAAATTTTTGGAATTAGATTGCACTTTTTTTTCCATCTCCCATGAAAACTGGTTTTTTTCAAAAAAGAGCATTTTTAAAAAGTGATGCTCACCGTATACAACATAATTTTTTTTGTTTAAAGGATAAAATTCTAATTTTTTTAAATTTAGATTTGTAACTACAATATCTAGCACTTGCATTTGGTCTCATAGATTTTTATTGAATATTTTTTTCTTAATCAAGTTTCGAAGTCAAACCAATTGCAATTCAGACATAGGCGGACTATATACAACATAACTTTTTATGTTTGTATCAAAATTCATTTTTTCTTTTTTTAATGGATCAAGGACAGCAATAACCAGCCTCATCGTATTTTTAAAATTTTTATTTTGATGATCTGCTATTTTTCCACATGTGCAGACCAGAGAACTTCATTTTCGGTGAAAGACCTATGTTTAATAAAACTAAAAAATAAAATACATAATAAAACCAAAACATATTAAAATTTAATTCGTTGGATAGCTCGTTCTGAGGACTACCATTTTCTAGCTGGGTTTCTGAAGTCTTCTGCATTTTCTTTTTCAAATTGAGCTTCGAAAGATAATTTTTTACAAAAAAAAAATGAATTTTTTGGGAGATTGGGAAATAAGGGTGTTCGGTCGAACATAGGTTCGGCCGAACCTTTTAAAGGGGTTCGGTCGAACCTATATTCAGCCGAACCCCTTTAAAATAATAAAAAAAATTATTTTAATGGGGTTCGGCCGAACCCCACAAAATTGGTTCGACCGAACCCCCTCACTATACATCCGGAAGTCAAACATCTTTTCCAGGTTTGTTTGCATTTTTCCGAGCTCCTGTGTAAACGACGGTGACAGCGACCCTTGTGCTTCCAACCCTGTCAACTGAAAAAGACATTTTACAGGTTAAAAAATGATGAATATTTTGATAATGTTTGTTATTGTTGTGAATATTTTGATAATGTTTGTTATTGTTGCATTTGTTTTTACTGTTATCAGTTTTTTTAAGTTTTTTAAAGTTTTTTCAAGTTTTTGTGACAAATTTTTTGCATTTTGGAGAAAAAATTGTTGTTGGTTTAAATCAATCATTTGTATTTTGAAGAAGAAAATGGGACAAAAAGCAAAAAGAAAAAACAAAGCTCAACGAAAATTTTTCAAAAGATAAAGAAGAAAATAGACGCAAACAAAATTTGACAAATTATCATAGAAGGAAACAAGGTACGTGTTTATTTCTTCTTTTTCTCGTCAAATATGGGTAAATTTATTTATTTACAATTTAGCGGGTTTATCATATGTTTTATCTAGCAACAAGAAAAAATGCATCAAAATACGTCAAATAATTGATATATAAGAAAATTGAAGGTTCCTCATATCATTTTTTTGGAAATGAAAACTCAAATGCACATCATCAATGAGTTCTATAAAACTAAAATCTGCAAGTTATCTATAGATTTTATGAATCCTTATACTAAATATTTTACTAGTTTTGATCTACAATATATTCTCTTTATTTGTTTTTTTTTGTGGCACCCAATTTTGCATCTATCTATGTTTATGTCATTCTTTAAATTATTATATTTATTTCATCCAATTGTGCATCATCAATTATATAGATATGGTAGAAACACCATCTTTCACCAGTATTTCCTCCTCTATCTTGGTATCTCCCTTTGTATCAATACATGAAAATCAATAGTAGGGAAATCATTATGTATAACCAAATTGGATAAAAGAAGATGACACAAGATAATTCAACAAAAAATAATTTCTAAACTCATCTAAAAAACCTAAATAGTGATAATTAGTTGAGAAGGCGGGGATAGCTCAAACACCCCACAAACACACAAAAATTGGTAAAAATTATTAATATTATAATAAATAGAATCATATTAGTTAACAATAACTATTTTTGGATTATGATAGATTTAACAAGTACGACGAATAGACACATAAAACATACATTAACTAAATAAGTTTATATGCGAGGAACATATAATGTAGAAATATGTATCTAAAATTATAATTTCTAAATTTTCTAACACATAATCTAACATTAGAATTAGAATATTCTTCATAACAATGAAATAATTCATAAAAAAATAAACATATTGATAGTAAAAATAAAAATGTATTGAATTTGATTACCTAAATAAAAAGTTGAAAGTTTTAACTAACTTTATTCCTAGATAAGATTAATAACACAACAATACTATCCAAAATAGATAAATCAACAAGTGTAAATGGTCTTATCTAAATTGGTTTCACCTATATAAACTATGCAAACTTATTTTTCCTATAAAAAAAAGTACTATATTTTTATTAAACAAAATATTAAAAATGGGATTTAATTATAAACAAAGAAAAACCTAGAATGAAAGTTGAGAAATAGATATCTTGAATCATGTGATAGGAATCTAGAATATGAATCAATAGAAGATAATAAAAATTAAATCATGTTTCCTAGATGGTAGCATGACTACATTAAGACCTCTATATGACTACATAGATTTTTGTTAAGTACATAAAAAATACCAGTTTATGCAAAAAATTGAAAGTCTATAAAATAAGAATAAAATACACAACCAATAACAAGAAACTAAATAGTAGAATAACACATAAATTTTATAAAATAAATTAAATGATATAAAATGGTCATAATGTTATTTAAACTGAACTCTAAGATAATATAATTATGATAGATAGGAAAAGACACAAAACCTTCATATGAAGAGATTTCCAAGAATACATGTAGCTAGTTCCACAAAGGGAAAGGGGTGAATTTTGGTTATCTTACCAATATTGTCAAATCCCTAATTTGGTATTTTTACCTCCACAAATAATAAAATAAAAATACATTAAATTAATATGGTTGTGCTCTTATCCTATGTGCATCTAGAACTAAGATGAGTGCAACATAAAAAAAAAATATAATCTATAGCAATAAGTGCATCCCTTAGATATATGAAAAAAGAAAATTTGAGAAGATGGATCAACAAGCATTTCCAAGAGAGATATGAATCTACAAGAAGAAATATGAAAATTTGTGATTATGATATTTTCTTAGGTAGCTTCCTCAATGAATATAGCCATCTAAATATGTCATCTTCTTCTAGACATCTCTTTCTTTTGCTATAGATTCTTATCATAATCTTAATCTATATTCATATTCAAAGATATATGCACTATCTAGCCCTCCATGATGTATAAAATGTTAATTCTTCTTTTTGGGAGTCAAATATTTCATTACATTCTACATGAACCAATTTGAGATTAAACAAAATTTTAAAAGCATCAAAGAGTCATTTTGAATCTCAAACACCGCAAAGTTTATTTTTCCTTTAAACCCAATAGGTTCAAGACCTTTATATTAGATACCATGTGCTAATGAAAATTTTCGATCTTCTCCCTCATCTAGTATTATATCATAGGGAGTATCATGTAAATTTGGTTTCCCAAGCTCCTCCCAATTTATTTTAAGAATAATTTTAACATCTACTCCCAAGTTTATTAATATATTTTTCATCCATAAAAATGAGTTCTATATGATTGTGCCCATTTAAAAATATTAAGATGTGAAAGAGATGCATTTTGTTGTAATTATCATGTTCTTAGAATTAATGTCTATTCTAACATGTTCCAAGCCAAAAATTAAATTATGAGTGTTGAAATTTATATATATTTGTTGTTTTATAATTTGAAAATTAGATTTTGTTCAATATTAATAGATAGGGATTGAAGGTTGAGACACAAATCCTAACAATCTCTCGTAATGGGATACCTTATCTAGAAGAAAAATAAAATATTTAAATTTACTAGATCTTGACTATCTACTTAGGTACAAAGAGGCTCATAAACTTACAACGTGCTATCTAAGATTTTTGTCCCGGTTTTCTATCTTTTTGTTCAGTTTTTTTTTTCCTGTTTTCTTTATTTCTAGATTAGAGTTTTTTTTTTGTTTGTGCTACTAATCTGTTTGTTTTAGCATGTGTCCAACTAGAATTAGCTAAATATTATTTTAATTGTTTTTTTTCTTTACAACTTGCATTTTACACGCATTGGTTAAAAAATAATAGACATGCAAATGCATATGGGTTAAAAAGGACAACACACTTTATTTTTCATTGGGTTTAAAATTAACTCTTAGATAGAAAACACTACAAACGGTTAAAATTAACCCAGGTTTGCTTGACAAACACTACAAATGGATAAAATGAACCTTGTGCATTCTTTGTTTGTTCACATTTTGATTTTGGTTTAAAAAGAACACCATGCGAGTGTGATCTAAAATATTCATGTGCTTTTTCTTTGTTTTTAAACAAAGATCAATTGAACTATGAATATTTTGGTTCGCTTTTGTTAAGCCTTAGATCTTGGGCCTGCTTTGGTGGCAAAAAGTACTCACCCCAAAGTGACTCAAACCAGGAATGCGCTAAAGCCAAGCGATGCCCAACCGGTATATAAATTCGAATGTTAAGGAAAGCTTAGCATTATAGAACTTCCTGCGGACAAGCAATTGACTCCCCAGTACCCTTGTGGTGTGTCAAAACTTGCAGAGCGTAACCTCTACAAACTGGGATGATAATGCCTCTCGCGTGGTCTTCTGAATGGGTGCTTGAAATAAATACTTTGTTTTAGAAAACCACAAACCTTCTATTCTTTGGTGCAGCAACAGTCGTTGCCAAGGCACCCGCACCTGCGCAATTCTTAGTAGAAATGATCAATTTGTCATGGGAGTTTCATGGAGATTGGAAGCTTGGTTGCCCTGAGAAGTGAGTGCAATGTAAGGGGGAGCCCGTGGGGCTAAGCTTCTAAAATTCATTCACTAAGGATATGCGGTTCATGGGATCCATAGGAATACTGTCCTTGCAGCCTTAGGATTTTTTTTTGTAAATTTCTTCTATGTGGTTGATTTTCATTCTTTACAACACCATGTGTTTGCCAACTATTTTCAGACAACATGAACAAATGAACATCATCCTCCAAATCTAAATCAATACAGTCAAACTATCAAGAGTCCGCTAACACCACCCATGACACTAAGTCACAAAAACCTTCCATTAGTCATACCCACCCTAACCTTGACAAGGGAAACCAACCATCCACATCATATCCTAGTCCTTCATTCATGTCATATCCTAGTCCTCCAATCATTTCATATCCTAATCCTCCATCCACGTCATATCCTAGTCCTCCATCCATGTCATATCCTTGCATCGTAGCCAAATTTGGACCTAGAGTTGCATTTGACCTCTTGCATTCTTAACTTATCACATCATATCATACCATTTTCATATATGTCATCTTAGAATCATATCCTTTTCATTGCATCCTAGTCCTTAAATATTCCTACTCTTGGATACATAGAATGTATCATTTCACCTAGGTTTTGCATGTACAACCCCTTGCATATATATCAAGATCATATCGTGCCTAAGTTCCAAGTTGCATACATTCCATGTTCAAAATTTAGTCCTTTGTATAGTCATCATTGATCAAATAGAACCCTTAGCTCTTGCACGAGTTCCACTACTCTTCATAGGTCTCAAAACCAATCATTTTTTATCTATCGCCCACATCACTTAAGGTTTATCATGGAATTTCAAGTTAGGGAAAATACCATTATCCTTGCGTGTCTAGGGAAATCCTTTTGGAGTCCATCATCTCCTACATACCCTCTCTTGATCAATGTTCCCTTGTGTTTATCCATCATAACACAAGTCAAGCCTTGCATCGTAACCAAATTTGGACCTAGAGTTGCATTTGACCTCTTGCATTCTTAGCTTATCACATCATATATCATACCATTTTCATATATCCTGGATCTTAGAATCCTATCCTTTTCATTGCATCCTAGTCCTTACATATTCCTACTCTTGCATACATAGATCATATCACATAGTCCATGTATACATATATATCATTTCACCTAGGTCTTGCATGTACAACCCCTTTCATATATATCAAGATCATATCGTGCCTAAACTTTCCAAGTTGCATACATTCCATGAATTTAGTCATTTGCATAGTCATCATTGATCAAATAGAACCCTTAGCTCTTGCATGAGTTCCACTACTCTTTATAGGTTGCAAAACCAATCCATTTTTTATCTATCGCCCACATCACTTAAGGTTTATCATGGACTTTCAAGTTAGGGAAAATACCATTATCCTTGGGTGTCTAGGGAAATCCTTTTGGAGTCCATCATCTCCTGCATACCCTCTCTTGATCATTGTTCCCTTGTGTTTATCCATCATAACACAAGCCAAGCCTTGCATTGTAACCAAACTTGGACCTAGAGTTGCATTTGACCTCTTGCATTCTTACCTTATCACATCATATATCACACCATTTTCATATATCCCATCTTAGAATCATATCCTTTTCAAATGCATTTTTTCCATGGAATTCTTAAGTTCAAGAATCTTTGATTTCATTTGATTTCATATGTTCAACTCCACTTATATATCACCATCTCTCACTTTCTTTGCACAATATTTTGTGACATGTACAAATGGCTCAACAAGCAGGAAGTTCTCAAGCAGAAGTCGAGCCCAATCTAGATATTGGACCAAATGAATCAGTTGAAGAACACATGGACCTTGAAGATAGGGAGGAGGCCCGAGTTCAAACAATGCATGTTGGAGAGGGGTCGGGATCACCTCCTTCTACACCAATGGATGAGCATATAAAAGTAGCTGAAACAGTGGGGAAACAAATTTCTTATAGAAATTTAGATCATTTACTTGAAGTGGATATGGAGAAACTGAAATGTTATGCCGACCAACCTAAAAATACAAGTAAGAGGTCAATGACTAAATCTGTTAATAGAATAATCCATGATCATTTCAATCATCTTGAAACACTTGAAAAAACCCAATTGTTATCACGTTTACCTCTTCGTGATGAGCTGAAAGAGTCATTACAATTGTTGGGTGTACATTCTGCATCGAATAAGAGGGAACACATGAGACTGCAAAAAGATATTGTTGAAAATGTAAAAAAAGGTTTAGATTCCATTGGAAAGGATCTCGATCAGTGGATAGAACCATTGCAAGAAAGGTGATTTTGACATCTGTTTTAAATAAAGAAATATCCAAACAAAGAAAAATGTCAGCACTTTCCACTGAATTTGGTTATAGTAGAACCACACTAATAAAATATGAGAAAAAGAGAAAGGTTTTAGATGATAGTTCTGAAGGCAATTGGAAAATTATGTGTAGAGCTCCTCGTTCTGACAGGATTGAAGATGCTGTTAGGAACTTGATCTCAAGTTTTTGGAATGATCAGACTCGTCTGTCATCAAATACTAGAGATGTTATGAGGCACATGATTGGACCTGGTATTTATGAAGAACATATTAAACATTGGCTAGACATAACACAGTTTGAGATGTATATGAACTTTTGTAATATGTATCCTCATATAAAGATTGGGCAAACAATGTTTGAAAGGTTAAAGCCATACTATGTGAAGATAAACAAGTTTTTTGAAACTTGTTGTTGTCGTTATCACATTGAATTTGATCTCTACTATCAGGTGTTTCGAAAGATGAGAGAAGGAAGATATGGTTTTCAAAAGGCACCTCCTAAACAGGTAAGTTTGTTCATAAAGGATCTATTATGTGATCCTAAAAATGGACTTCAAATAAAATGCATAAAAGGAATCTGTGAAACATGTGGAAATTTGGCTAACTTTCCTTCAACAAATGAAAATGTTGACCTAACAAAGACAGTAAATTGCAAAAGTTACAAGTATGTAAAGTTTCAAACAAATTTTGGGAAAGAATCCACAAGGTTAAACTATGTAGAAGATGAGATACCTATTGGGAAATTTATGGAAGATTTTGAAAAATTGATACAACCATACATACAACATTCCTTTTATGCTAAGTGGCAAGCACATCAATTTCAAACATTAAGAGATACTTTCCCACTTGGAACAGTTCTATCAGTAGTTGACTTCGCAGAAAATTACTCTTTTGTACATCAAAAAGAGATTCAATCAGAATATTACTTTTCAAAACAGGTCACTATTATGGTTCATGTGTGTTATTGACATGCAGAATTGGAATTAGATGGTGTTGAGAGTACAGATGAACAACGAGCCATCAAGAAATAATATAAATTTTATATTAGTGATGATAAAGAGCATGACACACTTTTTGTACAACATTATTTTACAAAATATTTTTTTGAGAATTTGAGAAGCAGGGGTGTAAAATTTGAATTTTTTTTTGTATGGTTAGATGGATGTGCTTCACAATTCAAATCATCACAGCCATTTTATGCACTTTCTAGATATCATAAAATTTACAACATACCACATGTTTGGAGTTTCTTTGAGAGTGGGCATGGAAAGGGTGAGCATGATGGTGCAGCAACTTGCATCAAACATGCTTTAAGAAAGCATCAAATGAGTTATTCAAAAGATCATATAGATGATGCACATGATGTTGTTGAATGGTGCAAGAAACACTTTGGATCAAATGAGGTTGAAACATCTTCAAGAACAAACCGAAACATTCCACATAGAGTGTTTTGGGAGATATCAGGTATGTATAAATTACATTTTAAAAAAAAAAATTATTTAAATTTAAAATTTACACATGTATATATATATACACACATGTTCAGGTTCATATAAGTTTTTTGCAACTACATTTAATATCTAGGTGTGGATATAAGATCGATGCATGGATGCAAGAGGGTAGAAAAAACAAGATCTTTGCATTGTGTTATGAGTTCAGATAGTCACCCTGGATGGACATTATACACGAGAGATTACTCTTGTTTTTGCACTGAGTGCATTGCGGGAAACTCTCATGCATGCAACAATGAAGAACTTGAATATGTTAGTAAATGGGATATGGTGCCACTATTTGTTTCAGACACATATGATGAAAATGAGGATGAAAGATTTCAAGACATTCCTTTGATTTCAATTGATTATGACCATATTTCAGGATTGGTTAGAAAAGGTACATGTGTAATTTTTCAATAATTTAAATATTATATAAATTTAATGATCTTTAACTTGTGTAGAGACAATTCTATTTTTTTTAGAATTTTATTGTGTAAATTTGGTGTACAAGAGATGTTTTTGCAGTTATAGCAGAGCTTGGAAACATAGAAGGTGTTAGCTATTATTTACTGTGTTGCACAAAAGAGAGGAATAAGCTAACACGGCCTGAAACAAATGATGGAATGTTATTTCCCACAGGTGAGTTTGAATTTCAAATTATATATATACATTGTGTATATGTGTACATTACATTAAAAACATTAAATATATATTGTACAAACCTTGAGCACGCAAATGTTATACACATGCACATGTATTACCTCAGGTTCATGTTTATCGTGCAGGTTCTGTTGTTGTGCAAGGGATATATCTAAAACAAGTCAAAGTTGTTCAACATGGGATTCATTTTGTGGACTATCAAGTTGATAACAAGGTATATCAATATAGTCACCTTATAATTGCTACCGCCCTACATCTTCATGTAGTTCCACATGCACGTGGACGAAAAAAATGGAGACTAGATAGTGATGACCATCAAATTTTTTTACATGTTATTCAAGAGCGGGTTGAACCAGAATGTTTGAGTTAGATTATGTCCATGATTTTCAAGTTCACTTGTACATGTACATACATGTTCAAGACGAGAACTTATAGTAACTTGTTTGAACTCTGGATCGTTTTAGTTACTTAGAATATATGTTGATGACAAGTGTTTTAAATTTGGTTGGACACAAATTAGGGGTTGAAATACATTGAGAACCTTAAATTGAGTAGATATTTCCAATTATATATTTGTTCCATGGAATTCAAGTACTTGTTATGTAAATAATGTGCAAACCTTGTCATAAAAAAATTCATTGGAAGAGTGATGGTGGGAGTAGAAGAAAATTTAGTGTTAGTTTCAATGATCCCCCAAATCTAGCATCTCAACAAAAAAGACAATTGGCACACAAGGAGATGTTACATGACTACATCTCAAGATGTTTCTTCTCCTATACATCCAAGAAAAATCATTGATTCATTGGTCCATTTCTTCTATATATATAAAGTGAATGTTGTCTCAATCTTCTTTTTTGTTGTAGAAAAAGAAACCTAACATATTAAAATTTGTGTCTTGTAGAATGTTGTACCAAACAAAAAATCCCAAAAGTGTCTTGTAGAATGTTTATGCTTCGTGTTGGTTGGTGAATAGTGAAAATGTGCACAATTCTCCTCATTGTGCACGTATTTACTTACATTGGTTGAATATATGGTTGCCCCATAAGTATTAGAGAGTGCATATGTATAAGAATATGTCATATACATTTATGCTTAAATTAAATTGAGGAATACAATGATTTGATTGGTTAACTTATGGTTGTATCAAGGAAGCATTAAGTCATATTTTTCTTTAGGATTAACACCTTTTTTTCCAAAGTTATATTTGTACCTTCATTGGTTTGAGATCTTTTGGCAGTAGGATTTTGTACCATCCACAAATGTATTCATGTATAGTTGTGTACAACATTTATTTCATGATTTTACGGTTACTTGGTTACATACATATCTAAGTTGAAATATTCCAATGTTTGCATTGAGAATATGTGGTTACATCTTTCTTTACAATAGATCTTGATGCATATCTTCTATCTTCTCTTTGTGTCTATTGGTTGTCCCATCTTAGACCCACTAAGAAAATAAAATGTCTTATTGAATACTAGGGATTCCTCTTGTTTATTATTTTATTATAAGTTATTACATGCATTGGATACATTTTAACCTCAATCCTACATAATTTGGTGCATAAAATCTACATGTATATTAAGATAAAGTTGATCTTCACATGTCAACATAACTAAGTATTCAAAAACAATCAATCACATTTTTCACCTAATTTTACTTTTCTTAAATCATTTTCTACATTCCTCCTTTTCTTTTCTTCCATCATCTTCTATATTTCATATGAAATTTTCCTCATAATTCTTCTTTTGAGAGCTAACTTGTGTATTTTTTACACAAATAATCTCTTCAGTCCAATCATCATCAACCACCTAATATTTTCTTATTCCTCCACCTAATTGAGGCATATCATTATTTTTTTCATCTCTTTTAATCCGTTCTTCTTAAGTTCTTTTTTTTTAAACAATGTTATTCTGAACATCATCTTGTAAGACACTAAAATAATTTTGTCAAACCACTATTATTATTTTATCATATACCATAATTAAGATCCATTATTAAATTCATTATCGTCCATTAATACTTTATTACAATTTAGTGAATTAATTCCTATTATTGTGCTTAAATGATGCATTTTATAATAATTATTGTACATATTTAAATGCTTATATGAGTATATGGTTCTATTTTTATATAAATAGAAAGAAAACATTCAAGATCATATATATCCAAGGCATGCATGTGCAAAATATTTATTGTGATCAACATGTGAATGAACTTAATTATAAAGTGGCATTCATTTCCTAAAATTCTACTCTAGAGAGATCAAATGTATACATATATAATATAAGCAAATGTATACATATATCATATAAACATGTAAACATATAAATATTGATCAATGTATAAACATGTAACATGTTGTAAGAAAAGTTCCAAATGTATGTATATCATAAAAGCAAATGTAAGTTAGAGATCATCGAATGTGGAATACTAAAGATCATCATATAAGCAAATGTCGAATACTAAAAATCATCATATATAGCAAATGTAAGTTAGAGATAATCAAATGTCAAATACTAGAAAGATCATCATATAAGAAAATACATCTAATATGCAAGGCCTAATATGAATGTCGACTCCTAGTCGAACCACCATCTGAATGAGAACGGTCTTGCTCTGATGGATGTGCTAAGCCCTGCAAATAAAATGGTGTACAAAATGTGTTAAATACATATAATTTATATTAAATATGTATCTAGATCTATGCATGTACATATTCATGTACATATACACATGTATATATAAAAATTTAAAACTCACATGTCCACTAGCATCAGATTTATCCATAGAGTCACGTTGATGTGCACGATCTGGAACAAGGCTAGGAGTGACATTAGGTATGTCCACCTACAAATATATAAATTCATATATATCAGTACATGAATATCTAGTTAAATTAAAACTAAAATTTAAAAATACTTATAAAGGAATTGAAACATGCACATGCACATGCACACACACATGCACATCATCTGATATCAGATGACCTGAGTCCTCTGAAACGGTCGCCTCCACCATATCAACTATATGATCAAGCGGCGAATTAATATATGCATCCCTCTGATCTATCTCATGTCGTGCCAACAATGATGAGTGGAGAGGACTATGTAGGTGAGATGGCATCAACGATAACGAACCAACACCAACCAACATCTCAGTAAAACCCATAGTCTGTGCAGCTATCGAATGATCAAATGGTGGATCCTAACATGCACTAGTGCTGGGTTGAGAGTGATGGGATCCTAGAAGTGAACGCCCTCCATGTACCAAATAATCTCTAACATGCTCTATACCGATCCCATAGTCTGATGCAATGAAAGCATATGCCTCCAAGAGTTCCTTAGCCAAACAAAGCAAAGTCCTACGTGCCATATCTCCTATAAGTGCCTCAAGCTCTATGGGAGTAGGGATGCCTGCTGATGTGAAAGGATCCATGGTGGTCCACTGTGCTGAAGATGGCGTGGGTTGGGGACGTCTAGACATCAAATACTGACCTACATGATCAGTAGATATCCTACTGGTGGCAGCTGCAATGTCACCTATAGTATCAATTGCTTCCTTTTGGGAAGCAATGACAACCTCATCTGCTATGGGGGCTAGAGCTGGGGTGAGAGTAGGAGACCTCTCACCAACCAATACCCTAAACACTGGGGCCGGTCTATCTGCTCGACGATAAGTGGTTCTGTCAGCAATCCTGCCACGCCCCTGACCAGCATATGGTGGAATGTCTAGGTAGATGAATTTGAGGCCCAAATGGACCTCAGCATACAACTACTGAACAAAATATAATGGAATCTGGTCATTGTTTGGGTATAGACCATGTGCTGCGAGAAATCGTGGGTAGATCAATGAGGCCATATCACGATCAACACATCTAGTGACCTGGTATCCCCTAACCTTACGTGTATTTTGATAAAATGGAAAATAATTGGTTTTTATCATTTCTTTGGTCACACTATCCTGTATTTGTTTAAGGGGAACCTTACCATGTACTTCTTCCCACATGCGGGAAAGAATATCAACTACTCTATCTGGAGAAAATGCACTTGTCCTCTCAAGTTCATCTCTTAGTTTTTCAAGACTATGCAATATTAACATGCATGGTTCATAATATATCCCGGGGTTTACATTTTGTGCTAATGAGTCTTTCAATTTATTAATCTCATTATTGGTATTATCAAACAAAGATTCTGGAGGTGGAGCATCTGCATTATCCATGTTATGTATGTATGTGTACCTAAAGGAGCAATGAGACCTTAGTTTAAATAATATATCTAGATATAAGGAATAGAAATCTAAAACAGTTCTAATAATTCATCTACTCATCAATAATATTTCCATACCATTAGTTCACAAAACATGTTCAACATCTATCATAGTTTTTAATTTAATCAAAACATTCACATTACTAGATTGCACAAAAAACATAATCTAAAACAATTATAAAATTTAAATTTACAAGTGTGCATGTGCACTCTAGAACAAAATGTGTCATTAAAGACAATTTAAAAAACATTGATAAAGGTTGCATCTAAGATTTATTTCCTACAACTAGTAATAAAGGGAAAACATTATTACTTAACATTGAAAATAAAAATGTTGAACATGAAAGCGAAAATGTTGCAAAATGTTATGAAACACCTAGAGTGAAAAGAGTAACATCATAGAAAAAAAAGAATTCAAATTTAGAAATATTTTTGAATAATGTAGAAATGAACCCCATGATATTAAAATTATACTCCATGATCCAATTGTTGATAATATTAATAAAATTGATAACACACATAAAAAAATGAAAGTCATTGTATCTCCAAGTTACATAAGAAGAGAGAGGACCTTTCCGAATTAGAATACTAACCAAATTTTACAAGAGTGTGGTACAATTAAAATACCAAATTTATCTAAGGACTTATTAGATTTATTTTAATGTGTTTGATACAATGATTGTAATTTCTATAAAAATCACGTTTAAATGAGAAGCATTTATAATGTGGTGGGTTATCAAAGTTTATATCATGTACCCATTATGGAAGAAAAATGATCTTGAAAATAAAATGTTTGAGAAAAAGAGATATGAGATAGTAAAATACAATTTGAAGAGTGGAGGTGAAGATTCTAGATGTGAGTTGGTCACAAGAGAAGCATTGCTAATTTTATTTATGATTTTAAGAATATTTTTTATAAGTATGCAATACATAGCCCCTATTCTTGATGGTTAGATCAACAAGTCAAGGTGTGCAAGGATTTTTCCTAATTGGAACTATTATAGATCTATAGTCAATTTTATATAAAATTATACATTGCAGCCACAAAAAAGAAGTTGAATCATATTAATATTACAATTCTATTCAGATAAACTATTATTGTTCACATCACATATAGGCGTGCCCCTAATAGTAAAAAACAAAATAAGAAGATAGTTAGGGAGCACAATTTTTACATGTTAGTGATGATCAATATCATTCGTCATAGTATGTACAATATTGTTTCAATAATTTTTTGAGTTATTACAAGAAAACATTGGTATTATAAAGGTTACAAAAATCAATATTTGGTCAAATAATTATACTGATTAACTCAATTTAATGCTTGTGTATTCATATTGGTTTAGTAGAATACATGCAGAGAAGGTTATACCTTGTATTTGGATTTTTTTTAAAAGGTGGGCTACCTTCTTCATGTGGAGGAATTGTGTGAATAATGTCATTATGTGGTTCATTGTATGAAGTTTTCTCTTGATGAGGAATAAATAAATACTTAGTAGAATAGTAACTAATATAATCTACAAAGTACATAGTGTGATGTTTTGAAGTTCAATATATTGTACATAAGATTTAGTGGCATGATAGGAGGTGAAGGGATAGAGAGATTTGGAAATGCTAGAGGAATTTTATTGTTAAGTTGTACTATAGCAAGATCCACAAGAATAGGACCCTAGTTGACAATCTTGTGATCCTCATAACTTAAGTACATTAATTCATTTATTGAGCTATTGAAGATATCTAGTTCTTCTTTCTTTTTTTTGATAGTTGTAGCAAAATTTATTGATTATCTCTATGTTATGGTTCTATTTTTCTCTCTTTCAATGATTTTGATTATGTAAGAAAAAAAAATGATTAGAATAAATTCATTAAGACTACTAATTTGGATAATTTCACATATGCTTCTATAGAAATGGCGACTTTATATATTTTGAAATGTGTTTACTCTATATAATGATGTATTAGTCATTTTCTTAATATTGGGGGTGTAGTGTATGAGAGTCTAGAATTGGATCCAAGATGGAGATTTTGTGTGATGAGAAGTGCCTTAGATCCTATCATCACGTGAGGTCCACTAAAAGAATGTTCTTAGTTTGAACACTATTTTTCTCTCTTTAAAAAGCCAAAATATATTGGGAATCATGAAAATAGTGGTGAGTACACTAGAATATCAATCAAGAGAGGCAAGTACATCAATCCCACAATAGTAAGTATGCTCAAAATTTGACTCATAGAATATGATGTCATTATAGATTTCATTATCTAAAGTTTTCTCTTTATGAGGAATAAATAGAGAGAAAACTTTAGATAATGAAATCTATAATGACATCATATTCTATGAGTCAAATTTTGAGCATACTTACTATTGTGGGATTGATGTTTTGAAGACATGGATATCTTAAAATTTTAATTGAACTATTTTTTGTAGAGGATGTGGTGTTGGGTATTTTTCTTGCAACCATCTAGATATTAAGGAAATCTACCATAATGTCCCAGTCTAGGAATAATGTAGGCAATGGGGAAGTAGCCTATATATTTAGACTAAGGGGGAGACAAATTAGAGTAGATAGAATGTCTTGGATAAAGCCTCCTCTTCTTTGAGCCTTACTAAGTTTGGAAGTTTATTTCCTATAGATCTTAAATATAGGAACACAACTAATTTAGTATATAAGAGGTCTCTAATTTGGTAGTTAGTTCAAATGATGTGACTCTAGATATAAGCTAGCTACTCATACCTATATATATATATATATATATATATATATATATTGTGTTTATCACAATAATAATTTACCTAATATTTATATAGTATCATATAAAATCCTATACAAATACTATGTATTGAATAACACTCTCTAGGGATTTAATAGCTTTATATTACTAAATTTATGGATGATGGAATAAAACCTACTTCACTATAATATGACACTAAAATATATATTTTTATTTTCTTTCTAAATGAATAGAATGTCCAACCCTCAACTATCAAATTTATCTTGAATACATGAAACCTTAATGAATTGAATAAAATACTATCATTCAAATCAGTCTAATGCACTTGGATTTATCATTTAGAGCTTACACTCTCAAATTCACTTTTACGCCAATGATGCACCCTAATTGATAATTCACAATCAATTTAAATTCCCCACATATTATTTTAGAAATTTTTCTCATCCTAGCATGAACTACATAGTGTAACGTAATTTTATAGCACGTCTTAGATGCAAACTAATAAATAATTAATATAAAGAACAAAAAACACAAACTCAAAGATTCCATGAATCCATAAAAAAACTTAAATAAAAATGGAGGTCCATAATACACAATTATAATAGAATGTTTCTTATATGACCTTAATAAAGGACAAATCATCGAGATGTTGAGATTAATGTATCTATATGACCTTAATTTTTCTATAAAAATATAAAAGGCCAACTATTTGACTTTAAAAAGATAGGAAAAGTATTCAACTAGGTGTTGGGGTTTGTGGGAGTATGAAATAATATACTAGGGAAAAATAAGGTTGAATCCTCTAGCTTTATATATTTTTATTTTTTGGAGAATGAAAAGATGATATTAGTAGGTATGTCTCAATAGGTAGTTACTCTCAAAATTGATGATGTTAGCATCATATAAAGATGGCATTATCATGATTTTGACATTGTGAAATAAAAGATGGATAAAAATTTAGACGCATGGAATCAATTCTAGAACTCTAAAACACAAGATTTTTTTTTACTAGTAGAGGATCAAGATAATATGGGTTAGAAAGGGATGGTACTTAAGGATTGGAAAGACTAAATTCCCAATACTACAAGGAGTAAATACAAATAATAAGATTGTGAAGTTGTTGGGGAATGATTGAAATGACATGATGGTTGAGAGATGAAAAAATTGGTGCAAAAATACTTATAGACATTTGGATTAAAATGGATTGGGATTTTTAAGTTTAAAATGGAGTGGTATGGTAGGATATAACCAAGTCTAAAATCCTAGAAAATATAACACTTGAATACAATAGAGCTAAGAGTCAAAGAATATGGAGACAAGAATGGTTTGAATGGAGGGTCAAGCCAAACACTCTAGAAATAGAAAATATTCTAGGTCACTAAGAAACACTAAGGATTGGATTACTAGCATGACAACCACAATAAAATTGAAGTCCAATAGAATCCATACTTAGATAAATTTAACAAAGATTGAAAGTGGATTATCAAGATTAGTTGAAAGATTATACTTTGAGGATGAAGCCCAATAGACCAATGGAAAAAGAAAAATGGAGATGGTAGAGATGAAATATTGGTATGCAAATCCATCAAAATAACAATATGGTAATTGATAGAAATTCATGAAAATGA